>QXCR01000109.1:0-106382 GCA_004380135.1 Stemphylium vesicarium | reverse complement strand
CGACACGATAGTCGCCCTGCACCAGATTGCACGTCTAGTGGTCGCCACTGACATGTGTCAACGCTCTCTTGTACTTATAAAGCATCGCTGATCCCCCTATCTCTCTCTCTCTCTCTCTCTCATACACATGCACACACTCGTAGACTAGTTAAGCACTCGTAACCGCCTCAGCAGCATCGGGAACGCCAGCCTCAGCCAGAACCTGGGGAGCAGCCAGCTCAGCCGTCGTCATGGGGCCCTTTGGCCACGGCTTACCGAGCGCATCCGAGACGCGGATGATTTGGTTCTTGGGGCCGGGGACACAGCCTGTATAACGTCAGTCAAAAACGGTCCTTGCTTTTCACCTTACCACGCTACCCACTGCCACTGCGCCGGTAAAGGTGAGAAAGGGGGAAGACGTACCAGTAACAACAACGATACCATTTAGCTCATCAATCTGCAAAACCTTGAGGTTCTTAACTGTAACGCTCTCGTTGCCCATGTTACCGGGCATGCGCTTTCCAGGCAAGACACGCGAACCGGAGCCCTGGGAACCTCCGGCCGAACCCATACCACGGTGCATGAGCGATTGACCGTGGGAGGCAGGTTGACCGCCGAAGCCGTGCCGTTTCATGCCCTATACGTCTTAAATCAGTTCTCCGTTTCCATATCGAATTGAATCGGGGTACAACTCACACCAGCGAAACCCATACCCCGACTTATCGCCTTGACATCCACCCACTGCCCTTGTGTGAACCAATTCGCTCCCACAGTCTGGCCAATCGCAACCTGTAGCCCCGCCTCGTCGCGCACTTTGAACTCGGCTACCCAGCGCTTCGGACTGAGTCCTGCGCCGGCGAAATGGCCTAGCATCGGCCGTGTCACGTTGCGTGCCTCCTTTTGTCCTGCGCCTATCTGGACGGCCCAGTATCCGTTCTTTTCTCTCCGCTTGTGTGCAACGACTTCGTTGCGGTCTAGTTGCAGCACTGTGCACGCTGTCCGCTTGCCCGTTTCTTGGTCGTACATGGACGTCATGCCCTTTTTGATGGCAAGCAATCCGGTTCGGAGGGGCGTGCTGTGGGCTTTGCGCTCGAGGGCCGCCGTAGATGTGCTGTTCAGCGCCGTCTTTGCGGGGTGGTGTGCGAATCGGTCGGGTTTAGGCGTAAAAGTAGACTTGATGCTTCGGATCGACGTGTATGCGATAGCCGGCCGCGCTATTTGGGTGTTTTGTTGTAGCAGACATCGCGCGGCTGATGGGAGCAAGAACGAAGGAGGCAGAAGCCCCCAATTGAGGGGTGCTTTGGGCGGCATCGTCGTTGTGGGAACGTGATGGCACGGCGTCCATGTTCGCCGCGGGCATTTTGCCATGCCGCTGAAGCTTACGGGCGGCGCACGGACCTAAAGGCACGTGAAGCGGCCCTTCAGCCTCCCAGCTGCCGACGCTAGAGCCGTGCCTTAAACATGACATCCAAGTGTCGCTTAAATACCTGGAGGAGTCATGCGCCGTTACGAATCTAGTCGGATACAACGCCCAAAAAAGCACGTCACATCAAACATTACAAGGCGCTTGAGATGCATATATTTTTGGGCTTTTTGAGCGAGGCCCTGTCCTGCAGGTTGAGTACCAAGATACAATAGGAGACTATTCAAGTCAGATACCGCCCGTTTGCTCGACGTACACTGTGTACAACATTCTCTCGTTCCCTCTCATAAACAAAAAAAAAAACATCAAAAAAGCGTAGCAATGGGTATCCTCCGGTTGTTAAAACGCCAAATACTCCTAGCACCACCAGTGGTGCTTAATGTGACATGCAAGTCCCACATGACATGGACGAAATGTCTTTGACTTTGTTCTAGGATCGGATTGATTCCAGCAAGTAGCCAGGGTTGTTCAGTTGATCAGCTCAGTTGGGCAGTATGTTGGCGGGGTTCCCTTGGGCGACACAGTTTGGAGGCAGCGTCTGTCGGGAGTCAGTATTTCGGTCTGAAACTTGTTCAAGCATCCAAACTTACGTGCGAGACTACCGAGCCTGGGCGCACGATGGTGTTTTCACCAATCTTAACCCCTGCTTCAATGACACAATTGTCGCCAATGTAGACGTTTTTCCCAATGTGAACCTCCTGTGCAACTTCTGTTCCGTTGCTGCCTTTCAATGACTTGTTGTCGGTTGGAGTCTTTAGCGTCTGTATCGTAACCCGGACGCCGATCTTGGTGTTCTTTCCGATGCAAATCCTGGCCGAGTCGTGAAGATGGCAATCAGAGCCGATAACCACGTCATCGGCAATGTTCAGATGATATCCGTAGTCACAAGTAAATGGCGCAGCGACAAAGACGTTGCGACCCAAGTGACTGATGACATCTGGCGTGTCCTTTCGAGGCCGAACCCACCTCGCCGCTACAATGGTTCTGAACAGGTTCTCCCGTGTTTGCTTTGACAATTGATTCGAAGCATAAGCTGTGCTGTTGAAGTTTTGCTGGGCTCCCGTTGATGCGTGGCGTTCGTCCATCAAAATCCGGTCGAAAGGGAGAAAGGGTTCGCCAGCGAGCATCTTGTCTTTTTCAGATCTGTACATGATGGAAGAGGTTGGAGTAAAGTGAGTTGGTGACCGTGAAGGGGGCATAGTAGTAGGCGGCGGCGGCGGTGGTGGTGGGCGAGGGTGCTGCTGCGTCACATGATGCGGTACCACTGGGTTGGTAGCCCTGGACAATGGTTAGTTGGTGGCGTTCAAGGGCATTCGCAACAAACGCCAAGGCGCGTCGTACGACAGGTTGGGCAGATGGATATATATCCGCTGGTGCATTTGATGAGACTAGAGACCGGTAGGTACTTACACGACAGGAGCAGGAGCAGGACTACTGGTAGGAATGTGACTCATGCTGTGTGGGGTGTGGTGATAGGCGTGGTGATTGTGTTGATGGAGCGGCTGTTGTGGGGGAAGGGGTGCTTGGTGTTCGTGGCTTAGATGTCTCTCATACTGATTCGTCCCAGGTTGTGTATACTGTACGGAAGCTGGCGGCGGCACCTCTGGAGGGTAAGGCGCTCGAACTGGTGGCGGCGGTGCCGACGTTGGCTCAGGCCAGTTGTTCCAGGGCTTGCGGTCCTGACCACTTGCCGAGCGAATCTCTGATGGTGGATACGAAGCTTCAGTGGTACGGGGCGGGCAGTGCGGAATGTGAGGTTGGCTACAGCCGGAACATGTTGGTATGGCAGACAGCCTCTCCTTGGCTTGCAATGCGGGCGGGGCTTTGGCAGCTCCATTTTTTGGCCAAGGTACTTTGTTGGCATAGCCTTCACAGACGAAGCCGCCTCGCGTGCAGTTGTTGCCTGCTTAGAGGTTAGATACTGGATAGTCTTGGGATCATGGTGACTAACACTCGGGTTTGGCTTCATCACACTTCTTCTTTCGCCTTCTGCATGTGCCGCATCCAGTTTTGGTTCGGTTGGCGAACTGCTACGAAAAGTTAGAAACATCCAAAAAACGAAGGGGGTTTGAGTCGCTTACCCTCTTGCGCTTCTTAAGTTCGACCTGCACACCAGCACGGGTAACTTCGGTGGCGCTAGTGTCATCCTGCTCAAGTTCGACGATACTCCCAACGCTGTTACGGACAGGCTCGGTAGGGCGGCGCTCCAGGTGCTCCAAGTGGTGTTGGTGGCCGGTGTGAGGCAGTTCACGGGGCTCAGTTTGCCAGCGCCGTTCGACGTCTAGGCGACCCAAAGGTGGCAGGCTTCGCTGCTGGGGTGCCTCCATGGCGGAAAGGGTGTCCCGGTTCACAGGCTGATAGGGATGTGGCAGTTGGCGCGAGCTCGCTACTGCCTCGTCTGGACTGCGGCGGGCGACGTTTCCTTCTACCGACGTCGAGCGCCTTCTCTTGTTGGCGTTTTCAGGGGATCTATCTCCACTGCTGACGGTGGAGGCACTGCTATCACTTCTGGGTGAGTGGTTGCTGGTGTCCTGGTCTCGGGCGGGCGGGCTCCAAGTCGAGGATTTGGCAACTACGGGTGGTCTCTGTTCGTCGGTGGGGCTCAGAGACGATCGGCCATTGACGGATGTAAAGGCAGGCCCATGGGGAGCGGTGTTGAAGGCGGGCATGTACAGCACGGTCGACATGTCCAAGGCGAGGAGGATATCAAAGGCAAACTACTGGGAAGTGCACAAAGGTCGTCCAGCCACCATTCTACGTGTTCTTCAACGGGCCTCGGCAGGAAGATTTTGTATTCTGTTCCACAATGCAGTGGGCGGCTTTCGCGCTTGATTGCCTGTTGCTTGCACCTGCACTTGGTGGATGGGGGATGGGATGGGAGAGGCAAAAGAGGAGGGGGGGTCTTAAGCAGTCAGGTACCGACAGACCAGTTGGGCAGTGAGTGGGATGACGGCGGGCCGGCCTTTTGGAGGAAGTTGGGACGTGCCCGTGGTGGTGGTAGTGATGATGGTAGCAGATTTGGCGAGGGTCGTGTCTGTGTAGAGGGGAGCGATATGGGTGGGCTTGGATGGGTGAATGTGTGTCGATGCTTGGACGGTTGCCAGCTCGACGCGGGAACTGCTGCGCCCTTTCCACGGCGGGACGAACTGTATATGGCGCGAGACGAATGTGGGAGGGGCGACCCGACGGCAGACGCTCCTGCCAGCGGATGAGCAGCAGGCTTCCAACGGAGGGCGGCTGTTCGCTCCTTCTGCTACTGGCGCACACATGGGTGGTGGACACCCCGGGAGGCACCCCCCGGTCGTTCATTCCCTATTGGCCCGAGCTGCAGGCCGCCCCTGCCCCCCGCGTTTATCTGTCCCACCCGGGCTGCGAGCGAACGAGTGCCGAAGACTTCGTAGAAGGGCCAGAGACGCGGTTCCTTCGACTATCTACATAACAGACCCTGCATTTTGGGTGCTGCCACGTTTTTTTCGCGGAAAAGTCGCGTCTACAGCCCTACAGCCGTTTTCTGGGTGTAGAGGAGGGTAGAGTGGGCGAAGAGGCCTCCAGGATGGCACAGACGACTGCGTGCAACCAGCGCTCCCGGCCTGCTGGCATGCGAGGTTGATCGACCCAAAATCGTTAGGAGGATGCAAGCCAACGCGGAACCCTCACATTAAACTGCAGTGGCGCCTTGACTGGCACCACACCACCCCTCTAGCCTATCCTCGACCACTCCCCCAAACGCGCGACAATACACCGTAGCCGCGCTCAACGCTCCCGCACAGAACCACCCGCACCAGCACCACTGTCACCACTGCCACTGCCACTGCCATTGCCACTGCCTCTACCACCACCACCACCAAGCCTTGGGTGCGAATCATCATTCAGCCATCACTGCTTAGTTCTCACAGGGGGGGGGGGGGGGGGGGCGCTTTACCGCTCTATCTTAACTGTGCGATGATGATGACCTCTCGGCACTGCCTCCTCCTAACCGCCTGCTTAGAGGCCTGCACCGGTTTTAAGCCCAGCACCAAACAAGAAGGCGCTCATGGGTCTCGCCGTGTTTCATTTATGACATCCACGCCGCGCGCTCCACGCCCACAATACAACCTTGACCTCGCCGGATTGCCCCTCCGGTCGTATGGCCCTAGCAGCTTCAAATATGCTCAACTGCGGCACCGCTTGTCCTGACATCCATGGTGCCGTTGCGACGTTTGCCGTCTACAGCCACTGTGATGCCGACCTTGGTTGGCTGACCGGCCCGTCTCATACACTCCCTCATCTGCGCGCGCCTCGCATGCAAACTTTGCGGCACCAGGAACCCGCGCGCTCCAGAAAAAAAATAATTGTCGTCCAAACCTCCACCAATGCGCGACGGCGTCAGTGCGAGAGCCGCGACCCTCCTCGGCTAATGTAGCGACCTGAGCAACTTAACCGTCACGCTCTCTAATCGTCTGACTCTCGGCCTCTGCTCCATGATCCGCCATGCCTCTAACCCATTCGCGCCCTCTAGCCAATAGCACGTCATCAATCTCGCCACCCCTACTGACCTGAATAACTCGTCGTCTACCGCGGCCGTTCGTCGGTCGTGTCACGTTGTCGTGACATTCATCCCAAATCATGCCCGTGTGCATGTGCATCTGGTGCACAAAAATCCAATTCTCCGTCGCCTTGGTTCTCGCGGGGCGTTCCGTTCCCGCTAGCGATCAGATAAAGACCTGGGACTGCGCCGCACGGCATTGCCTTTGCTGCGCCGCAAAAATTCCAACGCAATGGAATCCTACAACGGGAAGCCCCTTGCCTTGGTGCTCAGTCAGCAGACGTCCTTCCAGCTCTGCCTCTCGCCTCATCCTTCCGTCCTATGACTCGAGTAGCGAACGGGAAGCGCGGAACTACGCGTTTGTCGCAAACGTCCCAGCCCGCCCTCCTCCGTGCTCATACCTCGACTATCGGTAGTGCTCCATCCTCGTCCGTAACCTGACGATGCAACACCACGTTCGCATAAACATCATGCTCTTCGCCATGATTTACTCACAAAGGTCCGCCCTTGGACAAATACTTCCCGCTCCACGTGAATTTGCGACCTGGGCATCAATTACCGCTTCAGTGCCCTTTTGCCCGCGACAGCTGCGACACTCTCCATGCTTTCGGCAGCCTTGCAGTATCCGGCCTCACCGACAAAACAGCTAGAGGATTCTTGATCGGTAAAAGACCGCGGCATTATCCAAAAGCGACCCACCTTCGCGTGCAGCGTGCTATACTCAATTTGACGCCATCACAAAATCGTAAATCCTCTCACTCACACTCACTCTTTTACACGAGGTCAGTCTTTGCCGAGAAAGGACCGGTATTTGAGACAAATATACACCTCGTCTCCTCTTCGCCCATGCAACTCGCATCGCACAATCACTGCGCCAGGCATACGGGGTCACCGAGGGCTGCGGCGCAGCTCGAAAATCTTCCTTGATTACGTATGCGGCGTCTGAAGGATTGGGCATCCAGACGGCTCACACCAACACAATATCACCGATGTAATATCGTTAAGGCTGACCTCGGACGTGGTTTGTGTCGGCCGATGCATGAGGCTGTAATCGTCGACTTCATTATTCGACCATGTCTCTCACTCTCTGCTCCAGCATGTTGCATGTCGAATTGGATCGATCGTGCCGAAAACACGACCTCCCCATCGATAGTGGGTATTGGGCGACATCTAAATACAGCAGAAGCTGATGTGCAGCGGCGCGATACCGCATTGTGATGATACGATATTGTACCGAAGTCCGCCCATATTTTCTCCCAACCGAACCATCCCTTTCGATTTTTTATACCTGGGCAGCGTGAAAAAGCGGACCAGATTCTGGGGAGATGGCATGGTCATATCGAAGCAGTAAGGGGGGGCCGCAACCCGTCCTTCCGCGCCACCTGTACCGTGCTGTCGGTTTATGATTGCGACGTTGTGTGTAGACGCAAATTGATTGTTTATACAGCCTCATGTGCACGAAATCATCACCACCTGCAAGAAAATCGAAATCGCATGGACCACATGAGAGCACATGTTCTGCAGAACAACAGCTATGACGTTTTTTTTCTCACTACCTGTTGTGGGTACACACACTCTAGGATAGTCCCAGCGCCAGCGCTTACCAAAGCGCCTAAAGTTTCACCCAATCTGCGCCTGCCCGCCCTTTCGCAAAAGACTGCCGAGCAAAGAGCATTTCGAGAGAGAGAAAAAAACGGCCTTCTTTCATTCGACTGGCATGTGTGTTTTGGCCCTTTCTCCGCGTGTCGCCTCGTGTGATGCATATGCATCTTGCATCTGCACGGTGGCCCGCCTCTCTCGACCAAAATTTCTCGCCGAGATGACCGATTGACGAGGCGAGGCGAAACCCTTCCCTTTGTCGATTACAAGACAAACCGATCTCATTGTACCACCGTTGCAACACAGAGTGACATCTCGCGCTCTCGCTTGGATATTGATACTCGGAACGTGACTGGCGGGGTAGCTGGCCGGGCGCTACTGTAAGCGGTCTAGCGAGGCGCCGCCATTCAAACTTTATACTATTCACTACTGCTTCTGCAGGTTCACATCAGGTGTTTCTTCTTTCTTCCCTCGGTCGAGCAGTCCTGCTCCGGTAGTCCGACTCTCTTCCTTTGCTGGGATTATTATAGTCGGTGGGTTTCATTGGGGATAGTTCCCGCTCGCGATGCAGGTTGCCGATATAGCTTTTGCGCAAGGGCTGTGGCGGTGGGGAGTCGTATGGAGGGAGCTAACTGCTATAAGTCTTCTACCCGTGTGCTTGTCACTGGCTTGTTGGTATGGATGAAGGAATAGACGCGAGCGAGAAGAACTTGTTCTGAATTCCATGGCGTGTGCGTCATAGTTAATTTGGCCAGAAGCTATGATTAGCTCAGATGCCCATTACAGGTATTCTTCTTCGCTAAGTAACTTGGACGCAACAGCAGCAGAATGCACGCCGCAATACTATTTTGTAAGGAACAAGGGTAAACAGTAAACACGGCGTGCGCAACTGCAACTATAATACCTCGTCCACCAAGGACCTTACGACTTAAACGCCACCTCTCTATGCTACATTGGCGTTCCTTGTCTAATTAAGGCGGGGCTTTCCCATGCATTACACTATGTTATGATTAGTACGCACATGAAATAATAAGTCGGACTAATATACACTTCCTACCTATTTTTAGGTATACGAAGCGTATCCCTCTATCCCAAAAGTGAACGCACGAGCGCGTAGCGATATCTACGCCCTCGCAACAATATGAACACATGAAAAGAAAGACGGTAGAAGAGCGTCTTGCTTACTGCCCTATGCTCACGCATGAAAAGTATAACATGTCACTATTTCCCTATACCCTCTCTACTACCGTAGTATTTGTACATCTGTACACGTGCACTTTCTCTCTTAAATGTTTCTCTATTTTGTCAACGTGGCCAACTGCTGCGACAACGTTAAGAAGAGAGAATAATTGCGAACTACGACTTCGACTCCGCGACCAACATACACGAATAAGCTCAACTCGCACAGCATCGCTAGAATAACAAACGGTAAGAAGAAAACGAAAGCTAAACGGTAAGAAGAAAACGAAAGCTAGGCGAAGAGAAGAAAACTCGTGTTTCCCCGTTACTGATACACAAAACAACGACAAACGACAACGACGCCGATACTTGTCTTTCCTACAATCTTCCACGCCTGGCTTGTGACCCTCCATCCATCGTATCGCACCACTCGAACACTTTCACAAGCTTAGCTTAGCCATACCATTACTTATCATGCCCTATGTTTTTTCTCTCTTTTATAGTTGTATGCACTGATAATACAATAGAGGATTTACTTCGAGTCACTTGGTAATGAAGATAAAAAAAAGACCATGATGATGTAAAAAATTGTTTTTGCCCAAATTAAGCGATATCCGAATATTTTTTGGGGGTATCTGGAATAGAACAAAGAAGAAAAAAGAAAAGAAAGAATAACAACGAAGCACACTTTGCTGTGTGCGCTTTGTTGTGTAAAGTCGAATGGTATAAAGTACAGGAAAAGAAGATGAGCATGTGAAGCCACACCCCACATCAGCTTTCTTTTCCATCTGTAGTGTGCCTCTTCTCGAATCCCGCGCCCCATACATGTGGCGGGCGGTGGCTATGGCTGCTTGACTGCCCGCCCGCCCGTCCACCCGCTCTTTCTAGCAAAGCTTCCTTCGCTCTTGGTTTGCGCAGCTTTCCTCCTAATTTGCTGCTGCTCATTTCCTAATACTTCAAACCATACTTGAAAGGCTTTCCCACCAAGGGAATCAAGATGTACGTGCTGTATGACAGCCTGTCTCTTGCATGTGTGTCTAGTCCGTCTTCCAATGACTAGTCAACCGGCCATCGTCATCGGCATTCGAAATCTTCAATTCGATAGCATAAAGACCCATGGTAATGCCGAGGTTGATCCATCTCCAAAAGTTACCCCCAGCGTCCCCACCTTGATTGGTCCACCATTCACCCGTCACGGCACTTCCATCGCTACCGTTCCCACTGGCAAAGTGCTGCATGAGCAGACTGGTGTAGACGGCGATGATGATGCTTGGGCTGAACCAGGTCAAGAATCCAAGGATCTTGGATGTTTCGTCCTCATCGTCCAAACTGGGTTCCTGCGACAGGGCGCGAGCTCCGCTTTCCCTGATGGCTGGTATGATACGAGCGGCGGCGTACATGACGAAGACGCGGTAGGCCAGGGAAATGATGACGGAGGGGGTAATAGTCATGATGGCGCCGACCATGAGGTTGAAGCCGGTATGGGCAATTGTGGGCAGGGAGCCAAGGGCATGGAGAAGTGTGGTATAAGAGGCCATGATGATGGGTGGTAGCGGGGGAAGAGCGGGGTCAGATGGAGCACTCGACTCGGCCACAGAGCCGGGAGAAGGCTGGTAGTCGGTGAAGATTTGGTAGATGCAGAGGGTGACATAGGCAAACTGTAGGGGTTAGCAGGGAAACAAGCTGTGGAATGCTCAAACTCACCAAAAGCGATGATTCAACTGGGTTGCCTCGTGCGCTGACAATGCCCCAACCACCAAGGAAAATGGCAGTTGTAATGGCGACACCAATGAGAATGGCGTCGACGTTGCTAATCTCGGGAAAGGTAGTGATGCGCCATAGAAAGTAAACAGAGGTAGAGATGATGGATGCGGAAGTGATGAGGAGGCCAATCTATGTGCTTATTAGTATGGTACATGTAGCATGTCCAAAGATGCTTACCATCCAGCTGTCGCCGCGTTCCCGGTTCACAACCCATCGTGTAATCTGTCCTGCGGCTTGGATGACGAGAAGACTACAGAAGCCCTCGGCAACCTGGAAGACGGGGGTGCTGTACCTCAGCGTCTTATCCCAGGCGCCTATTGAAGCGCTCTGCAGCAGTCCTTCACTGCCAAATATCCATTCCTGCACACTGTCAAAGTCGGCTCGCTTGCCGGCAAAGGTCCGTTCCACCCAACCGGAGTTGTTGTTGGCGTCAATAGAAAACTTATTCAGGCTCCAGATCAAAAGCGTGGGGATTGCCAGCCATTGCGCCCATGCTACGACATTACACAGAAACCATCTGAAGCGGGAAGAGTCTGGCGTGGCTAGACGGAGGATGGAGTAGAGGAAGTAGTATGCGCTGAGAGACAGGGAAAAGGCCAGTCCACAGGTACGACCGCCAATATCGAAGGCGAGGGGTATAGTGAAGATGATGGCGCCGAGGAAGGTGGTGGACGAGACTACTCTCGTTGCGGTAGCCCACATCTGCGGACGCCGTCGTCGCTGACGTGCGCGACGGCGGAATTTTGGGGGTTTGGGGGCGCGACTGACGCGCAGGGAGCGCGGATGAGGTTGTAGGGGTACCCTCGGGGAGAGCGTCGGCGTGGTGGAAGATTCGCAGGCAGCGGGCAGGCTATCGATTATCTTCACGTGTCAATTTCGCCAAGGGCTCGAGCTTTGCGGAAGTCGCTGCACAGTCGGGGACCGTGTCTGTGGGAGAGAGGCAGAGCTCGACAAGGGACCAAGCTCAGGACAGAGAGACAGATGGTTTGATATTGATCTGTGCGAGCAGCAGCCTCGACTTGGGCCTATCGTTCGGAGCGTTGCGTGCTCGCGTGCGCAGTCTGCGAACAACGCAGCGATGATGGAGCCACGCACGGCACGATTCTAGGCCGCACCCTCTGTTTCAGTGCCGCCAGCGACTATCTGGGGCTCTTGTTACCGCGACGTCTTTTTTTGAGACGCCGAACTGCTTGCTTTACTGAGTATCGCACCCACTAGCGCCCGTAGAAAGGTGCCAAGCCAGCGCCCGCCGCGGGACTGTCCTTGTTATGCCTGCCACCAAAAGTTTCTACTAGCGACTACTCGCTACATGCTCAAACTACGACCTTTATTCACCACATCGACCAGAAGTATCTTGATCGCGTATAAACTAGTCCGACCAATTCAATTTGCAAACTACACACGAACAATGGCCGCCGAAAACCCCGCCAAGAGGCTCAAGACGGATGCGCCCTTGATTGGCACGCACAAGTAGGCATTCAAGAGTCGAGCATGAGCGCACGACTAATTATACCAGTGGCCACTTCCACGCCGATGAAGCCCTCGCGGTTTCCATGTTGCAGCTCTTGCCTGCCTACCGCGACTCCCAGCTCGTCCGCACCCGCGACCCCGCAGTGCTCGCCGAGTGCCATACCGTCGTCGATGTAGGCGGCGAGTACGAAGACAGCAAGAAGCGCTACGACCACCACCAGCGCGGCTTCGACGTCGTCTTCCCAGGCCACACCACCAAGCTCTCTTCTGCCGGACTTGTGTACATGCATTTTGGCAAAGACATCATCACTGCCGTCACTGGACTCGAAGGACCAGACCGCGACCTACTGTACGAGAAGCTTTACAATGACTTCATCGAGGCCTTCGACGCCAACGACAACGGTATCAATGTCATCGCGCCCAAGGATCTCGAGAAGGCGGGACTGGAGAAGAAGTTTGAGGACCGCGGCTTCAGCATTGCGAGTGTAGTCAACCGCTACAACTACGGTCCCAAGTCAGCTCTCACCGCAGAGACCAAGACACCAGAGGCCAAGCAGGCCGAGGAGGACATGCGCTTCATGACAGCCTCTCGCTTTGTCGGCGAGCAGTTCCGCTACGAGCTCACCGACCGCGCCGAGTCGTGGCTCCCTGCCCGCCACCAAGTGAAGCAAGCCTACGACAGCCGTCTACAGTATGACCCCCAGGGACGCATCCTGGTCCTTCCCGAGGGCATGCCTTGGGCCGACCATCTCTACAACTTCGAGAAGGAGACACAGCAGCCACAGGGTGTTGCCCCTCAGGTTCTCTATGTGCTTTTCCCCGAAGACCAGCCAGAGGGCAAGTGGCGCATCCGTGCCGTCAGCAAGGAGAATGGTGGCTTTGAGAACCGCAAGGATCTCCCTGATGCCTGGAAGGGTGTCCGTGACGAGCAGCTAGACCAGGTCTCTGGCATCCCTGGCTGTGTCTTTGTCCACGCGGCCGGCTTCATTGGAGGAAACAAGTCGTTTGACGGTGCGCTGGCCATGGCGAAGAAGGCACTGGACATGTAGGGGCGGTGAATGAGTTGGATAGAAACGGAAATTCCGGGCAAAGCAACAAAAGTTGCTTTTTACTTTGCACATGCATTGTTGGCGTTTTGGCGCTTCATATCAAAAGTTATGATACCAACGATTCACGATTGGTTAGACGGAATCATAGAAAGACATGATTAGGCCAGCAATGCAAGGGCCGCAGCAGCCCTGCGCACGTTCATCCACTGCACTGCGGGGTGATTTGCATGCTTCGTGTCTCTCAGCAGCCTTCGGGTCTCCACACTCTCTATATACAGTTCTCTACCTATGCTTATCATGGCCGATGCAGAGAATCAAAACATGACCTAATGACCATGACTACTTTTGTCTCACTTGGCATGTGTGCAGATGAAGCTACGGAGTCTCGGTCGGCGGTATTCAGCCCTGACAAGTCGCAGCGCAGACTAACAGCCTCAAGTCAAGGCAGGCAGGCAAGCAGGCTAGCAGCGACGTCGCACGACAGCGCGAAGAAGACCCTGAATCTTCCAAGACTAAGTTTGCAGCCCAGTGTAAGCGTCAGGAACCCCACGCCCTGCGTCAACCACAAGACGGCTCCCGCCATCAAGAGGCTGCTCATTGGATCGAGGACGTCATACGGGGAGACTCGGGTCGAGCTGGCCAGACGCCGCGCACAGAGGCACACGACTCGCGCCGGCCAGTGTCAGCGTCTTTCATGTGATAGGCCGAAAGATGGGTAAGCGGCGTTCCGTGGCGAAGATTTTGTAGATCTTCCGAAGACAGAGTCGGACAGAAGGCTCTGGTACACCAGTTTCACTTGCTTTCCCTCTAAACAAATCAACCCTCTCCGGCCATCTTACTTCTGCTGCCAACGCACAATTTCTCCAGCTTTTCACACCGCACATCAGGGAACAGCTGCTTTGTGGAGGTTAACAGGGCTCGAGCGGTGAAAAACGTTGAGCACTTCCCGTCCCCCCCGGCGATCGTTTATCGCGCACGGCCTCCTTTTGTGCTTTACCGAGCCTCCCAGACCTTTTACATCCCTTCACATCCTCCAACCCACCATAAACCCACATCAAAGTCTCGAGGCTCGTCAAATTCCCCTCACAAACCTCACGAATCCGAACAATTTGCGCAGTGAAACAACGCGCATAGAAGAAACAACACCAAATCCAATCACCGGCACACGACCACGATGAAGTACTTCCAGCAGACGGTAGACTTCGACTACACCTGGGAGGAGGTTTCGACGAGCAACTGGCGAAAGTACGGCCCATGGAACGAGAAGACACCTCATGTCATCGCCGTCGACACGTTAAGTCGCGCAGTCGACCCAGCTACAGGAATCGTAAGTGACTCCTTTCACGTGCCAGAAGCATCGCGACTTTTCCATGGCAAAGTGGGGCACATTATCGCGAGCATGAAGCTAATAAATGACAGCTCCGAACCGAACGTCTTATCACATGCCGCCAGTCGACACCGAAATGGATACAAACCATCCTCGGTGGCCAGGATACGTCCATGGTCTATGAGACATCCTACGTCGATCCCGTCGCGAAGAAGCTCACCCTCTGCTCCATGAACATGACATGGTCCGACCTCCTCAACGTACGCGAAACCTGCATTTACCAGCCCGTCGCCGCATCACCCGACAAGACCGCCTTTACCCAAAGAGCCGAGATCACGGCCCTCTGTGGTGGCTGGCAAAAGATCAAGAACAGCATCGAGCAGTTCACCGTCGAGCGCTTCCAGCAGAACGCCGCCAAGGGCAAGGAGGGTTTCGAGATGGTGCTCGAGAGGGCGCGACAGGTCTTCCAGGAGCAACGCGAGATTCTGAAGCTGCAACAGGCCCAGCAGGACAGCCAGATCCTGAGAAAGGCCAAGATCTGAGAATCCACGTGAAAACGGGGTTCTCAACTCCCTTCCTTTCCATCTCTGTCGACGCGTCGACTCGCAAGTGCTGTGAGTTGAGACGTTTGACTCATCCCGGCCACCCGGCCACCCGGCCACCACCGACATCCAACTCCACACAGTTGTAGATTCATCATCATCATCATCATCATCATCATCATCATCATCATCATCATCACCCCTCTCAACTCTCTTCCACGTCTTTCATTCATCACGGCTACGGCGTTTATACACTTTTGTCTTCTGGAGGAGGTTTTCAAAAAGTCGATTTCTTCCACACCATACTACGGCGTTATGAAAAGCATGGGAAGAGAAGGCGGCACAGATACCCTTTTTTCCTCCCTCCGTCATGCTTGGAAAACCCAGCATTAGACTGACGCCTTGAAGCATCTTTTCTTTGTACACGATAGAAATGACCCTTTTATATAAATTCGCATTTTACATCTAGACCAGACGGGGGGTTGTTTGTGTAATTGAAAACACTATTAGTCTACTCCACTCTATTCATCGTCATTTTTCGGTTTCCAACAGTGAGACGTCATTGTCGCTGACTACATGAGGATATCGAGTATGCGTATGGATGAGATGTCTCACGCTGACCGAAATTTGCAGACAGCCGGAGAGATGCGGTGGTGTATTAGAGTCTCGTTTACATGAACTCTTGGACACCTGTTACTACTACTTATCTACCGCCAATCTTGCTCGCGCAATACGACACGATCACACCCCTGCCCCCAACGACCCAGCCTCTTCCATGCGAGATCTAGTCCACACCGAGCCACCTTTCCATTGTGATTTTCTCCTTTCTCACTAGAAACCCGACTAATCACAGCCGCCTTCATACTACAAAATAAGTTGCAATATTACTCCGAGACCCACGAGAGAGGAGCTAGTTTGGCGTAGTCGAGGGCGCGGGGGCTGATTAGTTATCAGACAAGTTTCACATGGGGATAGAACATGACAACAATGACTGTGCTATGTAGCCAAGGAACTAACTCAAGAGCCCCGAGTGCGAATGTGAGACGGAGAGGGAGGAACAAAAAAAAGAAGGATACTACATCCTCGTCGACAACAACAACAACGGCATCGGGCATTCGAGCAGAAGCGTGCCATCGATGGTCCAGGAAATACTCGATACGATAGCAGCCTTCCTGTCCGCTATCCGCGTGCCCAAAGCCCGACGACGTCCCAGCCTTGTCCACGGGCGCAACGGTAGCCCAGTACCCTGCCCATGCAAAACACGGAACCAAGTCCACAAGCTCGCCCTCACGGCCGTGAGACCGGGGTTTGGTCCTGGGGTTGTGGCTGTTAACCCGGAAGATGCGAGTGGGCCTGGTGGGTGAGGCTACGAGACAGCCGACCGAGGACTAACATGCCTGGGCATCTTGTTCGCGAACTCGACGTCCAGCCGCGCCGAGGGCGGGGCTGTGGTGGCATCGCATACACGAGCGCGAAGGTTGCTGGGGAGGAGCATAGAGACCTTTTTTTTGGTCGGCCAGGGCGTGCCATAGGCCGTTGGGATGATGCTATTGATGGGTTTGCGCAGGATCCAAAGAGGTTGCGTGATATCACCGCGCTGGATGCTGGTGTCGAATGGGACAAAGGGATTTGGTGATGGGCTCGCGGAATAGCGTTGTGCTGCAGCTAGAGGCGGGCGGATGCGCGATTGGCGCTTTTCCTTCGATTCGGCGCATGGTCGTCTTTGGCGGTTTCCGGACGAGTATGCGGAGTTGGTGGAGGGTTTCTTGAGGGGGTGAGGGTTGTGTTTGTGGGGGGTTGAAGAGAGAGAGAGAGAGAGTGTGTTGCGTATATAAGGGCGAGGGTGTGTGTGTGGTGGTGGTGGTGGTGGTGGTGGTGGTAGTGGTGGAATGTAAGATTTGTGGAAAGAAGAGGATGACTGAACTGAGGGGGGGTGTTTTGCGGATAGATAAGAATCTTCAATCTATACTTTATTTTATTTTATCAAGACTAGTTTGTTAGTCTTTCGTCGAGGTAAGATGGTACTGTATTCGACTCGTGCAAACGTTTCGGGCAAGGTGAGGAGCTTTGCCAATTCTCTTGTTGTATTCCGCTTATTGTCCCCCTTCTTCCTCTTCCTCCCCGTCTTCTTCATCACCTTCTTCGTCGTAGTCCTCCAACCCAACAAGCCTCTCAACAGCCTCGCCCAACCCCTCCAAAATAGCATAGCTATCCGCAAGCCTCTTCAGCCTTTCAACCCTCTCCACCATCGTCTCCTCCCCACCCCCATCCTCCTCGTGAACACTAACCCTCACCCCACACATCCTCTCACACTCCTCCCCACTCAACCCATCAGCAACATCAACAACATCAACCAACGCATCCTGCAACGTCCCATCATACGCAAACGCCTTCCTACACTCCTTGCTAATAGTCTCCTGGCTTTTATATATCGAATCGCCGATGTCGCACAAGTTCTCCAACGCCGACACTTTTGTCGCGAAAGACGTTAACAGCGCTGTGGCTTGTGCAACTGCTTCTTTTGGATTGACTAGGTCTATGCGATGAAGACACCTGGTTTGGTATTGCGGTTGTGACGCGTTGGGTCATCCCTGACTGGACTCGCGTAAGGGCAAGGGTTACCCCGTTGCCCTCCGCGCCATCCCTCCTTCCCCTCTTCCGAAACTCCCCACTATCCAGTCAGCACTATCCTCGCGTCATCTCCCATTATTGTGACATTTCGCTTTCTACTTCATCGCGCGCTCAGCAAAATCTCCAAATGACTATGACGGATCCTTTCGCGCATCAGACATTCGGCTGCGGCAATACGCTGCAGACATCCCGACGCGCCACGAAATTGGAGCTTCCTCATGAGGGGCGCTTACATGCCCGCGGACGTAGTATTCTCTTCCTGCTTCAATCTTTACCAGATCTAGCGTACCTGCATCTCGTATTTTCTTGGCGTCTACTTCCAACTCAGCCTCAGGGTACAGCCGCTCACCGTTGCGCTAGAAAATGCATCGAATCTTCTCTACATTGCATGCAAATGGTCGCTTATAGTGCGAAATGATCCAAGAGCCCCACTGCACTCTCCGAACAATATATGTTGTACTAGCTCAAGTATTTTAACCAATCTCCAGGGAGCTTTCATAATCGAACATATGAAGAACCCTATCGTAGGGTTCGCGCTTCCTGGGGAACTGGGGTAGCAAGCCGGGTAAACAC
This sequence comes from Stemphylium vesicarium, assembly GCA_004380135.1. Lineage (NCBI taxonomy): Eukaryota > Fungi > Ascomycota > Dothideomycetes > Pleosporales > Pleosporaceae > Stemphylium > Stemphylium vesicarium. Next base: position 88,321 of record QXCR01000109.1, on the reverse strand, counting down.
AGCAGATATATTGCCTTCCCGCATCTTACCCCGGTAGATGTCGTCTTGGCTAATATACCAATACCAGAAAATCATTCTACTCCGAGACGAACGACCGTTCGATGCATTCGCCAAAGGAAATTCAAGGGAGGTTCGTGATGTAGCTCTGTGGCATGGACGCCATGGCGCATCGCTCGTGAGAAACTAATGCTCCTCACCAAGTCTTGGGCCTATTCAGACGCAATGACCTTCAGCCCGCGGGCCGACGGTTCCGTTGATCAAGTCACGAGACTGCAAGCCGAATGTAAGGGCATACCTGACCCAAGCGTCCTGGAGGCATGGCATATGATGGCATGCATGTTGCCAACTACATATTGTCGCAACGTCTATAAAAGGTCCTGGGTACCTACTCATTGTATTCGACATCAACTTCGAGATCCTTCACTCATTCGCAAGTTTCTCATCCATCATGGTCCAACTCACACAATTCGTATTGGCAACGGCAGCTTTCGCTGGCGCTGTAGGTGCAGCTCCTCCGCAGCCACCACCCATGCACCCAGTACCTAAGCCTCCGGCGCCCCCAAGCAATGTCGCAGTCAACCCATGGACTGGCAAAGATCGCTATGTTGTCGAAAGCTACGGCCAGAAACTGCAGCAGACCATTGCTTCCTTCGAGGCGAAGAACGATACTCTCAATGCAGCTCGCACCCGTACTGTTGCTCAGAAGATCTCCACCTTCACATGGATCACTACGCGCGACGGTCTCAGCGGAATCACTACTGCTATCAAAGAAGCTCGAAAGCAGAGGAAGGGCAGGAAGAAGATGATTGTTGGCCTTGTCCTTTACAACCTGCCTGACCGTGACTGCTCTGCTGGAGAGTCTGCCGGTGAGCTCAGCTCCGAGAATAACGGCCTGGAAATCTACAAGACGGAATTTGTCGACGAATACGCGAAGCTAGTATCTCGGGCCAAGGATCTCGATTTCGCCATTGTGCTTGAGCCAGATTCTCTTGGCAACGCCGTCACCAACCAAGGCATCCCTTTCTGTGCCCAAGCCACTCCGGTTTACGAGGAAGGCATCGCTTACGCCATCTCCAAGCTCCAATTCCCCAACGTACATTTGTACATGGATGCCGCCCACGGAGGCTGGCTCGGATGGGCCGACAACCTGCCGCTCACGGCCGAAGTCTTCGCGAGAGTAGTCGCCATGGCAAAGAAGCTCAACCCCTTAGCCAAGATCCGGGGTTACGCGACCAACGTGTCCAACTACAACCCTTTCAACGCCAAGGTGCGTGAGAACTACACCGAGTACTCGCCATCCTGGGACGAAAGCCACTACGCCACTTCTCTCGGCGAGTACATGGCGGCCGCGGGTCTGCCATCCAACTTCATCATTGACCAGGGCCGCGTCGGGCTCCCTGGTGCGCGTGAGGAGTGGGGCGAGTGGTGCAATGTCGAGCCTGCCGGCTTTGGAATGCGTCCTGGTGCCCCGCACAACAACACCAACGTCGACTCCATCGTTTGGATCAAGCCTGGTGGCGAAAGCGATGGACGCTGCGGTCTCGAGGGAGCGCCTGCCGCGGGCGCTTGGTTCGACGAGTACGTTCAGATGCTGGTGAAGAATGCTGATCCGCCTCTTGAGCCTACCTACCGGCACAAGCCGTATGCTCGTCAGACTTGAGTGCGGAGCTGGCGTGCTTGGTTAGGATAGCGAGTCGCGCGGTGTTTGGTACATGAGTTTTGACTTTCGGCTGTATATATTCAATCATAAAATTGCAATTCAAATCAACTTGTTAGAACGCTATCTGATCATGTGATGATTGGTCTTATTTTCACCCCCGCAGCCAGCAGAGGCTATCGAAACGGAGCAGTTCGCCGGGAACGAAGGAGTGGCGACGGGAGGATGTAGGGGCGGTTATCCTCGCCGGTCATTCCAGCGGTGCTGCAGCGATTTGGGTTTCGTATTACACTACGGGCGGGTTGTTGTTGCGCCGTGTGATCCATTGATCCCGGGGAGATCATCACACAGAACCAGCCCGGCCCCGTAAAAGCCCAACTTGTCACGGATTCCAGAAAGTCATGTTTAGCTATTCTTTCTTGGCATTGCATTGCATTATTTAGACCACCACTAGTCCCATGACCCGCAAAGAGTACAACGGGTATATATCTTTTGCCAATGCTTTTTTTTTTTGATTTCAAGCCCGATTGTTCAGATTTCAGGGTTAATGGAAAACGGAGAGTAAGATGTTGATCTCTGTAGGCCTGCAAGACTAGCAAAAGGCTGCGTTGGCGACAAGGAGAGGCGGTGAAGGCGCAACACAATTAGGGACGTGTAGGGTGTTTCTGTGAGATCGTTCTAGTTGATCTAATGCACGATGTAATGTAAGGCCGCTTTTGAATCTTTTCGTAAGACACCCTCAAAGCAATTGTGCCTATAGAATATAGAGCTTGGGATCTTTCCTGATAAAGGCAATGGTCTCTGGTTTACTTTTGGAAGTGAGGGTCACGCGTTGGATGCACAGCGGGGTTGCGTATATTGACATGATTGGAAGATCGGTGTGATGGTACTATGGCGGCGAGAATCGGAATAGTGATCCTTGGATTAAATGAAGAGTTGAACACAGGAAATTGTAAGGGCCTACTGCCTGCTGCGTTATACTTGACAATGCAGTCGTGCTTGAATGACTTGTCATGCGTCCCGAATATTAAGTACTGGGCGTTTCTCAGCCTGCTGAATATCGTCAAGCATAAAGAATTGACAAGGCAGTCACGTGCATGGATCCACTCGTTTAGATTGCTGTGTTGGATGCTCGGGAGTGGGGCGGACGATGCGGTACAATTGTACGTCACTGGTATATATACGACATCCACGTCTCCAGAGCACAGATAGTCTCTTAACCAGATCCAGGCATTGGGTTCGAGTATGTGAAGCAGGCCGTACGTTATTCGAAGTTGGAAATGGTTCCTAGCAAATTAAAAAGAACAGCAAGCGCGTTATGTTGCGATAGTTCCTCGATGAACCCATCGTCATCACTGTCTTGCTTTTGCACAGGTCGCCCATACCAGGTGTCTTGCTTGTTGGTTGGTAGAGGGTTCAATGAGTTCCGCAGGTCCGATTTCAGCTCGACCATAAGTGCGATATTCGTGCTGCGCGGCAGCCTACGGTTGCCTGTTCTCTCTAGGTACAACATTCGTGTGTGCAGAGCACTCGTTTCTTCTTCCCGTAGCGCACGTTTGGATTGCCGTCAGCTCGGCCGCCGCTGTAAGTTGTGCTTTTTGTCGTTGCGCCCCGTCCGCAAGAAAAAAGACAGGAAAAAGGAAACAACCGGTCAGCTGAACGGGAGGAGAGGCATGACGTGGAGAACCTGCTTGTGGTTTCTTTTGCAAATGGGGATGGTGTGGTGGGGTGCGTCGCCGGTGCGGTGCGGCCCGCCCGCTGCAACTTTGTTTCATTTGCGACAGCCCACGATCTTTCCGCTAGCCACAGAAGCTTGACAAAGCTGTCTGGCAGGTATGCTCAGTCACGCACTCAGTTAGGACTCTACAGCTTTCGCGAGCTCAGAAGGCTCGTCTCAGCCTACAACAGTACACTCGTGTCGCTCTTGATAATCGGGCCGTAAGCTTGGTTTAAAGTGGGGGCAGGAAGCATGCATAATGTTCGCTTACATTGAGGCGTTAAGGGTCCAGCTGAAAGGACGACATGCCGGTGTCGAAACTTGTGACGCACGCTCAACCTGTTGGTGCTGAAAATGCACGATAGATTAATGATACGGGCACTGGAATGCCTCCGAACTTCTGAATGGGCTAGAAATGAGTTTGTATCCATCAAACACTTGAGGGTGATTGGCGGCACGACTGCCACACGATCGTCATCATTTAGAGGATACAGTATGCGCCAGGAAAAAAAAAGAACGGTGCGTCAGGTCGGCTGGGTGGTCCTCTGGCCAGTTCAACAGCTTGCCGCATTGCAGTTTTTCCAAGATGGACCTGAGCTACAACTACCTCCAAGGGAGCAATGGTTTTCAAGGGTCTTTCATACAGATAGACGATGCAAAGCTAACTGTATACGTTTTCTGCCTAACTGTTGAAGAACAGGACTCAAAATACCACCAAATGCTGATCAGCGGCGACAGAAATCAGATGGAGCCTGGGAGCACGATGACAGCGACGTCTAATTGGGGAGGAAGAAGGATAAGTGAGCCACGCCAAGTCTTGGCTTACCTTCTAAATCTAATCATTTGTGGTGCAGGTCGAAGCCTTCGGAAGAAACAAATATTGAGGTCGCTTGTCCAAGTTTGCGCACTTTCGTCTCGCTTTGCTTTGACGTGCATCGTCTCCTACATTGACACTGACGGAGGGCCGCTAACAGGATGACAGTCACCATACGCTCCTACATGTTGAAGAAACTAATGCAATACGTAAGCTCTCATGTGCGAAGTGTCTCGACTGGCGATCTGGCAACGCGACCAGTAGCGGGCGGGCCGAACCTTTGCCCCTTGAAGTGTATCTCGTCGCTATCAAACAACAAAAGCAACTTGAGATCAACGTGCATAAGGCAGCTAAATTGCTTAAAAAACAACTTAAAACCAAGCTGTAACATAAGATCAAGCTAGCCTTAAGAAGTAGGCTAAGATCCAAGCGTGTGGTGGGTTCAAATTGGGGCTGCTGTTGCAGCGTCATGTTGTTCACGGCTTATTTCTAGTGTTCTTAGTAATACACCGAATCCGGCATCACGCCGTGACCCACGGTAGACATGCACAACGGATCCTGCTGTTTCTGGAAAATGATGCATCTGTGGCTCCGTGAATAGTGCAAGCCTGCATCATGCGCGGTCGACAGCAAGTGCAACACACGCGCTAAGACCCTGCATGCAATATGACATTTCAGGCAGCGGCCGTATTCCAAGACGGCAGCGCAACGAGGGGTACCGAGACAGCTTGAACTCTCGACGTGATTTGCCACGACTTTACCTCAAGAGCACAGCTTGCGACAAGACATAAAGGGCGAGCAAATTCTAGTATTGTCTTCTGGACATTCCTCTCTCAGACAACACTTCACTTGCCTCAACGGCCCTCCTCAACCCTCCTCAACCCTCGCAAGAACTTGTAAACCCTTATTAAATATTCTCTCAACGCTCAAAGCCCCCCAAGATGGCGTTCCAGGGCGTCGAGTACAAAACTGGCACGATTGGCTACGACCGTGTCAACGAGCAGTATGCCTCATCTTCGTATAAGGGTCATCGGAATTTCTGCCCCAAAGCCATTTTCGTGCCGTCGAGCACAGAGGACATTCAGGTCGTCATCAAAAACGCTCGCGATCAAAAGATCCCGGTCGCCCTCAGAACAGGCGGTCACCATTACAGCGGCGCCTCCTCCACCGATGAGAAAGGAATCCTGCTTGATCTCAAGCATACCTTTCGCCGTCCCGGGGTCGATCTCAAGCTCGACAGGGTTGGTGACAAGGCCTTCCTTTACGCCAGTGTCAGCTACAAGCTTGGCGAAGTCTTCGATTTCTTCAAGGACAACGGCATATTCATGCCCACCGGCCAGTGCCGCGAGGTCCATGTGGGTGGCCATGTACAGTCTGGTGGCTTCGGCATGCTTGCACGGTCTATTGGCCTGCTTGTTGACTGGGTCCGCGAGATCACCATTGTCAATCATGAGGGTGAGGTGGTCACGGTTACCAAGGAGAGCGAGCCTGACCTCTTCTTCGGTATATGCGGTGGCAGCCCTGGCAACTTTGGCGTTGTTACGCACTACAAAATCGAGGTTCAGCAGGACAAAGACTACCAGGGCTCCAAGGGCATGTGGATTGCTTTTTACTACCGCGACAACACGTACAAGGCCCTGCTAGACCTTCTGCGTCGCAAAGCGGAGGATCCGAACCTTCCGCGCGGCTACGACTTCACCGTCAACGTCACTAGTCGCTCGGCGAATCTCGCAGCTGTGTATCCCGGCACGAATGAACAGCTTAAAGACGATTTAGGGGATGTCAAAGATCCAGAGAGGTTGGAAAAATTACTCAACGGCAAATACGCCATGATCGTTTGCTGGGCTCAATTCTTGAACATCAAGGGCGAGCCGTCGTACGATCCATCCTTTTTTGAAGAGATCAAGAACGTGCCATTCGAGGAAAAGAAGAAGCCCATTGTGAAAGACTTTTCAGGCGAAACGCAATTGCCTGCGTCTCAGATCTATACCATGTGGTTCCTTGACAAGGCTCGCGAGTTTGACCTACCGTACATCAAGCGCACCTACACGACCAAGAAGTTTACGAGCCCTGACTGGTCCGAGTGGTTTCAAGGCCGAGTGAGTGAGATCATCGGTAGCGAGGAGAAACCCAAGGGGACACCTGGTCTCTGGATCTCGTCCCAGATACAGATGTATGGCGGCAAGAACTCCATGTTCATCAAGAACGGTCTTGCCAAGAATGGCACGGCCATCGCCAACCGCGACAGCATCATCAGCGGTACCTGGGATGCCTTTTACGACATCGATAACCCTCACCCACTGGTTAACACGAAAAACAGCAGACCCCAGGCCGAGAAGTGGCAGAATGAGAATGATGAGGGTCTGTACAAGTATTACAGCGAGACGGATCGCCGTCTCCTCTGGGGATCGTGGGGAGACTGGGACCTGTCGAAGCCAGAGGTGTGGAAGTGCTACTATGACGATGAGACATTCAAGACGTTGCAGAGCATCCGCGCAAAGGCTGACCCCTATGGTACCTTCAGCTATAGCCCCTTCGCTGTCCCGAGGGCAAGTTTGACCGTTCAACAATCATCCGACATGAAGAAACAATCATCCAACAATAGCTTCATGTCTGTTGCTATGCGCCCCTGGATCTCTGTGGAGTCCTGGGGCCTAGATCGCCTCGATCTCGTCGGGATCGGATCTGACGATCAGATGTGGCTCAAGAGCTTCGATAGAGACGCCGGCGGTTGGCATCCTGCTGGCCAGGAATGGAAGCCCATAAGTGGCAAGTTCAAGCAGATCCCCGCGGCGATATCCTGGAGTTTTGGGCGGCTTGACCTTTTCGGCGTTGGTCTCGACAACCAGCCGTACCACAAGGCGTGGGGAAACAACAGGAAGAAGGGAGGGTCCTGGATTGTCAGCGATTGGCAGGGTATTGATGGCAAGTTGAAGAGCCCACCTGTGCCTGTCTCTTGGGGCAATGGGAGAATCGACGTCTTCGGCATCGGCATGGATGATCAGATGTATCGCAGGGTATATGGCGGACAGTGGAGCCCAAGTGGCTGGGAAGCGCTCACTGGCAAGTTCAAAAGCGTCCCCGCAGCTGTCTCTTGGGGCCCAGGCCGGATCGACGTTTTCGGCATTGGTATGGATGATCAAATGTACCACAGAGCATTTGACAATGGGAAATGGCTAGCTGGTTGGACTCCCATGAGCGGCAAGTTCAAGAGCCCCCCCGTTGCAGTATCATGGGGTCCAAACAGGCTTGACGTCTTTGGCATCGGCATGGATGATCAGATGTACCACAAAGCATATAACGGAAAAGACTGGACGTCGAAGAACTGGGCGGGTATCAGTGGCAAGTTCAAGAGCCTCCCTTCAGCTTGCTCATGGGGCCAAGGCCGACTCGACGTTTTCGGTATCGGAATGGACGACCAAATGTACCACAAAGCATTTGACAATGGTAAATGGGTAGGTGACTGGAAAGGGATGAAGGGCAAGTTCAAGAGTGCCCCGTCCGTCGTCTCGTGGGCCAAAGGACGCATAGACGTTTTCGGTATCGGAACAGACGATGCTGTTTGGCAGCGATACTACTCGGGCGACAAGTGGAGCTCAGACTGGGGAAGTATGGGCGGAAAGTTCAAGACTTTCTAGGTGGTCTGGCACCGTGAGGAATTTGTCGGACTTCGATCTTGGTAAAGGCTCTCCTAGTTGGTATCGGTAGCATCTATATCACTGTGTAATAAGCACATCCTGAGGAATGCAACTATCCATTGAGCGTCGCATGTACTCCCTTGCAGTTCTATCATCATACAGTGCCACTAGTCTCTTCTCTCATCGGTTCTCCATTGATACTATAAGGTACTTAATCGAAGAGTCACGTGGCTGTTGCCCTGACTACTCATGGATTCCTCCAAGACTTCTACAACACTCCGATTCTGTCCAGATCTGGACCATATGCGCTTCCCACACCTGATATGGTGATCGTGTTAGTACCCGTAGTTCTAAACCCTGACAACTCCACAGCGTAGTCCTTGCTAACATCCACATCCCAGTTGTATCCGCTCAGTGGGAAGCTGACGGTCTTAGCTTTACCGCCGTTCACGCTGATGGATGCGACACGTTCGTTGCTTCCGCCCATGTAGTCTACCTGCCCGTTGATGTAATCGAACAGCACCGACTGCGTAGCTTTGGTAGTGCGAATGTTCGAGAGCGTTACACGACCGTTGGAGGAGCCACCGATATTGCCGACCTTGCTAGACGACGTGCAGCCAGAGCAGGTCTGGATGTTGGCGCCGGAAGCGAGAGAGCCAGTGGACGCGGAGGTGTAGGTGTACTTTGGCTTGCTGGTGGTTGAGCGGCTGATGTTGGAGAGGCGAAGCGCAGCCGATCCGTGAGCGTTGACTTGCTTCGAGAACGAAGATGCAGTGACCGTCTTGCCGGTCCAGAGATCCTTGATGGAGGCGGATGCGATGCCAAGCTCAGACAGCTGCACACTAAGCGTACGAGCGGCATTGCTGAGGTCGACCATGAGGACCGCCATGTCTCCGTTTGCGAGATCTCCAGCCCAAAGGTCGCGATCATCGCTCCATCGCTGACGAAGGCTGATTGGCTTCACCGCCGCGTCCTGGTTGATGGCAATAAGATCTTTGTTCTGCAGCACCGCGACCAATTCGCTTGACAGGGCCGGAACGTCGGTCGATATCATCAGCGCTGACTTCAGCATGGCCCATGCAGCAAAGTGTGTCGCTTGTTCGTCAAAGGTCATACCGGCATTGCCGACCATGAGCAGGTCAGCATCAGCAATATGCCCCGGGCCAACGAGACCAGCCTTCGCGATATGAATGGCTTGGTTGTAGATACGGAACATCGAAGACCATCCCTGGGTAATATCATCCGAGAGCCGGAACGACGTCGAGATCTCTTTCGTCCACTCGTCCGGACCCTGCAAGCCGGATGAGGTCGAGTAGGGAATACCCCACTGGCAGATCAGCATTCCGGGGATGCCGACGCGTTGAAGTTCTTTCCACATGACCCCCATTCGAGAAACAAAATCGGTCCTCGAGTCCTTTGGGGCGTTTTGGTTTGCGGCAGGTCCATCGGCGTAACAGTTGTCATCTGCATCATCGTAAGTTTCCTATCCGTGGGCCCACGCATGCTCGGAAACAACTCACATTTGACATACTCGGTACCGAGCGTCTTGAAAAAATCCGCATCCGCAGCTTCATGTCCCAAAGAGCCTAGGACTGGACTGGGTGCCTCCGGGTCGCACATTCTCACGCCGGCATCCGAGTACATTGTCCACTTCATACCCTTGGATCTCGCTAGGTCGCTCAATGGCTTCAAGCCGTTCGGGAAAGCCTTCAAATCAACCTTCAATGCGCCGCTCGTTGAGTTTCGTTGCCCGTCTCTTGAAGCCCATCCGCAGTCAATCTGGAAGAACTTGTAGCCGGCATCAACAAATCCGCGACTGGTAAGGGAGTTAATCGTTGTGGTGATCTTCGCGCTGGTAGGCGAGCAGGACATCTGGTTGTAGCTATTCCAGCCCATGACTGGTGTCTGCTGGAAGGACTGAGCCGCAACATGAGATGCGCCCCCCAAGGTCACGAGGAAAGAGTTGGTCCAGATCATATTGAGGGCGTTTGGCGTAGGTTTGCTAGCTATGGAGCAACACCGGCTGGCGGAAAGTAACTCTAATTTATACAATCGTCTCTCAAACTTGTATATGAGGTGACGGTCTGGCCCGCGACGTTTTACCGGTGGAAGAGGTGTGACGTCGATTATTCGTCGGAAATACTGCTGTGTCTGGCATTCCTCGCGCTCAACATACGAGCTGCGCAAAAGGAGACAGTCGAAAAGAGCTAGTGTAGAGAATTGTTCTTCCGTGGAATAAATTGGACGTCGCAAGTAACCTCGTAATATGCAGGCTAGTGACGGTGATGTACCTGTTCGGCAAGGGCCAACCCCACACTCGGCCGACCTTCCTCGTTACCCCGCGCTCGCTACACCTTCCGTGACCAACAACCGATGGCACGACCCGCTTTCCCCAACACAGTATTCCGCGATGCATCATTCCCGTGCTTGTAACCTTAACATGACCGTACCCGTCATCGCTTGCTTGTGCGCATGCATCTTCTCGCCTTTTCTCTCGGCTAAAACGCCGTGATCGCCAGTCACAGAGCTGCCATGTGCTTGAAGTGGGCCAACGGCGTCCGGGAACAGGGTACGCGTCCTGGGTCTGGGGAAGCGCAGTGGAGCTCGAGACCATCGGAGGCTTGGGAGGCTTGACAAGCTTCGCTCTGTGGGATAATGATAAGCGGAAAATGGCCCGGGTTTGATCTCTAGGAAAGATATAAAGCGTTCATCATCACTGTCAGCGACTTGCATTACCACCGGGCTTGGATTTGACCCAGTGACCTGGATTACTTATGGGCACTGGCTTGAAACGACCCCTCTCCCCCATTCTCTCTACACGAAGATCCACCACCTTCAGTCACAATCATATAGCCGGAAGAGTCTGTTGATAACCTATCACGCAACAGCCATGGCGCGCAAATATCTTGGAGGCTCTGGTGAGCGACTAACCATATGGATATCTATTGCTGCCAGTACGGTACTGGTGTAAGTTGAGCTCACAAGGCACAACAAACCTGATTACTGATCGTCATTAGCTTCTATGGCTACGACCAAGGTGTATTTGGCAATGTCATTATCTCGGAGAACTTCTTGCACACGTTCGGATACCCTTCCGCCAATATGCAAGGAGTGATGACCTCCATCTACAACATCGGATGTTTCATCGGTGCGATGAGTACTGTCTGGACGGGCGACATTCTGGGACGGCCACGACAGATAATACTTGGCTCGGCGGTCATAGGCATTGGCGCTATCATCCAGACGTGTAGCTGGACTGTGGCAAGCATGATGGTTGGGCGCATTGTTGCTGGCCTAGGCACTGGTATGAATACAGCAACCGCCGGAGTCTGGCAAGCCGAGACGAGCAAGATGAACAGCCGAGGAAAGCTCGTCATCATCCAGATGGGTATGTGCAAAGCCACCATATCGTCTCGGAAAAGTGGCTAACAATGTGCCAGCTAATTGTATCACCGGCTTCAGTATTTCCAACTGGCTAACTCTTGGCTTCTCCTTCGCGCCGCGCGACATCGCATGGCGCTTTCCGCTCGCCTTCCAACTCTTCTTCACCCTCTGCATCTTTGCAATGTGCCCGTTCCTCCCCGATTCGCCGCGTCTCCTCATCCGCAAGGGAAAGCATGACGAAGCATTGGAGGTTCTCGCAGCGCTGGAAGGTCATGGGGCCACACCGGAGTCACCTTCGGTCATTACACAGTACAACATCATCAAGGACATTCTCGACCGCGAGCAGATGAACACATACACTTGGATGCAACTGCTCACTGGCAAAGGCCCAAGCGGCGTATTGCGACGTATGCTCCTCGGTGCGTGGATGCAGGCTATGAATCAGATCAGTGGTATCAACGTAACCTCATATTATATGAGTTACATCTTCATCAACGCTCTAGGCATATCAGAGCTCTTGTCACGCATCCTGGCCGCTGCTGGCTCAGTCGACTATCTGATCTTTGCTTGTCTGGCATACTTTGTTATTGAGCGATACGGACGCCGCAAAGTCATGATGGTTTCCGCAGGCGCATGTTCTATCTGCTGGATTGTCATCGCAGCATCTCAAGGGCAGACCGAAGCAGGCGGAGACTCGTACAAACTCGGAATCGTCGCCGTAGCTTTCTTCTTTGCATTCTTTGCCAGTTTTGGCATGGGTGTACTGGGTGTACCTTGGTTGTACCCGACCGAGTGAGTTGCGTGCCATAACGACCACATATTGCCACTGACATGACGTTTAGGATCAACGCACTCGAGATGCGAACCAAAGGTGCATCTCTCGCAATGGGTACGTGAAGGTCCTGGCATTGCATTTTGACGATATAGCTAATCATCCGAAGCGACGAACTGGATATGCAATTACGGCGTTGTACAAGCTACTCTTCCTGGCATACAAAACCTTGGATACAAGTTCTGGATTATCTGGGCAGTCATCTGCTTCTCTTTCATCCCAATCACATACTTCCTCTACCCGGAGACTGCGAATCGAACGCTTGAGGACATCGACCGTTTCTTCGAAACAAGTCCGGGTATCTTGATTCATCGCAACAAACTCGCTGTACAACTGCACCGCCCTGCCGAGTTTATTGAGGCTGATGCAAGAATTGCGGCGAGTGAGGAGGAGAGGTATGCCAAGGAAGGGAAAGAGATGAGTGCCGAGTATGTGGAGACCAAGGAAACAGTTTGAAGCATACGTGCATGAAATCAGTAGATATATGGAGATATTATGGATTTCCAACGCAGGTAGCTTAGACGGTACGGACGCCAAGCAGCAATGTTTTCACTGCCCCAATACTTTCATCCAGCAATCTCTTTCACTGCAATTGACCGTTGTCCCATCGGGACTGTACGCGGCCCCTTGGCAACAAGAAGTGTCATCTTTTATCCGCCCTGATGGTTGAAGGTGTAGCTGGCTTAGGCAAAAAGCTTTTGATGCGCCCTGGCAAGGCTCCTCCGGGTAAAGGCTCTTCCAAGCTAGGGGCTCCGGCGCGCTAACCGAGAACGCGTAACTTAAGCCCGACCTCACCAACACCAAACCGCCTCCCAGTGACGCGGCGAGACCCTTGATACAGTCTGCGCACTATACTTTTCTCTCTTTAAATCACCGGTCATGCATGGAATTGACGCGCTAAGACGGCGGTGTGCACCACCAGAGGGCTATACACCTCCGAGGCTGACCTCCATGAGGCGTAGTACACATGAGGATAGAGTCGAGTCAGGAACTTTCCGTGACGTTTAATCAAAAATTGCATGAAAACACTCGCCTAGCATGGATTTCTTGGGCGGTCATAGATCTGACTCCTATGCAGCGGACGCGTTGCAGCTGGTCCTTGTCGACAATGGTCGAGCATACATAATGCCTGGCACGCCGCAACAAGTCTTTCGGTCTCCATCCAACTAATGAAACTTTCTTCCAGTCAAGTCATTCGTTCAGCCTCGTTACACTTCGATAGATTTCCAGCCAGACGACTAGTATGCGCCACACATCCCGTGCGACGGCGGCTGCCGCCTTCGCAGCCTCCGCCAACGCAGCCTCTTTGGCTGATGTTTGTACGGTCGCCAACGTCCAGGCTGCGTTGCCTGCCAATGGCACTCTTCTTGGTCTCGACCTCTTGACTAACACCGTCACCGCCGGCCCAGTCTACAACGGCACCCTTAGTACCAATGGACCGACCACGAGCAACGACGCCAGTGCTACCTACAACTACTGCAACGTTACTGTGAGCTATGCCCATACCGGGAAGGGAGACGTGATTCCTCTCAAGTTTGTCTTTCCCGCCCCATCCGACTTTACGAACCGATTCTATCTTGGCGGTGGTGGAGGATTCTCGCTCTCCAGCGATGCCACTGGCGGACTCGTTTACGGTGCTGCCTCTGGTGCCACTTCAGCCGGATATGATGCTTTCGACGTCAGCTACGACGAGGCGGTCTTGTACGGCAATGGCACTATCAACTGGGATGCTACCTATGCTTTTGCTTACACTGCCCTTGGCGAGTTGACCAAGATCGGCAAGCCACTCACCCAGAGTTTCTACGGTATGAATGATAGCAAGGTATACACTTATTTCGAGGGATGCTCTGATGGCGGTCGCGAGGCTATGAGCCAGGTACAGCGTTGGGGTGAGGAGTACGATGGTGTCGTTGCGGGTGCGCCTGCTTTCCGTTTCGCGCAGCAGCAGGTCCTTCACGTTTACCCCGCCGCTATCGAGGCTATCATGGACTACTACCCAGAGCCTTGCGCTTTGGACAAGATTGTAAACGCTACTATTACTGCCTGCGATCCTCTTGATGGACGCGCTGATGGTGAGTACGCGACCTCGTTATACCCATTTGGGATATATACTGACTTTTCTCTCCTCAGGTGTCATCTCCCGCACCGATCTTTGCCAGCTCAACTTCAACCTTAGTTCCCTCATCGGTGAGACTTACTACTGCGCCGCTCAAACCAGCAGCTCTCTCGGTTTCGGCTTCAGCAAGCGTGGACTCAACAAGCGTCAAGCACCAGGAAGCCAAACCAGCTCGCAGCCCGAGCAAAACGGTACCATCTCCGCAAAGGACATTGCTGTAGCTCAAGGTGTCTATGATGGACTGCACAACTCCAAGGGCGAACGTGCCTACATCGCATGGCAAATTGGCTCGGACCTCAGCGATGCAGACCCGACCTACAACAACGCAACGGGTGCGTGGGAACTCAACATTCCTTCCACAGGCGGCGAGTACGTCACTAAGTTCGTCCAACTGCTTGACCTGGACAACCTTGCCGATCTCGACAACGTTACCTACGACACGCTCGTAGAATGGATGAACATCGGCATGACCCGCTACCTCGACAGCCTGCAGACCACTCTCCCAGACCTTACACCTTTCCAATTAAGCGGAGCCAAGATGATCCACTACCACGGCGAATCCGACCCCTCTATCCCCGCAGCATCCTCCGTTCACTACTGGCAGTCTGTCCGCTCAATCATGTATCCCAACATGACGGATGCCGAGGCACAGGAAGCGATGGCCGATTGGTACCAATTCTACCTGATCCCCGGTGCGGCGCACTGCGGTGCCAATTCCCTTCAGCCCGGTCCTTACCCTCAGGACAACATGGCTACTATCATCGACTGGGTCGAGAACGGTATCAAGCCTAACCGCCTCAACGCCACCGTATCTTCCGGCGATAAAGAGGGCGAAGTGCAGCAGTTGTGCCAGTGGCCTTTGCGCCCGCTTTGGTCCGGGAACAGCTCTGACTTTGAGTGTGTCCAGGATGAAGCGTCTATCGAGAGCTGGACTTACATTTTCGATGCCTTCAAGCTCCCTGTGTACTAAATGTCGTGCACAAGGGCTTTCTACCTTTTGTCAATGCGACTGGTGCAGATGGCAGGTTTTCAGATTGAAGCGAGGTGGTATGCGGTTGGTAGGCAGGAGTTGCCGTAAGCAAGTGTTGTAGCTACTCCAAGTAGTCGGCCTTTCGTGCTGATTTTCTTCTTTCGTGTGTCATACATTCGTTTAGCAATTATAGAATATGGACCCTTGTCCCCAGTTTCTATGGTTCATTGCAGTATCCATCAACGAAGTTGACCGTGAGCGTATTCCGGGTTTCCTTCAACAAAGTCTCCCGGCCAATCTCTAGCAACTTCGATACGTCTTGCCGGCAATCTTGCTAAATGTCAGTCCTGCACTTGCGACGACAAGTCTGGAGCAACTCGCCCAGAAATAATCCTCTCAGCTCTTTCCCCTGGCCACTCGCCAGCCAAGCGCACGTCTGCCCACAAAGCGATGGTCCATCTTTGAACAGATCCTGGTAGTACGCCTCATCTGTGATATCACCGTATTTCTTCTTCACATCTTCCGCAGCACCAACTGCGCAGTTTAGCTTTTCTCGAACCTGATGGTGACGAAAGAAATCGCTTACCTCCGCCCATGTTCCCTCGCACACCGCCCGGATGAAGCGCATACATATGAACTGCTGGATCCAACCCATCAAGCTCCATCTCCTTCTGCAGGGTGTGCGTCGCGCGAATGAGCGCTGCCTTAGACGTCCCGTACCCAAGTGTCATGGGCACATCGACAGTACCAGAGCGAGAAGCGATATTAATGATGCAGCCCTGTCCGCGGTCGCGCATATGCGGGAGAACAGCATGGATGAGCATCAACGGCTAACAGCACCATTAGCCCTGCCTGACCTCCCACCCAAACCAACGCATAAGAGAGATGTGAAATACGAAACTCACAGCTTTAAAATTGACCTCAATCTGCCTCCAAAACCCGTCAAACCCCCCCATGATAAATGGCCTCTGATCAAAGATGCCCGCATTATTCACCAACACATCAATCGCACCCAGCTGCCTGACGACCTGCGCCAGTACCTCGTCCACTCGCTCTCTATCCGTCACGTCGCACCCGAACGCTTCTACTTTGCCGCCGTACGCTCGGCATTTTTTCTTGGTTTGCAGCAGCGTGTCGACGTTGCGGTCTAGGATCGCTACGCTAGCTCCGGATTGAGCGAGTGCTTCTGAGATGGCGGCGCCGATGCCTTGGCCTGCACCTGTTATCAGGGCTACTTTTCCGGTGTTGGCGCTTTTGAGGGCGGAGGCGAGGATGGGGCCGTAGGGTGTGCGTTGGAGGGGGAGGGTGCTGATGCCGAATTGGGCCGGGTCCATGGTTGTGCGTTGTTGTGGGTGAGATGTGATGTCTTTTCGGGACTTTGCCGCGAAGATGATGTGTTTTGGTTGTGAATGTTTTGCCGAAGTCTCAACTTATGGGGACGGCATTGTTCCGTTGTAGGCGTCTGATGCGGGGTGGTTTTGTGGTAACCATTGCCCCACATCAAGGTGTGGGGTAGCCTGGGAGACAGAACTCGGGATGTCATCGCGGGTTCTATGACCTTCGCACGTTTATACCGTATAAAAAGCAGGGTAGACGTCGAGATGAAAAAGTCCCGTCAATGTTTTGCGGAAAGAACGCGTCCTGACAAGGCTGACTACCCACCATGTAGGTATGATGGAAAGGGTATAGCGCACACGCCACTCCATCCGAAATCTACATTGGCATCCAAGACATCTCACAGTCTGGAACAACCCAACGCTCCGTCAATAGCAGGGCATGCGCGAAGCGTTGGAGCCCCGTGAGCAGCGGAATCAACAGCTCAGTCAAATATACTCAGCGCAACAGTATCCTCCCGCAGCGTAACCCGGGCTACTATATACCCTCTTCGTTTATGTAAGAAACGTCCGTCACTACCATATGTCGGCCGTAGGGTCTCCCGCACGGGCCGGTACTGTTTGCCCCACGTTCCACTGCATGTTTGCTCTCACGCACTTCCCCCTTAGGACTAGTGCGTGCTCCATTCAGTATATAGGCCTCTCTCTCCCATAGCCTAATACTACATGATTCTCCCCAACCTTGACGCTTGACACCATACATTGCTAGACATACCTGACGTTGCCTACTCCACATGTTTCCACCAAAGAGCATCCAGAAGCCATTTTTGTGCGTTCTTCAGGGGAGGATTGCATCCGAGAATATACAGATACCAATCCCACTTCTTAGTCGATGCTAGCCCGTTCATCACTTTTGTAGATTCGTAGTACTCGAAGCAAAAGCCGCTGTATTCCCAGTCGATGATTCCGCTCACGCGACACTCCCCTTCTTCCAGTATTGCGATAACGTTGTCAGGGCGCAGATCGTTGTGACTGTAGACATGTTTCTGCGACAGGGGCGACTGGGAAATTCTGCGAAGGACTTCGATGTAGATTGGGTTTTCGTAATGAGGATTGGAAAACTGCCAGTTGTCGAAGTCTTCGGTGGCCCACATCGGTTCTTTGGTGTGCCGAACATTTATCCTCAGGTCTTTGCAACCTTCTCCCCTGACTGCGCCTAGTGGCATGTCATCGAGCCGAGTCAAAGAGCGTAGTTCTAAGAATATGTCCTTGAGCTGGTTCTGCCGGAATGCGTGTCAATACGAATACGAACATCAATGCAATGCAAACTGCAGCATTGATTTACAAGGAGCGGCTGTGTGTCAATACGTGACGTTAGAGTAGGGCCACGCATCCATCTGCTGCAGAGTCCCGACGGGCTGAGGATGGCTAGACTCCGACCCTAAGATATTCATAGGTGGTAGAGTTATGCTCACAGGGAAGGCCTTGATGGATGTCTGGTTCAGACAACGCCTCCGAGAGGTAAGTTTTAGGTCCCTAAAACAAATTGCGCAACAAAGATCTAGATAAACAGCCCACTAGCATCTTGTAAAGCCTCAGAGTGGAGGTGACAATCACTACTCCTAATGCCTAAGCAGTGCATACGAGAGGAGCCGGGAAGATTGGTTGAGTTGGAATTTCAGTACGTAGTAAAAAAGTATAAACACATGTACGATTATACCTGGTGCTATATCGGCAGACTAAAAGATGGCATGACCTCTCCTATTTCGTGGAGAATGTCTTCTTGTTCGATAAAGCCGGACCTGAAATAACGACCCCGCCATTTGCACTTTTCCCAGCTCTTCGCTTCGCCGTTCTCGATGACCTCGTCAGTAGGAGAAAGTTGTACATAATCAAATTCGTACAAAGGCTGCCAACGCACACTCAAGGGCCCCGTCGCGTTGGAAGCTTGTGCCCGGATACCTTCACTCAATAACATTTCAATGAGCTGGGATGTCAGCTCGATTGGATCTTCGAGAATAGGGGACGGATCAGCGACATTTCTAGAGGCCAGTTCTATGAAATACAATAGAGGTAAGGTGTCCGGGTCGAATTGTCTTTGTTGCGCAAGCGCTCACAAGATGGCACTGCGGCTCCAGGCCCATTCCATCTCATATTTATTTGGGTCATGCAATTTGAGTGCCTTCAGAGACTTTTGGAGAAGTACCTGGAATTCCGATCGTTCCCAGTGAATCGGCAAAGCCTCGCTTGAGATTGCGAGGGTTTTCAATTTCTCGAAAGACGCCAGTGGTTGGAATGGACGCCCCGGGAAAAACTCTGTCCAAATTGCCAAGTCTTCTAGAGTTTCTCGTAGTTTTGTGAGCAGGTCCCACACCTGAGTTGGTTCCGCCTGGAAAAAACTGAACGAACCGTTGCACGAGGCGCTACGCAGTCCGAAAGATAGCCTCTTCAGCCCGGTGCAGGCCTCAATGATTGGGAACGCGACTTTGGACTGGCAGTGCTCGGCTGGCATGATCTCCAAGGTCTTCCGCTTGCCACGCAAGTCTTTCCTCGAGAACACGTTTGCTAGTTCTTGGGTCTTCTCCGCGGAGGCCGCACGCTTATTTGCCAGATCATCCTGAAGATTACACAACCTCAGCGTTTCCAATTTCGAATTCTCTAAGAAAGGGAGAACATGCTCCAGCCACAAGGGGTCGCAAAAGCTGAAGCCAATGATCAATTCGGTGACATGTTCGAAGGATCCATGACGGAAAAGCATTATCCAGAAGGGGTGTTCCCGTTCCGGCACTGAGAATTTCAGGGCTGCGTCGTAAACATGTATCTGCCTGAGGTTGGGTAAAATCCGGAGGACCAGGGAGGAGTATGCTGCCTAAGTACCATATTATTCCAATGCCTCAAAAACAGGCCGGTAGAGCTCGTAGTCTAGATCCTCGTTGGCAAGCTCGTGTTGGAGAGTAAAATATATTTCTAGAACTTCGGAACAGGTCAGGCTAGAGAAAGTATCGGTATCCTTGCTTTGTTTGACGATGATGCGCAGAACTCGAACATATTGGCGATAGTCTTTCTTTTGGGTAAGAGTTCGCAAGAATAGCGATACTTTCGACAGACGCTTCTCGTCAAAGTAGACATTTTGATACAAGAATGGAGTTACAACAGCTCTGGTCCGCTTGGAAGTCTTCGTCAGTGATAAGAAATCGTCATGACCGAGGTGACGGAATGCCTCGCTCGCTAACTTGGTTGGCAAATGGCCGAGGGATGGTCTGTGGTTGGAAGATATTGACGCCATGTTGTGCGCGGTGAAAGGCTAGTGACAGAGGTGAAAGTAGCTGGCATAATCAGACCTCATAAAGCTCGTGGCTTCCTTACCCAAGTCTTACTTAGGTATGCTGTAGCGGGTAGTCACAACCGACGCCTCGAGGCCGACCAAGGTCACCTACTTTCTCAACGCTTCACAACGGTATCGATCCGTAATGGCGACTCTCCTAGTCAGCTCCACCACATCATACTAACCATTATCCCCACCTGCTAGTTCTCACTAAGTCGCGCGCATCGTGGTATGTTGCCGCAAGCGACTACCCTGGTGCAGCCGTCCAGACAAGGCCTTTCCGACGCCTCACGACGCGCATCTCGCGCGAAACAAGATCGTGGATCTTAGCTTGTACGTCAGGCACTTTTTAAGTCCAAATGCAAGAAAACTAGTTTTTCATGGAGCTTGGGGGAGTTTGCTAAGAGCTAAAGGTTCATGCGCACGCGGGGCGCGGAGATATAACCGCCGATGCAGTCTGAACGATAAGATTCATCACGTGACGGAAACGCTAGATGGTTTCAACACCGGACCTCAGGAATGTTATGATGCGTGACTATACGCTTCCACTACCGGGATAGAGTCGAGGTTGCTGCAGCTCTTATATGTGGTAATTAATGACATAAGTGAAGAGCTCTCTCTTCGCGATAGACGGCGATAACCCATGTCGATTGCTCTTCATTCTGGTTGCATTACGTAGCATACTTTGTACCAGCCTGGCCCCGCCTTTGTGGGCGTCGCACAATCTCGAGACACGTTTACTTATTCTGACGGGAAAACTGACCTGATGCAAGAAATGAGAACATGACGTTAATGACATTCATTATCATTGCGCAAAAGCTCCTCACCAACGCTCTTCTGACATCGCAATCATCTGGTAGCCAAATCACGTACTTCCCAATCCGTCATCTTAGGAACACTCACACGGTTTGACTTGAGATTTTCCTTCCCGATGCTGAACCGTAGTTCTCTTTCCGGGAGATTCTCTACCCGAACAATGAATTAAAAGCTTTCTCGAGACGCTTTTCGTGTGCCCATATAGTTAGCTTGCAGTGGCAATGTGAATGTGACACATTTCTATACTGCGCACTTGAATTACAGCTAAACCGAGCCTGTCGGCTTCTATCGCATACATTGCTTATGCATTATGAAAAATGAATGTCGCTTCGCGACGAGTCTTTACAAGACGTGAATGGCATTTATCTTGTCGCTACGCTGCGCACTCTGTTATAAGAAAATAAGAAGCGATGGACTAGAATGGTAATGGCTAAGCTTTGGGGTTGGCTCGGATACCAAGGCCCGTGGCGGGTTACGTCGCTAGCGTCTGATAGCGCCTCGCCGTCGCGTGGTTTCTCCGCACTGCCATAAACCCCGGACCCACTGTGCCGTCAGCCAATCAGTAGGAGCTCACGTGTAACCAAAGACGGCTGCATGGGTTCTATTGCATGATATATTTCAGATTCTTTGAAGGATACAGAATACGAAGGCCCTAAAGTGGTTAAAAGTAAAGACAGGTTGTGCTGGCGACACGCAAGAGGAACTTGCAGCGAGACACTTTGTCGAGATCACTGGAGCCAAAGTATAGCATAGCTTAAGAACTGTGCGCATTTCCAGAAATCATCGCTAGATGATCTAGGTGTCTTTCGTTTATACAAGCCCCGCGATACCATCCTTGGTCCCGCGGTCTTTTCCATCGCCAAAGCCCTGCTCCTCGGGGGCCCAGCCACGGTCTTCTTGACTCTTAATCAGCTCATGTACATCCAACCTCGACTCCACAATCTCCTTTCCATTGACAAGGTCATTCTCATCAGCTCGCTTTCCTGCTTCTTCTGAATTTTTGGCGATGCCAGCTTTGACGTGGCGGTGGATGAGCCGCTTTCGCGCGACATCAAAATCCACATCGACAAACCACAGCTCGTCCATGAGTTTAGCTGCATCGCTCCAGGGTGACTTGTTCAGCGAACAATAGTTGCCTTCGAAAATGACAATGCGGACAGATTTTGAAATGGCAATGTCGTTTTCGACGGGGTCTTTCATGGCGTGGTCGAAGCTTGGTGCATACAGTGTTGAAGTCTCAGGTAGGATGGGCTCTCGCAGCTTCTTCACCAAGGTGTAGAAGGAATCGCCATCGAATGTGAAGGCGGCACCTCGGCGGGCATGCGCGCTGTCTGGATCAGGCATCGCATCGAGTTGGGTCCGTGACAGATGGAAGCCATCCATTGGGATGAAAGCCGAGATAGGGTTGCTATTGGCAGTGCCAGGCGATTGTTGTGCATGCTTTTCGTTGAGTTTGGACGACACTTTGGCTGCTAAGGTGGTTTTGCCTGGCACTGGTTAGCTCGGCGAAGGATGAGAGATGCCCGTGGTGGTGCGCATGTGCATACCGGACCCTGGAATTCCGGATACCGCAACCATCAATCGCGTCGAAGCAGGCGCATCCTGGTACTTGTCTATGTCTCAGTCAACACACTGTCGTAAAGCCAGATTCTGTATTCAAATACTCCAGATCTTGTTCACCAGGCGTTCGACTTGCTGATCCATCATGTAAATGTGTAATTTGTAACGCACGATGCAAGCTTTTCGATAATGCCTTTATACGTCGCTATCCTAGAGTTGATCAGGATCACCGTATATCCAATGCGGGATGTGAATGCTTTTCAGTTTGCCCATCCGCGCGAGCTTGCACATTGTGGGGGTCTCGGCATGGTGGTGGATCCAAGTTTCATCCTCTGACGTCGCGCGGGACAAGAGCGGATCTCATCCGCTGCTAACCTCTCAGCTTTGAATAGGGGCTTACCAAAGCCGACACGTAACTCGTAGGTGGTCTTCACTTGGGATGCAAAGGAATCGCGCTCACGAGGGCTTAGATAGCCGGTTGCGCATTGAAAAGACACCGACTGCGGCTGTCGAGCGATGGGTTCGCGGCTTTTCGTCAGCTGCACGCGCTCCCACGGAGATCTACAATACCAGGAAATATTGTGTAAAACGTGGTGTACTCCTTATCGCAAGGAACCGATTCGAGATTGAAGATCAGTTGAAGCCCTTGGCCACACGTGCTTTTGGTGATGGCGTCACAAATTGGAACGCGAGGAGCGCGCTTTGGCCAATCAAGAAAGACGCGGGTCCAAGATATGCGGCTGGGCAATAATGTCCGATATAGCCGGCGCAATTGCTGAGCAGCAACTAGCAGCCTAGGGAGACGTATCAAGAAAATGACCTGAAGTCTCGTGCCCCCGCGATACCGCCGTTTAGCTTACAATTATACGGCCGAACGCGCTGAAACGCGTCTCCCATGATGATCCCGTCGACCCTTCTGGCTCTCGTCCTCGCCATCGTCGCGCCCACGCCTGCGTCCGCCGACGATTACACTCTTTCCACGAATAGTCAATCGTTGCAATGGGGCCCCTTTCGGCCGAACCTGTACCTGGGGCTCCGTCCACGAATACCCAAGAGCGTCATCGCGGGGTTGATGTGGGGAAGACTGGAGGACATTGAGACAAGTAGGAACACGTCTATACGCGCAATTGCAATGCTAACAAGCCGCGCAGCACTGCGACACAATGTGAACCAAAGCAAAGGCATGGCGCGATACGGATGGACCGCATACGACACACGAGAGGGTGGCCGCCAAGTCATCGAAGATGTCGGGAACAGAATCAACATCACGACCGAATTCATAAAATACTCTGAAGGGCAGAGCCAAGGGAATTGGGGCCTGAGGATAAAGGGCATACCCAGACCTGATGCGCCACCGGAATTGAAGACGACCGTCATCTTCTACGTGGGCATGGAGGAGAAGGGGGCTTGCACCAGCTGCAGGTTGGATGCGCGTCAACAACCCGGAGATGGCGACGACAAGTCCGTTCAAGCTGTGAATATGAACCTAGTACATCCGAGGTTGGGCACTGCTGGCATACACATACCTGTTCCGCTGAATAACGATGGACATCGGGAGATATCCTACGTCAAGTCGCTGAACGTCACCGAAGACCGCTTATGGCAAGCCAAATGTAAGTACAGGACGTGCTAGAATTTCTTTTGCCCACTACAACGACGCCTGGATCTCGCAACAAGGATGGCTGGCTGACGACTCTTCGCGCAAGAAGCCACTTTCTTGGATTCGTTGAAAGACCAGACGAAAGATCGCAAAGACCAGGGGCCGACAGATATCGTTCTTCGCAGCGAACCGGGTACAGGAAATATGCAGTTTGTGCAGATGGTGATGCACGGAAATTTTGAGGTGAGTCGTACACGGGTACAGTGTGGGCAAGACTGACCATGCGTAGTTCGACATTTTGTACTCTACAGAAACAGCGAAACGTGGAATGACATGTAAGTATACTTTACCACCACGCGACAGTCCAAGCCCTACACACTCTTCATCAGGCGCGATATGCTAACCCCCGCCAGCTGCTGCGCTCACTACAGACCTGAAGACTTCGATGCAGACATTTGGCAAAAACTTCCTTTCCGTCTTCAACCCAAACCCACCCTTCAAGACCTTCCCACACTTGACCTTCTCGAAGAGTATCTTCTCCGACCTACTAGGCGGTCTCGGATACTTCACCGGCACATCAAAGGTTGACACGTCAAAGAAAGCAATTTATGCTGAGACTACTGGAAACTTCTGGGAAAAGTCAGAAGACGCGAAGAAGCATACTACACCCGAGACCAAGGGCCCATACGAACTTCTAACGCACACGCCATCTCGTTCAACGTTTCCACGAGGTTTCTTGTGGGACGAGGGCTTTCATCTTCTTATGGTCATCGAATGGGATGCAGATCTTGCCTTGGAAGTGATCCGCGACTGGCTGTTCCTGATGGATGACGATGGTTGGGTTGCGCGGGAGCAAATTCTCGGTGTAGAAGCCGAGGCTGCGACACCCCCCGAATTCATCACACAGTATCCACACATTGCCAATCCACCAACCCTGTACTTGGTCATCTCGAAATTCATCAAAATGCTAAAAGGGACGATCCCGTACCATGGCCGCGAATCCATCTACATCTCTAAGCCAGAGACAGGCAAAGCGCTAGTCACCAAGATGCAGCCACTCCTCAAACGACACTACGAGTGGTTCCGAAAGTCGCAATCCGGGGATGTCGAGGCCCATTCAATTCCATCTGCCAACCTGAACGAGGGCTATAGATGGCGCGGTCGAACGCCAGAAAACAACCTTGCCAGCGGATTGGATGATTACCCGCGGGCCGAGCCTCCAGACATCACCGAACTACACCTCGATGCCTTGTGCTGGGTTGGCGTCATGGCGCGGACACTCGAACACGTCGCATTCTTCACAGAGGACGCGCACGACGCAATGACATACCAAAACCACGTCCGTGGTATCAAGAACAATCTCGACATTGTACACTGGGCAAAAGACCTACAACTCTACTGCGACACCGTCGTACGAAATGACATGCACATTTATGAATGCCACAAAGGCTACATCTCCATCTTCCCTCTCATCACCGGCTTCATCGATGCTTCGCACGCACATCTGCCCGCCATACTCGATCTCCTCCGCGATCCGAAGCACCTCTGGACGGACCACGGCATCCGCAGTCTGAGCCCCGAAGACAAGCGTTACGGCGTAGGCGACAACTACTGGCGCTCACCTATCTGGATTAACATCAACTACCTCGTTCTCGATCGTCTACTCGGACTCGCGGAAACTACCGGCCCGGAACAGCAACGCTGCCGCCAGATATACATCGAGCTGCGCAGCAACATCGTTCACACCGTCTTCAACTCTTACCTTAGAACGGGTTTCATCTGGGAGCAGTACGAACCTGGGGGTGGCCACGGACAGCTGACACAGCATTTCACGGGATGGACGGCGTTGGTGGTCAAGATTATGGCGATGCCGGATCTGGAGACTGGGGAAGGGATGAAGGAACAGGTCAAAGGGTACTATGAGGAAGCGAAGAAGCAAGCTGTAGAAAACCCAAGGACGGGCGCAGGAGGCGTGCTTTTCGCAATTGCGTTTATGGGATTCATATATGTGACTAGGAGGAGGTTCGCGGGTACATTGCGGACATGGCGGAGGAGTAAGTAAGTAGGTGAAAAGAGGAGGAAGGAGAGAGCTGATAAAGTCTTTCCATCAGACCCCATTTATACAAATTATAATGATATGCATTTATGGTAATCTCTTCTAAGCAACAGCCTCAACAAACTTGGCAAAGTCCAACGTGCCCAGCCCAGTCGCCGGATCCCATCCCACAGCCGTCTCCCACCCGAGCTCCACCGTGTGATTATAAGGACAGCTCCCGGACTGCCCCTCCGTCACATCCACAAAAGCATGTCTCAGCTCCTTCGAGTAAAGCAGCGGGTTCAAGAAGCCCAGGGCCGACTTGCCCGCCCGCATCCTCTTATCGTTTGC
Organism: Stemphylium vesicarium; assembly: GCA_004380135.1. NCBI lineage: Eukaryota > Fungi > Ascomycota > Dothideomycetes > Pleosporales > Pleosporaceae > Stemphylium > Stemphylium vesicarium. The sequence goes on along the minus strand of QXCR01000109.1, from coordinate 62,172 downwards.
CAGCGCAATCATAGCCGCAACCACGGGCGTACTCGCACTCGTCCCTTTCTGCGTAAACCCAGCCTCACTCATCACGAACCGCGTCCCGATAGCCGAGAGATCAGGTATACCGCGTCCACCAGGCGCGTACCAGCCATCATGCGACCCGTTCAGCTGCGCGAGATACTGCGTCGCATCCGCGTCCTGCCACGCAGGGCGGTCAAAGTACTCGCTGAACCCGCCTGCGCTGAACCACTCCGCGCTAAGCGGAGAATACGCAGCAGTTGCGCCGACACTGGTTACGTACGGGCAGTCAACGGGGAACGTGGGGCGGAACTTGTGGTTTGTACACTCTGAAGAGCCGGTTCCCGCGGACCCGCCGTCGCCGCTGGCGACCAGGACGGATGTGCCCCGCGCTCCGAGTTGCATAAAGAGATTGCATGCGCGCTTGGCGTAGGCGCGGGGAATCCATTCTTCGTCGTCAGTGTAGGAGATTGAGAGTACGGTTGGTAAGTGGTCTCGTTCGAGAAGCGCTTCTAGGAACTCGATCCATGGCTCGTCGGGGCTAGTGGCGAGGGGTACTTCGGTGCCGTTTTCGTCGAGGTACGGGCCGCGGCCGCCCGTGGAGAAGTAGGTTACGTTCATGGGCTGGATGAAGGGCATGCTATATTGGATGTCGAGTTGGGCTTCGGGACCGTTACCCTCGTTGTTTATGCTGCCGTTTTGGATCGAGGCCATGGTGAAGTTGTAGAGCGGGTTGTAGTTGGTGGTGTTGCGGTAGGGGCTGAAGTTTTCCAGGAAGGAGTGGAGGAGCGGCTGGTTGGGGTATTCTTCTAGGAAGCCGGCGATGCCGAAACTCACAGGGGAGTTGTTATCAGGGATCTGGTAGTTGATGTTGTAGATGGACTTGATGCAGTCGGGTGTTGTGTTTCCGCCGGGGCAGGTTTGTGATGCTAGGGGGGATGGTTAGCTGGGCTTGCGCAGTTTGTTGGATGGGCTGAGCGTGGTTTTGACGTACATGACTCCTGTCTCTTCTCGGGCTGTGACTCTGATGATGGGAGTGCTTTCTTGGAAGGCTTGCGCATGAATTGGGTGACGGGATAGACAAAGTCGACGTAGTCTGCTACTTCGCTGGGAAGGCTGTAATGTGTCGCGCGTAGAACAGGGCTATCATCGTTGTATTGATAGCGACCGAAATCAGCGTCAATAAGGTGGTTTGCTGTGTCAACGGTAGTGTTGATTCTTAACCACGAGCCTTCAATGGAGAATGGTACTCCGTTCTCGCTGAGCCATGAACGGACAGCGATAAGACCTTCCTGGTCTGGGTGCTGGAACCCGCTGATGTCGTTCTGAGAGAGATGTGCTCCATACTTTGGATGCGATGGTTCGCTCAGATCTTGGACGTGTGCTTCCAGCTCCGACATGCGAGGCTGCTTCAGAGCGACTGATAGCACTAATGGTAAAGAACCATCGGCTTCACCAACAGACCTCCATCCATGTGGAAGCTCTGCAACACTCTCATGTGCAACATTGTTCTGCGTCGCCGGTCGAGCAAAGACACCTAGAAAGGTCGCGCTCGAGATGAGAGTTGACCCTAATCTCATATTGCAGCCAACGATGATTTGCAATGAAGGAAAAGGCTTGTTGTTTCAGGTATACACGCGAGCAAATCAGCAGACCATCGCAGACTTAAAGAGCGCGCAAGACGAGATGAAAATTGCAAAGATAGCATGATGCAATGAATCATGGCGAACGTCGACTCTCGACGTCAACACCTCCAATACGATGCTATCCTGGAGACCTTCCTAGTATGACATGTTGCAATCTTCTACCATCCCATCATGGATAGCGTCCTGGCATGTTAAGCATTGGAGACAAGCATCGCGAATGACCAGGAGCGGGCGATATTTCCGCGACATGGGTGGTGCGGAAAATTCTCGTATTTCAGGGTGCCGAGCCATCCGGATAGTCTCGCTAGTATCGCTGGAGCCGGATGTGATGCAGAGGTATCTGGCTAGCTCTGATCATTTTCTTAGACAGTCAGAGCTACAATCGCGATAGATTATAGACGGGGTAAGTCGAAGGAGCGAAGAAAACGATGTATAACGTCAGAGGAAGGTTGGCTGCGTACCTGCAGTCTAGAGCAAAGGCGGCCTAGCTTTGCATCAATGTGGGTCGCCGCTTGACACTAGCAAATTCCCGTGTCTGCACGCCGGGGTAGCTGCCGCGACTTCACTGAATGAGTAACCTTAGTAAACAACAACTGCCCATGTTCCAAGATTAGCACATCTCCAACGGCTTAGCTGCCGTTTACGACATTGTCTGCGCGCGAGCTTGGACGGGAGGGAAGGATGGGCCCTTGCAGCACCGTATTCACGTCATGCAAATCGCTGACAACAACCTGCCCGGACCGCAAACTGTCGATGCGCCCCTTTTCCTGGACGTCACCGCAAGACAATTCATTCCGCTCCCGGTATTGAGGCATACGAGCATGATGCGATAAGAGATTTTGGCGGCTAGCCGTCGTATTCGGCGGGATCAGTCGGCATGTAGCGACGGACACGGCCAAGCTAGTCTGGCAAAGCTTGATTTAAGATCTCTTCGCTATCTCCAAAGTCGCATCAACCGATACCGATTTCTGTTTGTCCTGTCTTCTTTTTGCTCGTTAGCATGGTTCGATACGCCCTCACAGTCTCGGCACTCGCCAGCAGTGTCCTGGGAGCCGTACCCACGGTCAACCTACCACTGAACTACGTGCACGGCGCCGCTCACAAGATCTCAACGGACCTCGTCGACCCATCCACGAACCGCACCATCGAAATCGTCGTTGACCAAGGTTCCGAGAACTTCTGGGTCCTCGGGCCCGACAGCATCAGCAACTGGGGATGCACTTCGCTCGGGTGCCCAGGCCCTTGCAACGAGACCGTGCAGCCGTTTTACGACTATCCAAACAGCCCGTCGGCATCCAAGCCCGTCCCCTTCCCGACCACGTACTCGTATGGCGGAAACAGCAAGTTCATCTACGGAAATGTGGCGGTAAACGACAGTTTCCAGTTCGTTTCTGATGCGGGAGTTTCTTCGACGGTGGACACGCGCGTCGCTATTGAATACTACATTCAACAGCGCCTCGGCGACGACGGAACGTGTAGATCAGCGCTCTACGACCACGGCATCCTGGGCATCTCACCATACTACCGCAAGCCGACATGGAACACTACGGGCCCGCACGTGCGCCAGAACCTACTCGAGGCCGGTGCCATCTCCGCGCCCGTACAGAGTTTGTGGTTCGACGAAGCGCCCGAGGGAATCGAAGACACGCTCACCGGACATGTCGTCTTCGGCGGCGTCGACCACTCCAAATACACAGGCGACCTCGTCAAGGTCCCCATGGTTGAGGCTCCCTTTGGCGGCGCTACCGTCGGCTACTATGTCAACCCACCCGTTGTTTCAGTCAACGGTACCGCGTTCAACAACTCGGATGTCATCTCCCCTACCTGCCTCGTCGATTCCGGCACCACGCTTGACTACTTGCCTGTCAACTACGATCAAAGATACCAGTTTGCTGCTGCCGCTGGCCTTACCGTCGATGACTCGGGCGTCATTGGCTGGAACGGCACCTGCGAATCTATCCCTAAGGATATCACGTTCGATATCGAGTTTACCGGTGTCGAGGGCAAGAAGGTTACCGTCAAGGTCCCGCTGCGCACGTATGCTCGCTCGGGAGTTAGCGAGTTCAGTGGTCTTTGTACCCTGGCTTTCACCACTGGTGATTGTTTGTTTGGTGCGCCGTTTGCTACAGCCGCCTTCTTTGCGGCTGATGATGCCGCTGAGGTCGTGGCGTTTGCTCAGGGTGGTGTGTCGAAGAAGGGAAGCAAGCCTGATCCGGACTCTATCACTTTGGAGCTTGCTTAGAGTAGGCGGGGACGATGCAGTTCGATTCTAGTAAATATAGATGTTAACGATGTTAATCGAGATATGAATGACAGTAGATGGTATTTTCCCTTCGCGATGTCCTGTATTATTGAGCTCACTTGTCTCTTACAGCAGCATGGTAGAGATAGTACATTACATTTCTGACCTACCTATGCTAGTAGTCTCACCCGAGTTTTGATGTTCCATAGGGATTTCGAATGCATTTGATAGCTACTATCTTCCATCTACTACAAATCTACATCGCAGATCTCCAACATTCCCCTCCGTCCATTAGTTGTAGATTACAGCAGTAGCCCAGGAATATCTTTCTCCTTCCAGTGTCGTTCGTATGACCCTCGCAGCTCTTGTGCTGCATCGCAGACCACCATTTCTTGGGATCTTGGCCCACATTCCGAAAATTGAAATCGTTGAAATCAAATATTCTTTTCGTACGTGTTGGAGTATCGTAGATCACGATGAGGGTCGAGGTTGTTAAATCTTCCGTTCAACCGTTACGAATCAGGTCCAGGTACTTCTAATCTTGATATTGGTGACATCTTTCCAAGAGACCGTCGCATCGGCCCCAACTAGCCGCTTCGCACACTTCTTAACTTCCTCCATGAGCCACTTGTTAGGGCTTGTCTTGTCGGGATCGGCATAGACAACGGTGACCTCTACTTGGACTTTGCGAAACCTACCCTCCCACTCTAAATCCCATTCTTCGAAATAGATGTTTGCTTCTGGAGTCACTTAGCGATTCCTCGGATCTAGCCTCGACTAGTAAAGCCGTAGGCACAAGTTATTTAGGTCCAGTTGTTTCAATTTTCTTAGGGAGGGTTGAGGCCTTGCTTCGAAAAAATAATGTTTGAAGCGTTTAAGTGTCCAGGCCGATTCTAGGACTTGGGCTTGTGTCTTCAGGTTACGGATGACATAATCAGACATGATAAGCGGGTTGGGGGGTCCGTCATGTTTAATCCCTACACCTCTTATCCGTTCTGTGGCACCAAAACTGTATGTCCGGGCGATCACCTCTAGGACTTCGTGATAGATTTGTTTGCAGGTCACCACCGATAGTAGAAGACCTCTGCTAACGTTAATAGTTCCCCACTTGTACTCTTTGGGTGCTCCAATTGGAGTACCAAGAACCAATGTCTTATCCTAGCGGAATTCCATATGTGTGTCACCGAGGACATTTTCGTAGATCTGATTTCGAGCCTCTCGAGGTAAGTTCAGAAACGGATTCGGAGTTGGTGGTCCTGTATCCGGAGCAGGGGCGGAGGTCGAGTCAGTGAGTTTCCTTCGCTTCGAGGCTCGAGTGAGGTGAGTGCGAGAAGGCGGCTGCTTGTCGGCCTGCGCCTTACGCGATTTCGATTTAGCTATTTCGGGTCTGATAGAAGCTTGTAGTAATCGAAGTTCGAAGATCGTGGTTGAGAGCAGAATTTGTTAAGGCGAGTAAGGTGAGGGAAATGCAATGGGTAGCGAGAGGTTAAAGTATGGTTGAGAGGGCAGGTGCGACTCTGGGTTGATCACGTGTCGGAACTTTCACAGACAACTGCACATAGACCACTTCCCTCGATTTTCCCGGTGAGTGGTAATCGCTGAATCATTATACTGCTGGCTGATGACGGAGTGAAAGGGCTGCCTGAATCATCTGTGAATTGTTCGCGAGCGATTCGAGCACTAATAAACCATGTTAGGGATTGCGTGCAGGAAGAATTGAAGGATTGAACTGAGGTTGTCTTGCAGATGCTAGGGAAAGTTTATGTAGGTGAGTGACCGTCAACAATGCTAGCCTAGATAGGCGTAGCTCGCTAAGGTGAGTAGTCGCGAGGAGGCGAAGAGCAGGAGCAGTAGAGACCCCAGACCGTGACAAACCAGGACTAATATGAACAACGCTTGGCGTGGGATTTCTGTTGCTGATGAAGTTTTCGTGCTTAATAGCGTTAGATTCAAAGCTAGGAGTCAGTATGAAATTGCGCTGAGGTCTTGTCTGACGATTAGCTCAAGGACCGCATGCGCAATTCAAGGTTTACGCTTTTCATAGACGCGCGAGTAGTCCTTGTCGCTGGTAGTGTATAGCACATGAGCCCGAGAAAGAGAAAAGTGTACAATTTCCAAGCGGAAGCGCACTCCAAGTTTTCACCGATGTTATAAACGTCTGTTGTCTAGACAATCTGAGTCGCTGCCTGGCATGTCGTCAGTCTGGAGAAACGATGTAAACCTGTTCGGGAGAGAAACTACATTGTGGCTCGGTGCACACGTTGGGATGCTATTTCCTCATGGAATGATGTCTCAAAAAATGCAAAGGAAGCTCACCCATGACTTACTTTGAAGATTTGCTCAAAGCCTCTGCGAGATGTATTCTCGGTGAATGCGCGGGGAGCGACGAGGGGCTTCTGGGTACCCTAAGAACTCTCACTCACCATCATTTCAGGCTCCCGCGCACGGGGCAGGCAGGTATATATTTCTACTTTAGGTGCCTTCCACCACTTGACCCCACTCACAAACTCACTCCAACCACTCGGTCGCGCGAACGACGCAAACATGGCGGAAGCACCCACAAACTCCAAGGCCTCGAGCGCTCCAGTGATTGGGTAAGTGTCGAGACTAGCTTTTTTGTTTGGCAATGCTGTTTTCTGACAACGTTAGGTCTATTGCTAGAGGCGAGATCGTTACCATTGCCATTGGACCTGAGAAGAAGCTATACCACATCCACAAGGAACTCATCTGCCACCACTCAGAGTATTTCCGCACCGCGTATAACGACTGGTGGAAGGAATCAGACGAGGGAGTGGCACTAGGAGATGTTGAAGTCGAGGTGTTTAACATTTTTGTTCACTGGATTTATTCCCAAGACCTTCCTAGAGATATTTATTCAGCCCTGCGGATCGCAGAGAGAAAGGTTCCTCCTCCAACTGACCTTTCTCCTCGTGAAGCCTGGTGGGGTCTTATGTTAAGGTCTGCTGCGTTCGGCGATCGATTCCTCGCTCAGAACTTTCAGTATCTGGTCCATAACATGTATGTCGACAGTCACTGGAAGGAAAACAACGGCCGAGTATACTACTTTACTGGTTACAAGGAAATCATTTGGGCTTTCGAGAACCTAGCAGCAGACAATTCAATTCTCAACTTGATGGTAGATCTGCAATGTCTGGCATGGAAAGAGGAATACGATGACGAAGAAGAAAAGCTACTGTGGTCGCAATTGCCACATAGCTTCCTCCTCAGGATAATGCAGAAGCAAGGTACATTGTCGGGGCAGGACAGAACAAAGGTCGTAATCAAGCCTTGTTCATACCACCTCCATGCTACTCCCGAAGAAAAGGAGGCGTGCGTCTGGCAACACATACAAGGATAATGATGGGGGAGACGAAAAACCGCTTTCAGGAATCCGTCTTGATCCGTCTTTTGCTGGCATCAAGGAAGTGGGCTCTTAGGCACTAGACACTGCGAGCATGTGTGAGCCGGGAAGGCGCGAACAGGAACCTGTGTTCAGCCATCTTCTGTAGGCGCCAACGGCGTGGGTTCTCAGGTACCACACACCACGAGCGCGTTTGAGACGAGGAAGTGCATACAGAAGCCGGCCTCCACCCGTCTTTCGTGAAAGTCAAGGAGGACAGTTGGTAGTTACCAGACACTATGACAGATTGCGTCTCCAACAATACTAAAATGTACAATATCGAAAAGCATCTTCGCTCCCAGTATGCAGCGCCATGTCTTCGAGTGACCGTCGTGCGCGTTAGTAGTGACTGGATATCTGCGAAGAGTGAGTGACTCGCCGTAATACTATATTCAATTGCCTAACGCCTGAAGACACATTCGTCTCGCGTTGTGTCTTGATTGTGAGTGACTGTCGTGAGTGAGCATTGGTGTCGCATTACCAGCGGAAAGAGGAAAGAACTCCCAACAGAGACAAAGTCATCACCTCCCACGTGACCAAATTGACAGCTTCCCAACAAAGTAGCAGCCACACCCAATAAACAGCAGTGGCCGCAGTCCAAGAAGAAAGAAAAAAAGCTCCATTCGATACTAGGGTATAAGATGAAGAAGCGAAAAAAACACCATGTTCATATCCCGAACCGCTCCGACGACCATACCAACAAACAATCAAACGCCCTCTTCAATCCAGCGTTTCCAATCATTCCCTCCATTTCCATGCCAGTAGTCCCGTATATCATGACACACGACCCAATACCATCACAACTCCCATGCCTCCCGTGCCTATCTGTCTAAGGCATCGAAAACCGCTCTAACAGTGACATACATGCCTACTGTAAAAGTCAAGTTTGGGAATCAGGTTTCGGTTTCTCTTCATGTTCTTCCACAATGGGGCTCGCCTGTAGCTCGTCTTCGTCACTAGCTTCCCTCGCCTCCTTCCATTCCGAGCTCTTGCGGCTGATTCGACCGGGGCCGATGGGATCGCGCGGGCTAGCGAGAGGGCTGGTGGGCGTTGCGCGCATGCTGCTGATGCTATCAGTGCGGCCGTGGCCAAGGAGTCCGCTGCGGACGCTAAGTCCATCCGCCTGCTTGTTCGCGTAGTAGCTGTTGCGCTCGCTGGGCAGCACCGGGGCGGTGACTCCGGAAGCAGAATATACACTTGCTCTTTCGGCGTTGACAAAGGCACCGACATTGCTCGGCCTGCTCGAGGGCGAGTATATGGTTTCGGGGTTGGCGGAGAGTACGCTGAGCGGGAGCGATTCGCGACTGCCGCCGTAATGCGACGAAGGGGCTAATGCGCGCATCGAGGCGTTGGTATCTACTGAGTTGCGACGGCGGCGCTTCGACGAAGAGGCAAGGGTAAGGATAGACGCATTGTCGGTCAGGATATTGTTCGCGGTGGCGCCTTGGTATGAATTGGGCTGCTGCTGGGGTGCCAGGTGCGGCGGTATGGCTGAAGGGGGCGGTGAAGTCGTCGGGAATTGATGCGAAAAGTGCACGGCCATGCCGTTCGAAGTCGGTGCATTGTTCGGGTTCGGGGCTTGGCCAATGTTCAGCACATTGGATGGCGCGGCTGATTGTATCGTCGTCAAAGTCGTGGTGAGGGATTGCTCGGAGCCGTGAGGTGACGAGAAAGTGCTGCCCCCGTTGACAAAATTGCTGCCACCAGTCTCGGCTTTTGAGCGCGTGGAGTGGACTGTCTCTGGGAGTGTCGCGACAGTGGGCGCTGTGGACTTGTTGCTCTTCTCTACCCCTTGTCGCTGTCCAGCTGCCGTCTCCTCGACAGATGTACAACTGTCATTCGACCGTAACGTAGCTGGCGTCGATACGGACAGGCTGTCCTCGGGCGCGGGCGCATCTGTGTTGATGTAGCCGGATTCTGGGTAGGGGTTGTTCTTCGCGGGGTTTTTTTTGGTGGTATTGCTCTTCTTGCCGGGTGCGTCGGATGATGATGGCTTGAGGTTGGCGAGTCGCTTCATCCAGCCCGCAAAGGGGCGTTTGCGCGTATGGCGATCTTTGTCCTTGGTCAGCATACTTTGCAACACGGAGTGGAGAAGGAAAAGCGAAAGTGGTGCAGGGCGGGATGGTTTTATGGAATTGTCCAAGACACGGCTGTGCTGGGCTAGTTTATCGTACCATGGGGTCTCGACGCTGCTTCGGCCGTCGCCATCGTGTGGACTGCCAAATATAGAGCAGCGATGGTGAGAAAGTGAGGTCGTTGGGTTGGCTAGACGCGGGACTCCACGTTCGGTCTCGGTACTTTATCCACGTGGAATAGCCTGGGCGATGGAAGTGCGGCTGTTGATAATGGCGGGAAGGCCAGCGCACGCCGTCAGATGATGCGGTGATGGTGGCGTGGCAACGTGTGCAGTCGGTGTCTTTTTGTCTTTTTTACTGCGAGTACGATGTCGCGATTGAAGGCGTCTAGTTTGCGCAGTCGAGGCCGGGCAGCGTGTCTGATGCGGAAAGGGCGAGGGCTATGGGCGGCTTGGTCGTGGTTGGTTGGTTTGCTGCTCGATATCTCCGGCTGGACCCTTTCCCCAGCGCAAGTGCCGCCCGCCGCACTAAGCAACCCTCAGTCCTTCACTACCGGCTTGATTGCGTATGTTCTGTAGATCTTCATGACACAACCTGTCCAACCTCCCTCCCCACTGCGCACAGGGCGGCCCCAAACATGAGCGGGCGCGGGTCATTAAGCAACGAGCGGGCGGACGAGGAAGCCTACACTACGTCATGACGCGAAACAACACGACTGGCGCCAAACATGTCGTCGCGAGTGCTTCAGCCCGAAGCATATTGCCCCTGCCCGACGAGGTGGTTGCGCAGATCAAGTCATCCACGGCCATTGTGTCGCTGACGGGCGTGGTGCTGGAGCTCACGAAGAACTCCCTCGACGCGAAAGCGACCAGGATAGAGGCTACCGTCGACTTTGCGCGCGGGGGCTGCATTGTCGAAGACGATGGCTTGGGCATTTCGCCCCTCGAGTTCCATGAGGAAGGCAGGCTGGGGAAGCTATACTGTATGTGCATCTGTCGGCGGCAGGGTAGATGGATGATTGACAGGTGTAGGCACATCCAAATTTCATTCAGACGAACCTTTGCTCGGCCGCAATGGCACCTTTCTTGCCTCACTCGCTGCCATGTCGCTCTTGACCATTGCCTCGCATCATCACGAATATCGCTCTCACAATTCCATCACCTTCCATCACTCCAAGACTATCGACCGGCAGTTACCGGCGTCGGCTGGTCACGAGGTGCCTGGAAAGCATGGCACTCGTGTTACTGTACGAAACCTCTTTGGGAACATGCCCGTGCGGGTGAAACAGCGTTCATGGGCGGCGGGTCAGAAAGCGGAAAATGAGAAATTGTGGGATGCCATGAGGCGCGACATTGCGGGGCTTCTACTAAGTTGGCAAGGCAAGGTATCCTTGCGAGTCCGAGATGGCGACAACAGAGTGCTTCTCTCCCTCAACACTCCTGGGTCAAGCGGGATCAAGAGTAGCGAGGAAGTTGTGAAATCACGGTCAACGCAATTCACGTCCCTTCTAAGCGTCTTGACCCAAGCCAACTACATCGCCGTAGACGAGTGGCAATCCTGGGTACCAGCATCAGCATCCACCTCTACCATCTCTGTCAAGGGCGCCATCTCGCTTGAGCCGGCCCCTAGCAGACATGTCCAATTCATATCCCTCGGACTGCAATCTCTATCCCCGGACTGTGGCCACAACGAATTGTTCGACCAAGTTAATCGTCTTTTCGCACTTTCTAGTTTTGGCATTGTCGAGGATGTCGTGGATGAACATGAGAAGGTCCGACGCCAATCAGACAAGCGCTTCAAACACGATGGTTATACCAACCGACAGCTCAAGGCCAAGAAAGACGTCGACCGATATCCCATGTTTCATCTTCGCATCTCGTTGATGGAAGCCAGGGCAAGCATGACCGAAGACCAATTCTTAGGGGATGAAGCCAACATACAGAATGTAATGGAAGTTATAGACGCGATGATAACGCAATGGCTCTCTGTTCACCACTTCCGACCCCAACAGCCTCGCAAGAGACGTGATCGGCCCAATACAGCCTCTAGTGTATTTAGCGACTCTGGTGAGAGTGACGCGTTGTCAGCACCTTTGAGAGGTGCTTCCACAAGCCAGCCAGCGGCATCTAAACATGGATCGGCCTCTGCCATGCCTCGCAAGAGAAAGCGTTTCAATGGGCCAGACTCTGCGCCATACGAGAGGCACCGTGGAGCGTTTGCAAAGTGGTCCCGTATCAAGAGTGGAAAATCTGAGTTCTTCAACAACTTTCCCGCCAGACCGAAGCCGAAGGGTCAATCGAAGTCTACTGAAGATCCCGGCAGAGCCGTTCTCCGTCCTCCACAGACTGAAGGTGTTGCCTCGTTCAACCCTGAGCCAATTGCACAAGGCGCATTAGGCGCATTACCGCGCGATGAGCCTCTTCCAGCTGCACAAATCTCAAGCGCAGATGACAAGGAGAACGACGACACGATCATGTGGACGGACCCTGTAACGAAGAAAACCCACCTCTTGAACGCTAGGACCGGCTGTGCCATTCCAGAGACTCGGCAACGCCCAAACACCGATTCTCCTGCACCCAGATTCGGGGTAACTCAAAGGTCTACTACGACTGGGTTAGTACGACTACCAACCCGTGCCTCGACAGCCATTACAGGAAAGTCCCCCTGGTTAGACAATGTACTGCGAGACTGGGAGAACCCAATCTTCAAGCCCAGCGAAAACCGTATCCAACAAATCGGAATAGACGAAGATGGGCCTAGCCCCGGGGTCTATCACTCGAATCACAGCTGCTTCCATTCCAACATGAACAAGGCCTTCAACGCATTTACCACAAGCAGCTCAAGCCGCTTCTCAAAAGCAAACCTACAAACCGCCCAAGTCATCGCCCAAGTCGACAAGAAATTCATCCTAGTCAAGATGCGCAACTCGTCACCATCGGCATCAGATACTCACTCCGACATGCTCGTCCTCATCGACCAACACGCAGCCGACGAGAGGGTGCAGGTAGAATCCCTCTTCGCTCAACTCTGCACCCCAGCAGCATACGACGTCCCACATCCGCAGTCCAACCTCGGTCACACAGCACGGGTCAACACGTTGATACTAGATAAACCACTTACATTCTCGGTATCAGCGCAGGAAAGCGCGTTATTCACCACACATGCCGCGCGCTTTGCTGCTTGGGCTGTTTTGTACAGCATCACCAAAGACGCCCACCACACCCCTAAAGACGGAAAACAAGACTCGGTGGTTTCTGTCATTGCACTCCCACCAACGATATCCCAACGCTGCACCCTCGACCCTGGGATACTGATTTCTCTCCTCCGGTCTACAGTCTGGTCTTGGACCCAGGAGGGTCGTTTACCTCTTCTCCCTCTTCTACCGCCTCCACTTCCTTCCTCACCCTCTTCCACGTCTCCTTGGACTTCTTCTGCAACGCTGCCATCCTGGCCCAGACTCCTCTCCTCATGCCCCCCAGCCCTAATCGACCTCATCAACTCCCGCGCCTGTCGCTCAGCAATCATGTTCAACGACCAACTTGGTCACGCGGATTGTGTGCAGTTGGTTAGGAATCTGGCGGCGTGTGTTTTCCCGTTTGCGTGTGCGCATGGGCGGCCGAGTATGGTGCCGCTTGTTGGATTAGGCGGGGATTTGGGGGGTGAGGATAGTGGCGCTGGAGGTGCTGGAGGTGATGCCGGGGGTGGGGAGAAGGAGGGGTTTGTGAGGGCTTGGAAGAGGTGGAGGGAGTGAGGGGAGCTGGATAGAGATTGGGTTTTGTTAGTGTGGATCTAATGAGATACTGCTTCCTTGAACCATGGTGTACATATAACATTGTGCTAGATGTTCATTTCTCGTGCGGGCTGGTATGGTAAACAACAACAAAGACTTAGGTCATGAATAACAAACTTGGTCTTGGGTTGTAACACCTACAACCTGGTTCAGATTAACTTCATCGGCCAAACGCAATTGACCCACTGCACCTCTTCTTCCACATCACGCCAGAAAAAGCCATTTTTGGAATTATTTAGTTCATTTGATAGTATTATTACATCATCGGGAGAAGCAAGCTTTTCAGCTCCGTTCCCTATTCATATCATCCGACATCATGCAAACGAAGATGCCAGAATCCCTAAACTCCTTCTTACCCTTACTACAGGGCAGATATATGAAGACGCTTAGTCGAAGGGGTTGGTGCGGGTACCCCAGTAGGTGAGGAACATGCTAAGACCGACAGTCTCAAGGACGCGGGCAACAGCACCAATAGCAATAGTATCAACGGGGCGCTTCTCGGTGACAATCTGGGAGACGATCTACGCAAAAAAGCAATTAGCCCAACAAATCCCCTCAAGACTTTAGATATGCAAGATGACGTACCGAAGGAGCAGCAGAGGCGAAGAAGATGAGAGAACCAAGGTAGGCGGCGCCCTTGTAGGTAAGGGTACCGGTGGCGTTGATCAAGGCACCGACACCGTAGGCCTGGATACCCGAGCCGAGGATGGAGCTACCGTATGATGCGGCGGCGGTCGCGGCTTCCTTGGAGTGGAAGTACTCCTCCTTTGAGTTTGCTTGCTGGGCGCGGCGGTAGGCGTCGCCGAAGACAGGGCCGAGGACCGCGAGGGAGACGGCGTGGTTGAAAGCTGTGCCGAGGGCGATGGCAGAGGGCTTGACGGGGGGGAGGTCTGTAGAAGAAGAAGTCAGTGAGGTTTCCTTTCACGACCTGAAGGTGATGGTGTTGCGCAATTGCATTGCAGCGCAATCAATGCGTGCAGACTTACAATGAAGAGAAGCCATTGTGTTGATTTGGTGTTGAGAGTTTGGAGATGGAGAGGGTATATGATTTAGAAAGTCGAACTTTGCAGTAATAGTTTCGCAATGGGAGAGGAATGGCGAGCTTCTTTTGTACTCGTACCATATGCACCTGACATGCCAATGACGTATCTGCCAAGGCCCCACCATTGCGAACCCAAAGGACGCACCCAGAACCTGTCCTCAGCCCGCGCGCGCAACACGTTCGCTGGCTAACTCTAACCTCCCCCAATTGACGTACATCGAACCCACTTTACAGGCGGGTCTGGACTGGGGGGATAGAGGGGCAGAGGCGCCACAAAATAGCATCATTAGTTTAAACTTTTCTGCATGTTTGGCAGGCCCATTTGTTGCATTCACCCTGTTTTGCATTCCGCGTCAATTTTCGCAAACTGCAAGGTTGGTTGCTATGTTGGTGATCAGGTACGTCACTGCAGTTTAAAGTGGGGGCGGGCGTCGCGCAAAGGAACATGGAAAGCTGGGAACAGGGGAGCTTGGGCCCGCGCTTCCTTACCCCGTCTTTTACCTAGGAACCAGCCCTTTGCCCGCCCGTCCGCCGTCGGCGTTGCAGCAAGGAAGCTTGGAAAGCTGGAAGTGGAAGGCCAATTTTGGCGGCTATGTTCTCTTGCTTCTGGTCTAGCGCTTGAATCCCCCTCGCCTGGTTGTCCAAACACTGATCAGGTACACCTTGCCTTTGGGGGCGCGGCGTCAGGGGACACAAGATGTTGGAGATGCGACACACACACACACACACACACACACACACACACGCCTGTCAATCCATCCTTGCAGTCGCCCTGCTTCGCTGCTGCTGCTGCTGCTGCCTACGGCCAATGCGCTCATCGCCGGTGATCTCGTAGCCAGTCGCACGTTTCTACGCTTGTTCCTTGCTTTTGCCTCGTTAGGCTGCATATCCTTGTGCGCTTTCGTCCGCGCTATCTTCCAACTCGCGGTCATGATGATCCCCAAGAGGGCTTTCGGCCTCGTCGTGCTACTGCTCCTCGGTGCTAGTCTGCTGCTCTTCTCGCGCACCGTTGGACACGAGCTGGCGGAATTGGTCTTTGGGCCTCATGCGCCTGTTATCCCGTATACGACGCATATCGTGCTGTTCCAGTTCAAATCTGGCACTAGTGCTTTTTCTATCAAAGAGGTGAGGTGGTTGCTAGGGAGGTTGTAGGGGGGGTTGCTGAGGTGTATTTACAGATTACTTCGCGCTTCTTTGGATTGAAGAAGGCGTGTGTGCATCCGAGTACATATAGGCCGTATATCGTGTCGATAGCGGGCGGGAAAGACATTTCGACGGAGAATTTGCAGGTACGATTGTCGTTACAGACGTGATTAATTGGATGCTGACTCTTTTAGAATGGCATCAGTCATGCCTTTGTCCTGCAGTTTCATTCCGTTCAAGATCGAGACTATTATGTAAACGACGATCCAGTGCACAAAGCATTCAAAGAGGCGGCTGATGCAGTTGTGGAAAAGGCTACTGTGGTTGACTTCCAGGATGGAGTCTTTACTGATGCGTCATGAGCGTGTGACATATTGGCTGGGAAGATCAAAGTTGAGCAGACACAATGTTCGACAGTAATCTGATGGAATAAGTACACTTCAGTATGCAAGCTAAGCCTCTGACTGCCCTGAGCGTTTTTCGACACAGCACGTTCTTCAAATCGAAGTAGTTTCCAACCCTACTCTGCTCCAAGAAATCTGCGATCACCACCTCAACCCAGCGCCCCTGACCAGTCATGTTGACAAGGAGAGCCTAGTGTTAAACGACAGTCTACCTAGCAAGTTTGTCGTCAGTCCGTTCCTGGTCACCCACGCAAGCATACAGGATTATCAAGCAGTAGTACTGAGAGTATATCACGGCTCATATGTAAAAGGCTTGAATGGAGGTCAAGACGATATTGCACATTGATACGTTATACATAGGCTATAGACCTCAAGAAACTTCCTTCCTGGGTTCGGGGGTCGCCACTTGCTCGGCAACTACAACATCCTCCACCAAATCCTTCTCCTTGGGCTGCCTCTTGGTATGCCTCTTCTTGATGGGGTTCGGCAGCTTGTAGTTGTCAACCTCCTCAAAGTAATGCATCTCCCTCTTCATCTTGTCCTCGGGGTACACCTTTCTCGGTGGTGGTAATATCCTCTCGTCGAGACCATCTTTTTGTTCTACGCGCAATCGCTCAACCATCTCCCGCAGGCTCTCTACACCCCCCTCGCGGAACTGCGTGACTTTCTTGACGTGCATTGTGATTCCGGGACTCAGACCGAGCTTTGCTGGTCTCCGTGCTAGCGTCTTCGCTGTCATGGCGAAGCGCATGTCTTTTGGCCCGTCGACGAGTTCTAGGATGGCAGATTCGGCCTGGTCTTCCTTCATGGGCTCAATGCGCAGGACACGGGTGTAGCCACCGGGTCTGTTTACGTAGCGCTCTCTTATCGGTCCAAATAGCTTGGGTACCATTGTGTTCGGTTCCTGACGCCTGTCAGTATGCCATTGTCACTTTTGCCCTCCGCATGTCATACGTAGAATATCTGTGTCGCTCTCCGCCGCGTCGCCTCTGTGTTTTTCTTTCCGAGCGTAATCAGCTTCTCGGCTAACCGCTGAGCCTCCTTCGCCTTGTGCCATGTTGTCGCTATGGTTTCGTGCTTGAAAAGCGATGTGACGAGGTTTCGCAAAAGCGCCTGGCGATGCGCCGACGACCGGCTGAGGTGGCGGTATTTCATGTGACCGCCCGCCATGCCGGGCAATTGGGTATTCTAAGCCGTGAATAGAGCAACGTAGTCGTGGGTGCGGTCGCAGTCCCTCTTGCCTGCAGTGCTCCGCGATGCCTGGCCCGCGAAAAGTTCGGGCTGCCGGCGGTGATTTCCCCGACTCCACCCCCCTGCACGACCCTTTCTGATTATGCAAGCACTTAACTAATTCGTGACCTAAGCAACGCGTCGCGTTTCTTTCAGGCCATCCAACGCGTTATAAGTGTCTGCGTCCACTCCACTCACCCCTCCTACCCTGCCCTCTCTTGCAAATACTCAACCCATCTTTCATATACCCAGTAGCCAGATACCCTTACCACTTTTTCTAATTCAACATGTTCGTTTTCAAGCGTGGTATGTACCGACTTGCCCTCACCGCCCCCATATCTGTCCCCTGCAAAGTTTCTCTATGCTGACAATTGACTTTAGATGGGCGCAAGGAACGCGTGCAGTTTGACAAGATCACAGCGCGAGTGTCGAGGCTGTGTTACGGCCTCGACCCTGATCATGTTGACCCCGCCGCCATCACAATGAAGGTCATCTCTGGTGTATACCAGGGTGTCAATACCATCCAACTGGACGACTTGGTATGTGTTTCTACGCAGTAATACCCCTCCATAACTAACACTGCACAGGCTGCTGAGACCGCAGCATACATGACCACCACACATCCCGACTACGCCATCCTCGCCGCGCGTATCGCCGTGTCAAATCTCCACAAGCAGACAAAAAAGCAGTTCTCCGCTGTCATAGACGAACTCTACAACTACGTCAATCCCAAGAACGGCAAGAGTCAGCCCATGATCTCGGATTACGTCTACAAAGTCATTCAAGAACACGCAGAGGAGCTCAACTCGGCTATAGTATACGACCGAGACTTCAACTACCAGTTCTTCGGCTTCAAGACGCTTGAGCGATCATACCTCCTCCGCGTAAATGGCAAGGTTGCCGAGCGCCCACAACACATGCTCATGCGAGTTGCCGTCGGCATACACGGTGATGATATTGAAAAGGCCATTGAGACTTACGACTACATGTCGCAAAAGTACTTTACACATGCCTCGCCAACTCTGTTCAACGCAGGCACACCATCACCCCAGATGTCCTCCTGCTTCCTCATCGACATGAAGGAAGACAGCATCGACGGTATCTACGACACACTAAAGACTTGCGCCTTGATCTCCAAGACCGCTGGCGGTATTGGTCTCAACGTCCACCGAATCCGTGCCACCGGCTCATACATTGGCGGCACCAACGGAACATCAAACGGTCTCATTCCCATGCTCCGTGTATACAACAACACTGCTCGCTACGTCGACCAGGGTGGCAACAAGCGCCCAGGTGCCTTTGCCATCTACCTTGAGCCATGGCATGCTGATGTCTTTGGCTTCCTTGACTTGCGCAAGAACCACGGAAAGGAGGAGGTTCGTGCCCGCGATCTCTTCTACGCTCTGTGGATTCCCGACCTGTTCATGAAGCGTGTCCAAGAGAATGCCGACTGGACCTTGATGTGCCCCAACGAGTGCCCTGGTCTTGCCGATGTCTACGGCGACGAGTTCGAAGAGCTGTACGAGAGCTACGAGAAGCAGAACAAGGGTCGCGAGACGGTTCGCGCCCAGAAGCTGTGGTATGCTATCCTTGAGGCTCAGACAGAGACTGGTAACCCCTTTATGCTCTACAAGGATGCTTGCAACCGCAAGAGCAACCAGAAGAACCTGGGTACCATTCGCAGCTCCAACCTCTGCACTGAGATTGTCGAATACACTGCTCCTGATGAGGTCGCTGTCTGCAACCTGGCTTCGCTTGCTCTGCCTTCGTTTGTTGACTACAAGCGCGGCGAGTTTGACTTCCAGAAGCTCCACGAGGTTACTCAAGTCGTCACCCGCAACCTGAACAAGATTATTGAGGTCAACCACTACCCCGTTGAGGAGGCGCGCCGCAGCAACTTCCGCCACCGACCTATTGGTATGGGTGTACAGGGTCTGGCTGATGCTTTCCTTGCCCTACGCCTGCCCTTTGAGTCCAACCAGGCCAAGAAGCTCAACATTCAGATCTTCGAGACCATCTACCACGCGGCTCTGACTTCCTCATGTGACATTGCCAAGGAACTCGGTCCTTACGAGACTTACGAAGGATCTCCCGTCTCCAAGGGCATTCTCCAGTATGACATGTGGGAGAAGACCCCTACTGACCTTTGGGACTGGGATGAGCTCAAGGCGAAGATTGCCCAGCACGGTGTCCGCAACTCGCTGCTCATCGCACCCATGCCAACTGCCTCGACCTCGCAGATTCTTGGAAACAACGAGTGCTTCGAGCCATACACTTCCAACATCTACTCCCGCCGTGTGCTCGCTGGTGAGTTCCAGGTCGTTAACCCATGGCTGCTCAAGGACCTTGTCGACATGGGCCTGTGGTCCGAGAACATGAAGAACCGCATCATCGCCGAGGGTGGTTCCATTGCACGAATTCCCAACATCCCCGATGAGACCAAGGAGCTCTACAAGACTGTCTGGGAAATCTCGCAGCGACGAATCATCGAGATGGCTGCTGACCGTGGTGCCTTTATCGACCAGTCTCAATCATTGAACATTCACATGAAGGAGCCTACCATGGGCAAGATCACTTCCATGCACTTTGCCGGATGGAAGCTTGGTCTCAAGACGGGCATGTACTACCTCCGTACCATGGCTGCTTCTGCTCCTATCCAATTCACCGTCGACCAGGAGGCTCTCAAGGTCGCCGATACCAACATTGCCCGTACCCTCCCCAAGGTACGCAAGCAACCTGGTTTCGTGCAAGAAGCAATCCGCAGCTCCCCCGTCACAGGATCGCAACCCCGCGCCAACCCCCAGCCAATGTACGCGACCAAGGAGGAGCCCACCAACGGCGAGAATGCCGAGAACGCTGAGAGCAGTGAGAATGGTGTGCCCACACCGGCCGTCACCCCGCTTACCGAGAACAACAATGCCCTCGCGAGCAAGCCCTTCAAGGCCGATGTTGCAGAGGGCGAGAGCCCAAAGATGGTCGCCGCTGATGCTGTCGACAAGCCGGATGAGGAGGTTGCCAACAAAGCTAAGCAGGAAGAAGACTCCAAGGACGATAGCGAGGCGCGCGATGGTGACATTTACGCCGATGCCGTTCTTGCTTGCTCGATAGAGAACCCAGAGTCTTGCGTCATGTGCAGCGGTTAAACGTTGTGTTGCATGAAGTGGAGCGCAGCACCTGGTTTGTGTTTGATCTGCAAGCTTCTTATCAAGGCGTTAGTTTACGTGTTCGTCTTTATGATTATATACGGGCTTTGAAGTAGCCATTGCATGGAAGGAAAGGAAACGAAGGTTATGAGTTTTAGGAATGTATCTCGCTGTTATGTATTCACGTTTATCCAATGAACATGTTTCTTCTATCATGATGCATATATCGGCCTCTCTGAACTGGTAGATTAACATCTACAACGCCTTCCTAATCGCACTCTTAAACGGAATAATCTGCACCTCATCTAAATTCCACACCCCTTCTTTGACATAAACATCATTCTTCAACCGTTCTACAACTTCTTCCCTCGTCGCAGCCCCGATTAGACATGCTGAGCCTTTCATTGCGGGCGGGCCTGTGGAAGAGGGGTCGATGGGCGTGTGGAGCATTGCGCCTGTTTTTTTTCACGTGTAAGCACTTCTTTTGTACTGGTGGGGTGTGCTGAGACGATGCGGAGCGGGATAGCTGTCAAGGGGAAATGGAGGTGGGAGTGAAAGAGGGGGCACAAGGAGGTGTTAAAAGGGAGAACATGTACATACCACCCCAAAGCCACATATCCTCCCTATCCGCCTTTAGCCCTTCGAGATGTTTTGGTCGCGCGGCGATGCGCTTTTGCAAGGCGTCGGTGTGGTCGGGCACGATGATGAGCCATTCCTGCAGCGGCGGCGCAGAGGTGGAGGAGGAGGACATTGTGCGTGCGCGTGGTAGGCTTGGTGTAAAGCGGAGCAAGGGCGCAATGGAAGTGGTACGAGTGCGAGTGCTAGGAAGAGAACGAGTTGGAGGAAGAAGGCGCGTCCTGCACAGGACCGAGAAAGCGGTAGAAGTGGAAGATAGGCGGGGGAGAAGCATGTATGTCTCTCTTGTCTCGGGGTTACTTGTAACACGGGATGGCGCGTTCGAAAGATGAGGAGATGTATGTTATGCTTTCGACTGTGCAGAGTAGACTTTATATTCGCCCCTCTTTGCTGTTCGAGATGAGGGATGTAATCGCAAAGGGCGCGGGTGTGTTGGGCTGTGTTATACTGTAGCGGGGTCGTGTATGTAACGTACATAGGGCGTGAGCCGTAAGGGTAAAATGTGGGGAAGCATACCCGCGGAGCTCGGAATCTGGGCCGTGGTCGCTCGGAACGTGTGGATTGCGCGCGCTAGAGAGCACCAAACATCAAAGCCGTGAGTTCAGATGGTCTCTGGATCTTGAGGAAATTCAAACAAGTCATCATCTGGACCGGCTTCTACGCTTGAACTCAGAAAATATGTCATCATGTTCCATTCAGGTTAAGAAGAGATGATAACGATACGTAGGTAGATTCTACACAAACTGGATTGGTATACCATACAAAACAACAAAGAACGCCTGTCAATGCTATACAATGTTCTGCTGATCTAGTCCTTTCTCCATTGCCAAAAAAAAAGACATGAACAACAAACTGAACAAGCGCGCACCTTCAAAAACCCTACCCCTCAACCAGACGCCTCCTTCCTCCTACCCCGATCACTCGACCCAGCCTCATCATCATCATCATCGCTATCAACTCCGAGCGAAAAAGTGGAATCATTATGCGGCTCGCGGTCCTTCTCAGAGCCCATTTGTGCATAGCCATTACCAGCCTTCTTCTTAGGCACCTCGTCTAGGTCATCGAGTTCGCGCTCATCAAAGTCCGCGGCCTCAACATCCTGTCTGCGCTCCCGGCGACGGAAGTTGTCAAGACCCATGCCTGTGAGGAGTGATTCTCGGCCTTCATCTCCGCCATCGACGCCCTTGTATGTGCTGGCCTTGCGGCGGCTGCGCCAGAGGAGGAATGCGCAGAGACAGGCTACAATGACGGCTACGACGAGAGCAGTCTCTCCGGAGCGTCTGTAGGCTTTCCATTCGGCTGCCTTGAGTTCCTTGGTCTTGTCTTCTTCGGCTTTGGTGGAGTTGGGGTGGTCGCCAACGCTGGTCAGGGGTCCCTTTTCGCCGTCGATGAGGCTATCTGCTGGAGCGCCGCCAATGGCTTCAATGTTGACGTCTAGGAAACGGTCGAGCATGTCTCGGGTGCGACGCGGGTAGTCGAAAGGAACCATGTGGCTGGAGTTGTAGAAGACGACGTATGTGAGGTTACGCGCCTCCTGCCAGGTTCCGGCAGCCTCTCCTTCGAACATCCAGTCTTGCTTGGCGTTTTGCACGCCAGGGGAAGCTTCGAATCCCTTTCCGCCGTTCCACTCGAGGTTCTCAATCATGGCTTCTGTGCCGACGTGGTTGCAGATGAAGTCCTTGTCGCCGGAGAATAACAAGACGGGAACCTGCTCGATGAGCTCAGGGAGGAACTTGACTGAAGGCTCACTCTTTTTGGCGCGGAAGTGGCCCGAAACAGCGCCGTTGCACTCTTGCCAGCCCGTCTTCTTATCAGGGTTGATGTGAAGCGCCTGAACGACGTCGGGTCGGCGGAGGTAAGGGGTGACCTCGGTCAGATCCGGGGGCCAGTTCATTCCACAGGAAGAATCGTCGCGCAGACGAATGTCGTACATGTTGAGACACTGGTTCATCTTGTCCGCCTTGGTGTCCTTGGTCTCTTCCAGGATTCTAACCATAATTTGCTCACACTCGCTGGTGTCTACTCTGTCCATTCCGCCTTCGCTGAGTTTCTGTGTGCATATTTTCTGTTGGTTTTCGACGCGCTTTGCCTGGTCTGAGTCGCCCTGGATGAGACCGTTCTGGTAGGCAAATGGAAGGTAAGAGAGGTATTGGTCAACAGGTGAAATCCAGCCATTTCCAATTAAAAGTCCCTTGAGCTGCCACTGTGTCTTGGCAGCGTTATTCTTGTTTCGGTTGAGGATGGCGCGGCCGACGTATGGAATGTGCTGTCCGGCGTAGGATTCACCAGCAATGTATAGCTATTTCATGTCAGCAACGCCGTGCGCATCCACTGGTGTCGTATACTCACATCATCCTGCTCATATTCGGGGAACAAGGCAAAGAACTTGTCCAGGAAGACGATCATGTGTTCGGCCATTTGGTCGAGTTCGGTAAGGTAGCTGTCCGTGTTGACGTAGCTAAAGCCGGTGCCCACGGGCTGGTCGACGAAGAGCAAGTTGGCGAACTCGTCCCATGAGCCATTGTTGTATTCGAGGTTTCCGCCTTCGCGGACTCTGTAGGGCCCAACCTCCATCATGGCGCCATCCATGGATGAGCAACCAGGGCCGCCATTCAGCCACAAGACGGTTCGCTGTCGGTCGGCGATGTGGCGGTTTTCATAGTGCCAGAAGAAGAGGTTTCCGTTGTTCGCTGGGTCAACTTCGATGTGTCTGCACACTGATTAGACTTGTCGCGATCCTCCTTATAAGTCCCGCTTACCCTGCGTGCATCTTCAACAGCGGCTTTGGCGCACCGGGCAGATCGGTTATAAAGTAGTCGGCCTGCGTCTTCTCTGCCGCCATTATGCTTGGAAGCCACGATATCGTCGCTATGAGGCCGCCTATCAATGCTGTCCGCCATCGCGACGGAGCATGTGAGGAAGCCATGGTGAGGCCGCGTGTCGGAGTCGTACGCCGCGGAGGATGCGGTGCGCTGTCACTACCTCATGGGAAGTTGGAACTAGTTCGGCGCAGTGACAGATTGGTGATGTATGGCTATGGTGAGCGAATGACTGGTGTGTGGTAGGTTGTTGGAGAGAGTAGGATAGGTGGCTACTGCGGCGGCTGACGAGTCCCTGTATTCGGGGTCCAAGACCAGGGGGCTTTGACAGTAATCGTGAGGCACACGGTCGTCCCAGGAGAGAAATCAAAGTTTCAGCAAGATAGTGTCAACCACTAAATTATTACAACCTCCAAGGGAAAGGGTATACAAATTCACTAGTATAGCGACGTTGTTATTGAGCACTTCTTTGGAGTATTATCCGAGCGTTGTTCGCAGGCCAGGGACCATCCAATCACAGCCTGCAGCCCCCCATTCCGGCTACTCACGCCTCCGCGTCTCGAAAAGACACGCATCGCGCGCTGCATCTGACACGGCTGAGCGTTCACACATGCTTCAACCGTGTATCAACTCCGTCCTAAGGCCTCAAGCTTGCGGGTGGCGTGGATCGGGGGTTTGGACACGCGTCCCCCGCCGCCGACTGCCGGTGTCGCCCATCACGCGAAATATGCAGCCTTCAGGGTCTATTGGGTTGGAGGCAAGGCTTCTTTGAACTACGGAGACTATCATCTTCTCACTGCGGAGGGTGTTCTGGAGCACCACCGCCCCCGAATCGGCCCGGCTACTCCAAATCCCGACTGAGCCCTCGAGTCCCGGCTAGTACTACACCACGGAGCCCTTCCAATGCTCCATTTGTTAACAAACATTCCCGCAAGCGGTACATATCTGTCGTCGTCGAATGCTGCGTGCCACAGTGGCGCATGTCCATTTTCAATGCTGCTGGCTATGCATGGCCTGAAGCATCAGGCATGACCGGGGCCTATTTTTGACTCCTAAAAAAGGTCGTCAAGACTTTTTGCCGAATCTTTGACGATCAGATCACGCATGCCCTGCTCGGCGGTTAGCTGCATCTCGCTTTCGAGACATGGCATGTTCGAGAAGGCGTACCTCAGGCATGATTGGTTCGCCTTGTTCGTTCTTGACGTAGCGGAACGGCATCTGCGTGCTCTCGTTCTTGTTGATCTTGAGATCCGGGTGGTCAATGTATGGGATCTTGTCAACCGGGACTGCGCCTCGTCAGCATCTCACACCAACACCTTCCATGGGCTTGACTTACTCTTATCCTGGACGCAAATCCTAGTAACCCGTACTGCCGTGTCGGTTGTCATCTGTACCGGACCCAGGCGACGGCCTTCGTATCCCTTTTTGCGTAGCTCTGAAGTCCGGTCTAGATGAATGTTTAGCTGAAAGAGTGCTGCACGATATCTGCGGCATCACATACCTCTCGGCGGGTCATCTCCTGGTCGCTGTCAGCTCAAACGGCTCGGAGAATTATGGTGAAATGCATCACATGTGCTTACCCAAGATACCACCGAAGAGAAAGATCTCGAAAGTGTCACCGTCCTCTGGGCTCAGGTCCTTGGAAGCCGCCGGATCAAGCAGACAAACTTTGTCCTTTTTATCAGCGTATATCTCCTCGATACTCCTTGTCTCGACATTGAGGCCCTTGGCTCCCTTGAGATTTGAGGGCAACTTCAACGAAGTCGGGACTGAGGAGAGTAGGAACTGTGCGCCAGAAGCATGAGACTCTGCTGCAATGGCAGAGTACTCCAACGAGGACCACTCCTCTAGCTCTGGGTCCAGATGTTCGACGACAAAAGTTTTGCCGGCGCCCGCCATTGTGACTGTGATTGGAGGGGGAAAGAACAGCCGGCTTGTGTAAATTTTGGCGTGAGTTTCTACTGCAGCTGCTAAGCGACGGCGATAACGGGCGGGGCGTCTTGTCTGCACACTTCAGGTGCGTTTGTTTTGTGTTCTGGATCGAGGGTGAGACTCGGAGCCCTGCAGTAGTATCTCGCTAGCCAAATCGTGTGGTAGTGGGAGAATGACCGTCAGGGTTTGATAATTTCTGAGACTAGTGAGATGAATAGCCTATCACGAGCGCGAGAACATGCACCATTACAAGCGGGGGAGGATGCTCTCCCAGCACCAGCTAAAAGTGCATCATGATACAATTATTGATTTCACAGTGCACTCCGGAGCCCGTTCCATGTGACGACGTTGCACACAGACGCCAATGGCAAGCAGAATCGATGATACCATCTCTATCGAGGCAGGCCCTGGCGATCAGAGCGGCCCAAGAAGCCAATGATGTGTACGCGTGACGTTGTTCGGATACCAAGTGTGGTAACGCCCACGGCAATCCATCGTTTGGCTCCCACGGGGCACGCGCAAGGGCTAAGGAGGATGGTTTCGCGGCAACGGCTTCGTATCCCTGAATTTCTTGTGTCTACTGCGTCAATTAACCCGTCACAATCAGCCACGCCTTGGTAATTGCTGGAGTCGGCCCACTCATCGCCTACATATCTGCTGCACCTACCCCTCCTTGGTTCGCGACCAACCCTACCATCATCGGAAGCAACTGGGAGCGACCACCACACGCATCTCTTCGCACAAAGCACGACTTTTCTGCGAAATCTAAATTGACTCTACACAATATTCCCTTCTCTCGCTCTCTCGTCATCTGCAGCTCTTCGCTTTGTTGCTCGATTGACTGCGTGCAGCGTTCCGAGCATCTGGAACCTCGGGCGATCAAGGCTTATCGCATAGTCGACTGGATAGAGGGGCATTCCCACTCCCACCATCAGATCGCGCGTTGCAGCAGCAGCAGAAACATAGCCCACAAGAGTCATAGCACGTCGACTGTCGTGTGTTGTCAGGCAGCAGTAAACGGACCACGCCCAAGCTTGGTCGACACCCAATCGTCACGGCGAGCAATCACAGCAGTTCACCCTGTCCCTGTCACATAGCCGTTGACGGTATTCGCCCAAAGTAGTCAGCGCGAGCCAACGACAGCGACTATAAAGCAAATTGCGAGTCCCAACCCTTTGCCGTGGATACCGGAAAACAAACCATCCATAGCACTTTCTGCGCCCTTGTCGAGCAGCAGCCCCTCTAAAAGAACGTCGCCCGCCATCCGCACCACCACCACCGCAACCACTACAACCACCAACACCGCCATCATGAACCCACACCAGCAGAACAAGGTCGACATTAGCGTACGTCATATCTGCGCAGATCTACCCGTCGCTCGACATACAGCTCGAATCTGCGCAAACTTTCTGCAGAGGGCTCTCGCTAACACAACGCAATAGAAAATGTCGGAGCAAGAGGCCAAGCTCTTCCGCCTGTACGGAAAGCTCCCCAACAAGAAGGACCTCCTCCAGAACAAGCTCAAGGTACGACGAGCCCACCCATACAATTACTCCCCAACTCCTACTAATGACACCCTGCAGGAGCGCAAGTACTTTGACAGCGGCGACTACGCCCTCTCCAAGGCCGGCAAAGCTGGCGACGTAGGCGTCACCCAAGTCGGCCGCGAACACCCCAACCCCGAGAAGATCCCGCACATCGCCCCGCCCACACCCACGGGACAGAATGGCAATGGCAACGCCAACAGTAACGGCAACGGCAATCCCGCTGCTTCTACCGGCGACCTGGCCGGCAGCCCAGTCAAGGAGCACACATTCCTGCATCGCGAGACGAGCCTGAACCGGGAGACATCGGCCTCGGAGTTTGAGAACAACGACGCGCCCCAGGACGCTGTCAAGGCATAAAGCTGGGATAACCCCACATCGCTAAGATGCCCTGCCTGCCTGCCTGTGCGCTTTCCAAATTCCTCTTACAATACTACCACTTTGGCGCAACCTTTTTGAATGGCGGGTGCTCCCAAAATGTATCAACAACGCACCTTTTTGAACGGCCTAACCCTATCCTCTTTTTTCCGTAGGTGGGAGTCGAGATACGGCGTTCAGGATAAGCCCTTTCCCCCCGAGTCGCCCGGAAAATGCAAGTTTCGGGTCCACGAGCGCCGGATGGCCAACGTTTTTTCCTTGAGCGGTGGGAGCGGAGCCTTCTCTTCACTTCTTGTGTAGTAGAATTTGATTGTGGAGGATGATGATGATGATGATGGGGATACGTGAAACGAAAGCTTCGGGTTGGTGTTGAAGTCTGCACTGTTAGCTTCACGGCCTCGAGTATGTATGTATGCCTTATCCGAGTAGAAGTCATCACAGCAAACATAATTATGGGAAATCTCAACTCGCCGTCTGAGTCGTCTATCTAATGTGGTCGCCCGAAGATGAAGACATTATCGATTCCCGTGGATCCCGTCCTCACTCATCGATCCACTAGATGATTTTCCACTCGCGTAGGCTCCAGAGATGTTTGTAAGCCCACCTCCAGATCTTCACCTTTTAGACATTCGTCCGACTGGATTATGGCATCATTTGTTGCTGCTGCAACAGCTCGGCGGTCAACACGGGCGTTGGCGCCAAACCAACTAACTACTTCCAGGTATCTAGGTACCTTACAGCCCAGGTACTGACTTGAAGCTTGGCTGCAGCCTAGCTATGAACGAACAATACATAACCCTCAGTATTTCTTAAACAAAAGAACCATACATCCACGCTTTTCTATAACTACAGCCATGTCTCCAACACCGTAGCTAGCCCGCCACCTCGTAGGTGAAATAGCAGCTCTACAACTTGAGGCAACGACTATCCCAGCAGCCACCAACTCCGTCCTCCCCTCCATCTCACTCCCACTCTCACTCTTCCACTTCCCCCCCTCAATCTCAATCTCGAACACCCCTCCTAGCCCTCCCCCCGAACTCGTCACTCAAATCCTCACGCACCTTCTTCCCTTACTTCCTATGAAAATCAATCTAGCCGCTACCCACCCACCTCCATTCTCGCTGTGCGCAGAAATATCGTCTCGGGTCAGGGGTTTTAAACCTGACTCGCCGCTACAAAGGGCTGCTGATGTGGCTGTTGACGTGTAGATGGGTGTTGGGGGAGGGGTTGGAAGTTTTGGCGAGGGAGGTTGTCTGGGTTGGAGGCGATAAAGAGGGTTGATGCTTGGGGAAAAGTGGGAAGAGGAAAGGGTGGGAAAGAGAAGGGCGTGCTGAATCGACGAGTGCTTGAGGGTGGGGTGATTAGGACCATGGTGTTTGATCTGGGGACGCCTGTTTGGATTAAGAATACGTCGAAAGAGGGAAGGAGGTGGGGGGAGGATGAAAGGATAACGAGGTTTATTGTTGATTAGATTTTTTTCTAGTTTCTCCACCTCTACCTCTCCTTCCTCTGGCTCATCTTCCTCTTCCTCTCCTACCGCCATTGCTACAAATTCCCCCAAGGAGCAAAGCCAGCAGACTTTCCGCCTCCAACTCTTGCCCACGGACTTGCTTCTGCTGAACCATTTACACCGCGCAAACGTCTAGGTCAAAGAACTCGAATTACACTAGGTTTACCACGTTTCTTGCCCTGCACCAACGACGACCTCGGTCCTGCACGATGCGTCGCTGGGTAAGTGGCTGGGGCGGCTCGAAAGGGTGAGGATACGGGTTGGTAGTGAGGCTAAGCGCATTGCAGCGGATAGATGTGTGGGTTTGGGTAAGGAGGCGGAGGTGATGGTGGAGAGGGCGGCGAGGAGACTTGTTGGTGGGGTGGAGGTGTATTGGGGTGAGGAGGAGGGGAGGGTGGATGAGAGGTTCTAGGAGGGGCATTAGATGAGGCAGAGGGGAGTTGTCAGTGTTTCTAGGCAAGAGGTATGATTTGGGAGATTATGGCTTTTGTCAAGTTTTAGATAGATTGTAGACCGTGAAAGGGCAGCTTGTGAGATGAGCGGGTTTCTGTTGTAGCTAAAGGGGATCTTTGAGGTTTGATAGGCTTGGTGATTCGAAGGGGCTTCTTGACGTGTATCTTGGAGGAAAGGATGAGCGGGTTTTTGATGCCTAGTTGGATGTCTTGTCATGGCCCGCAACGTATGTCTTAACGTATGTAGCGGACCGGACTAGGTTACTGTTAGCTTTCCGGGTGGTAGATACAGTTCATATTGTGTTTAGGCGCTGTACAATGGCATTTTCTGACAAGCAGATTCGGCAGCGCACGGCACTTTTGGCAAATGTACGCCGGCAGATGGTCTAGGTATGATTAGTTGACGCTAAAAGGGGTGATAACGGATGGCGCAATCGGCATTATGATTGTATCTACTTTGTCGATTGTGTTGTTTTCTTCGCAACACTGATCCCCTTTTTTTTATATGAGATAACGATCTCCCTGACCTAAGCGCTGGATATCAGCTAATGGATTATGCCAGGGTCTCTCTTAGCTACTAGATACATCCCTTATCATAGGAGAATTTGTAGGTTCGTAGGGCTTAGAATTCGACACATAGTGAGTTCATACGTCCGTGTTAGAAGGTTGTGGTGAGAAGGGCTAGCATATCGGTCTTGCACCAGAGGTTGCATGCTTGAAATGTCGGAATGCCGCAATTTTGGCCGTGTATCATGGCGCGCTCTATGATGACAACAGTTGGGATAGATCTCACGATAAGAGCGTCGTGACAGAAGGTGTCCCGAGTTTTCTGACAAGAGCGCGCACTTGGCGTCGGCATCGTGGGCAAAAACTCTCAGCCGGCCCAACTTGACTTTCACTCCGTTCTTGCGACATAACACCAAGTTTCTCCCCAAGCCAAGTTACTAACCCCACGCTAGATCGATTCTTGTAATCTTCAGACTATGAAATATCTTGATTTCACTAAGAATCGGTCGTGTACGGGGGATCTTCTTAGACGTGAAAACAGCGCCTGCGGCTATTCTCCACATTGGGGTCAGTTGCGTGATCTCAAGGAGACTACAAGTACTCTGAGATCCGATGTCCAACAGTCTGCAAAAACTTGCTGCAATCTTTCCCAATCATCGTCATGATGGAATTTCTTCCGATTCTCCCTTTTTCTTTCGGTACTGCGAACAAAGTCCTCGCAAACTCATCGCCAAACTACAACAACTTGACTGTTGCAATTGTGCGCGCCGAGCCAGCAAACTTTCCCATGCCAGTTCTAAACAAGAACTGGACTGGCGTCAAGTTCGATCTGAACGCTACAGTTGAAAAAGGAGTGACACTCATAAAGGAAGCCATGAGCCATGGCGCAAACTCTGATCGTCTTTCCAGAGTTTTGGTTTCCGGGGTACGTCGCATGGGGCCTCTGAGTGTTTACGACAATTGGGTAACAGCGACGTTACAGGCCCCAACGGGTAAGGCAGAAAACGTCACTATGGCTCCGTGGCTCGCAAATTACGTCGGGAACTCGCTTGTCAAAACCGCCGTGGACCATGGAACCTACATCGCCCCTGCATTTTCCCACAAAAAGGACGGGAAGATTTATGTGGGCCAAGCTCTTATTGCGCCATCCGGCGAGGTCTTCGTGCGTCACAAATTGTGCCCCTCGGGGGGTGAGCGGACTATCTGGGCAGACGGTAGTCTCCGACTTGCAGGTCATAGCTACGCCGTATGGCCGCTGGAGTATTCTAGAGTGCTGGGAGTATTTCCACCCCGCGATGACGTTCATTATGCGAGTGCAGGCTGAGACTGCATCTTGCATCGTCGCCGTGTATGTCGAATTTCGTATTGGTAGAGCAGCATTTTCCCAATGGTAACTTTTTCTCGCTGCAGATACACCAGATGCAGCAGATCCTCAAGCAGAACCTTTCGAGTCTCTGGAGACCAACCTAGCGGCTGCACGGGTCTATGCGATTAATGTCAATGCGCCCCTGGTGTTCGCCTCGGTTGGCAACGCGGAGTTTCTGGATGCGCAGGGTATGGATATTTCGGTTGTCGAGGCAAAGACGTCGACTGGCGGAAGTACCGTTACTGTACCACTCTTCCAACATGACGGGACTGGCTAGAACTGTGCCGTATACGACGAACGGCAAGCAGAGCTGAGGCATCTTGCAGCAGATACTCGATGGCTTCCCTAACCAGATTCCGAAAGTTATCGGCTCTTTCGTGCAGAGACGTTTGAATCCGATCGCGGAATTGTAGTCTTGCCGTCAGGAGTATCTCCTACGTGATCTATGTGATTGCTTCGTCGCCCTCGTGGGATTCCAGTCTCCTGCACCTGCAGCTGATATTAAAAATGTAATGATTTGCGGGCTTTAGGGGTGTGTTGTCGCAAAAACGTTCTGGTGGCTGCGATTCCAATGAGCATGGAGCCAAAGTAATCGTGTTGATGTGAATGGCAAAAGAAGAAACACGAAGATTGTACCGAAATAGCGAAGGCTGTCATGATACTTAGAGGTGACCCCCAATCTTGCACCCCGCCGTTTCGTTTTAGTTACATTCACTATCAGCCACTGACTCTATGACTCTTGCAAGCAATTTCAGGTGAATCTTCTTGTGATTCGTCTCGATCTCACTTGCAACGTACGAGCAGGGACTCTCAAATCGAACAAAGACTTTTTCATTCGACACGCATCAAATCCCCTATGCTCAATCTACCCTATCGTGTACAGTAATGTCCGCCTCTAAGAAGAGCAAGATTGCTTCCACCAAATACCCACCCCCGTAGCATCAAGATCACACTCCTGCTTGGGCGGCACAATCCAGCATTGCAGCGGAGATCATTGACCATTCCGACGCGCGTGTTAGGCCCGTATTTCCCATCGTCGAAAACAACAGTAAACTGGGATTGGTTGTGCTCGGGGTCGTTTACGCCGTTGGGCTGGACGGCGATGTCGGGGCCGTTGGGAGCGGAGCACTTGCTTGTTTGGTAGCAAGCCGTAGCGCTGGAGGCGAAGAGGGCGAGGGGGAGAAAACGCATTTTTCGGACGAGGGCTAGGCGGAGTTAGTTGGGCTGGGTGGGATGGAGGCAGTTGCGAGACGAATACATTGTTTCTTGTTTGGAAGGGTGGTGGATGGCCTTGCTTAGGGGAGTGAGCGACGGTGTGTTAACGTAGGAAGGAGATTCTGGATCTGCTGGATGAGTAGAAAATTTGAGACGTTGAGCATATCTTATATACTAACCCGCGCGGATCACAGCGAGAGAGAGCCGTACCGTATTTGGCATCTTGTTCATGCTCGTACAACAACGCATCAACCGCTGACGGTTGTGAACGGTCTGTAGGCACTGTATTCCAGCTACCTAACCCAGATGCTATTTACAGTCAAGATAAGGAGAAAGAGAGATAGGTGGTCCGCCATCTCATGTTATTTATGTTCGCGCACGGTCCACGTGCTGCTGAGGCAAGGTGAGGGACCGAAGGTAGGGAAGCGACTAGGCCGGCAGCCTAGTCATGTGACCTCGGGCTCAGCCCGTTACAACGGTACGGTAAAGCACAACACGAACTTGCGAAGTCTAATGATTACAAGAATACATTGGTTACTGTATTCCCAACGCTCTTAGGCCGAAGACTATTGCTTGTTTAAAGTTTTAACACGGGCTCTAGGCTCGCCTCAGTAGTGTAAACTAAGTACTCGCCAGACTGTCATGGCTCGGATGACCACGGCTGGTTGCGATGGAAGTATGGATCCAGAAATTTATAGCTGTAAGAGTCTGTGCCTAGCGAATAAGCGATTAACAATCTGTAAGCTTACATGGCCTGTGCAGAGTCGGACTAAAAAGCTTCTTGAGAGTGCTTAAGCGGAGTCAGCTTAATGCTTTCTTGGCCACTTCAATTCCATTTATCACCGTTGCTCCCTTCATTAATTATCAAGTTATACTCACCGTGTCCGTTGTTACATGTTTAGAAGAGAGCAGTGGAACCTTCTGGTGCTTTGGTGAGGTCGACGGTAAGAGTGACGGAGCTTACTCCGCATGGCGTTGGAAGTAGGGTGGACGCTAGCGGCTTGCATGACAGCTCTCGACTGAATACGTGTTTACCGTCTTTGTTAACATGTATCCCTACGCCGTTATCATCGCCGCAGTTGACAGAGGAAGATTGATACATGGCCACGCGATGCTTCGGCAAAGACCTTGAAGGGTCGTACATAATTTCTGTGACGTCAATGGTTTCTAATACCCCGCCATACTGTAGAGGAGAATTAGCTGCACCCATTTGCAAAGATCCCATTCCTAAACACCTACACGATTACTTCGACTTTCAGATAGCCTTGTATCGAGTAGCTGATGGAAGCCGCCTTGGCCCTTGTGTATCCCCTCTCGCTGATAACCCAATGCAGACACGAATTGAAACCCTTTCTCCCTGTATCGATATGATTTTCAGCTACCCAATTTCCCAGATAAGCTATTTAGAATACTTGCATTGTTAGCTTTCTAAAACGGTGAAATAATTTCAGAATAGAAATGCCTCTCGCTGTTAATCGAATTCAGTAGTTTCAAAAAGGGATCCCGACTTCCAAGATAAAGTGAGAACGCACAACCCGGAGTATAAACAGCCGGCAAGAATACTGCATAGCGACGGTTCAGTCAGGGGTGCGCACATGCAAATCGGAGTTTCTTTTCTGGGATAGTAAGATTTTTGAAGGGACAAAGACTTTGCGCGACACGTTTTGTTCATCCAGTAGAATAACATTGTCCTCATTGTGTCAACCTCTCGAAGGCCTCGATAACGACTGACCGCTAGCAGTATGCGACTGGAGAACTATCGATCCAGTATCCGATATTCCGTCTCAACGATGGCCTCTGAAGAGACAGAATCGACGAAAATTCGCTCCTGCATTACAGCGAAGAACACCGATGGTACTACATCAAGGATCAGACTACGAGAGATTTGGTGCTGTCTCGTCAGGCAGACTCTACTGGCAAGCTTGCTCGTAAGTCCCGACCGAGGCATGACAACTCTTCGGCATTTACCAAATGTACTAGGTGACTTCCACTGTGGCGTCTATAACCCTAATTCGACAGATGAGCCTCGTGAAAGCGTTGAGGTCCGACTCGTGGCATTTCGGTAGGGTAGGTGTGTGGCAGGCGCATTGCTTGGGTTGGTGGAGGGCCACTGGCAGGAGGGGCGCGTATCGTCTGCTTGTTGCATGTGAGCGTACTACAAAGTCTGTATTACGAACGCGCTTGCACCTTAACAACGCTCGCTGCTGTCCTGATCATGGTGTGAACAAAAAGGTTTGTTCTGGCGTCGACGAAACCTTGCAATGATCGCTCAGTAGGCATAGTTTCGATATCAATACGATTACAATCGTCCCATTCCTCAATGCAGCTCTCCATGACGAGCGCAATAGAGAAAATTTGGACGGGAGTCTGTAGTCGAAGGCGCTGACAATCCGTGATTATACGTAGTTATGGGCCCTAGCCAGAGAGCTTGTTAGGTGACAGATGCCTTAACATGAGTGTTATCGTGAAACCTGTCTATGCAAAAGTCCTTCCTGGCCTGATCTGCTCTACCGTAGAGCTCGCCGTGGTGGCGCCGCCACGTGATCATGACATCGTCATATCTGTGCGCAGGTACCAATAAAAGCTACCCTCGAAGTTATGCTGGTTGATGGAAGGGATTTTGAAGAAAATCGAGGTTCAAAATAATGACGGGGGTCCGAAAAGGTCGTGAAAACAGCAATCACATACCTCGGCATTTGCGCACCTGACCAAACCAACACCAACGTGAAAATCATCGCCATGCGCCGTTCCCTCACCCGCGGCGTTTTAATTGGACAAATTGATGCTTCGGCGCGAGTGCGGCCGCCCAGCCGAGTTGGTAGGATCGCGCGCCCTGTCAATTGGCTCCAAATAAAGGTTAGAACAGTACACTAGCCCGCGAACGCCGCCGTCGCAATTTGCCCGATCAGTCTAAAGGCTCGACGTAGCCGCCACGTTTAAAACACGATAGCTATGAATAGCCGGAGAAATGTACTCTATGTGATTTTCGTTTCCCGAGAGCGGCACGGGCAGTTGTGTTATTAGGTTTCTTCTTTGTTCCTTTGAACAGACTCACCCTCTTCCTTTCTATGAAAGTACACGCTCCGCGCAATGTCTGCGCGGCGAAACTGGAAATGTTCTACACTCGTTGGAAACGACAAATACTTTTCGCCACCGCAGTCTTTCTCTTATGCATTGCGGTAATCTTGTCTACGAGCCTCACACTATCGAGGTCTTCTCATTCTTCCAGCAAAGCGAAGAAATACCAAACTGGCGGTTGTCCTGTTGCGCCACCACAGCCTGCGATAACACCAGACAGTCGAGGCCGCTTCGATTGGAGACAAATCCCCGTCCAGAACCCGGTGGACTCGTATACAAGCTTACCTACGGGACAACCTTCTTCATTGTCACGTGTTCAGAACGCCGACTTTGCAACATCACGCGAAGATATCGAGAAGAGCCAGTCACGAAAAGAAGCTGTCAAGAGAACATTCCAACGATGTTGGAAGTCGTACAGGAGCTTGGCGTGGATGAAAGATGAGCTGGCGCCAATTTCGGGTGATTCGAAAGACACTTTTGGCGGATGGGGAGCCACATTAGTCGACAGTCTGGATACTCTCCAGATCATGGGTATGGAAGAGGAATTTATAGAAGCTGTAGACGCTGCCGTGAGCATCGATTTTGGCCCCCGAGGTTCTGAAGACGTCAATATGTTCGAGACCATCATAAGATATCTTGGTGGCTTCATCGCTGCTTACGATGTATCCGAATGCAAGGATGCGCGCTTGCTTCAAAAAGCGATGGAAGTCGGGGATATGGCTTACGCATCATACGACACACCGAACCGGATGCCCGTTACAAGGTGGAACCCGCAGAGAGCGATAGATGGCCAGCAACAATTACCAGCAGAGTCTGGTATCATAGCGGAGCTGGCATCGGCTAGTGTCGAGTTCACTCGCTTGTCTCAACTTACGGGAGATATGCGCTATTTTGACGCCATATCGCGGATCAGCAACGTCCTCGACGAGCAACAAAATCTTACAAAGCTTCCAGGCATGTGGCCAGTGGGGATCAATGTAAAGGGTCCAGATCTGACAAGGGGCGATCAGTTTAGCCTCGGTGCCATGTCTGATTCCGCGTACGAGTACCTCCCAAAGATGTACCAACTCCTAGGCGGTGTTGGAGAGGCGGCTGCACAATACAATCGGATGTACGAGTATGCCATGTCAACCGTCATTGGTCGTACGATCTTTCGCCCGAGAATTGAAGACAAGGCGGACATACTCGTCACCAGTAGCGTCTGGGAGGATGGAAGAAGAGATGACACGGGCCAGCATCTGGTATGCTTCGCTGGGGGTATGCTCGGCTTAGGTGGGCGACTGACTGGGAACGAAACCCACGTAAACTCGGGTCGTAAGCTCACCGATGGATGCATATATACGTACAAACATTCGCCACTTGGAATAATGCCGGAAGTATTCTCTATGCAAGCCTGCCCGGACCTCGACGAGTGCGAATACACCGAAGAGCCCGGTGCAAGCCCGTTCAGTAAGATAGATGACGCCCGGTATATCTTGCGCCCCGAAGCCATTGAGTCAGTCTTCTATATGTATCGCATCACTGGGGACTCAGCGTACCAAGATCAAGCTTGGGAGATGTTTCAAGCGATAGAAAACATCACCGCGACGGAATATGCCAACGCTGCGATACGAGACGTGACGATAGACCCTCCGGAGCTGGAGGATAGCATGGAAAGCTTTTGGCTGGCTGAAACGTTGAAGTATCTTTACTTGATCTTCAGTGGGCCTGACACGATAAGCCTCGACGAATGGGTCTTCAATACGGAAGCTCATCCATTTCGCGTCCCGCGGTCATAGCGCTTGTCAGCTGTTAGTTAGATGCAGAAGAAATAGAAGATAAATACTGCAAGATTGTGATCCTCGAGTGATTCGTAACAGGAAATGATCTATGGGTGTGAATGCTTCTCGAGGCAGCCGCGCGTATACGTCGCGTGTGATTCCAGCGGCCCGTTCTTGCAGATATCGCCTGATTCATATGCGATCTCTCGGGTCTACGTATAACTATATAGTAGTTGTCGTGTGCGTTTGGTCTTTTGAGGATGAGAATGGAGGTACCTTGGACGCTGCAGGTACGAGGGAGATGGTTGCCTCAACGAGTGTCTAGCGGGAGTCACGTGGCGAAGCTAGTCAGTCACGCAAGACGCTGATCACAGCCCTCAGATTCCCTTGATTTCAAACACCTGCCCACCTTTACGGTGAGCAGACTTTGAAACGGCCTCGCTATGTACAACAACCATATCGCCAAGCAGCAACCGGACTATGTCGATAGTGGGCTGGAGATCTTTAAGGCGATTCCCGCACACCTGCATTACGCCGCATACTTGCTTTGGACCTTCTCCCAGTTCACTAGAACCGAG
The DNA here is from genome assembly GCA_004380135.1 of Stemphylium vesicarium. Lineage (NCBI taxonomy): Eukaryota > Fungi > Ascomycota > Dothideomycetes > Pleosporales > Pleosporaceae > Stemphylium > Stemphylium vesicarium. Next base: position 24,279 of record QXCR01000109.1, on the reverse strand, counting down.
ACCCGATGACGGTTTCAGTCAAGAGTTTGACAGGAGGAAGTGTTACGAAAGGTGCATCCTAAATCGCATCAGAGACGGCCGCGTGACATAACACCGACCGTTCTCACACTCCTTGGATTGCCGATAGACGTAAAAGCGGTCTTGGAACAGTGGAAAGTAACACGACGAACGCCTGGAGCGGCTCTGAATCCCTCGTCTAGCTATTTTCTTTGACTTTACCGACGCTGACATAGCGCACTCGAGTCAATCTACGTCATGACTAGCTCTGCTTGGCACGCGCATCCTCCCAGCCAAGACCCCTCTCCGCTACTGAAGCATTGCCTCCACAGGGAAGAGCGCATGAAGCTAAGTGCAAGAAGTGGTATTCAAGCGAGGTGCTGCCTCAGGAAGTGGAATAACTGCCACGTAAGAGGCAAAGATGTGCATGTCACCCCGCGATTCGGGAGACGTTTGGCGGGGAACTACCATGTCGCCAGTGCGAAATATGCGACGATAAGAAGCTTCAGAACACCGTTGGAGGAATGCATCAATGACTACTGCTTCTTTAGTAGATTAAAAAATGTCGCACAAGCAAAAGGATCTCGAAGCTGAACGAAGAGAGCATGTGAGTGCAACACACCAAATCTTCACATTCATTCAACCTGCTGACACAACTCCAAGCTCAATTTCAGGGAGAATGGCCATGGCAGTAAAGATAACGGTATTGACATCGAAAATGCTCCAGACCAAGCCCTTGAGTCCCCAGGAGGACAAACATCGTCACCCTACGAAGCAGACGACAAGGAAACCCGTCGTATAATCCGAAAAATAGACCTCCGACTCCTGCCAACCCTCGCCGTAATCTACGCTTTTGCCCTAATCGACCGCGTGAACCTCCCAAACGTATGATTCCCACTCTACAAGCAAGAATCGCAAGATCAGGCGCTGACTGGTAATCACCACAGGCACGTATAGCAGGCATGGACGAAGACCTCGGCCTCTCCATCGGATCCCGCTACTCGATTCTCACAATGATCTTCTTTATTCCTTATATAATATTCCAGTTTCCTGCCAACGTAATTATTCGGGCTCTCGGCCCCGCGGTATGGCTTCCCTCGCTCGTCGTATGCTGGGGCGGCGTAACCATCGGCATGGGTTTCACCACTACCTGGACGCAAGCCCTAGGATGCAGAATCATCCTCGGCGTGCTAGAAGCCGGGTACTATCCGGGTTGCGTGTTCCTGCTCAGCTGCTGGTACGTGCGATTCGAAGTGCAGAAGCGGTTCAGCGGCTTCTATCTACTCGCGTTGCTCGCAAGCGGGTTCTCGAATATCCTCGCGTGGGGACTGAGTGAGATGAAAGGAATAGGTGGGCTAAATGGGTGGCAGTGGATCTTTGCCATTGTAACATCTCCCCTCCTCCTTCAATCACACAGCCGAGTGTTCACCGCTAACAGCCGCCATTCAGGAAGGCGCAATAACCGTCCTCCTCGGCCTCGTCGGCTACATAACCATAATCGGTTTCCCAGACCAAGCCAGCAACCCCAGCCCGATAACCAAGCGCCGCTTCCTCACTTCCTCGGAATCCTCAATCATCCTATCCCGCATCCAGCGCGACCGCGGCGACGCTCTTGCTGACAAACTTTCCTGGCACACGATCCGCACCCACCTGCGCGACTGGAAGATCTGGGAGTACGCCTGGCTTTACCTGCTCAACAACGTCGTCGCATACAGCTGGGGCTACTTCCTGCCCATCATCCTGCGGAATGATATGCGGTATTCTGTTGCTATGAGCCAGATCCTATCGTTCCCGCCATACGTGCTGGCTGCGGGGTGGATGTTCGGCACCGCGTGGGTTGCAGATCGGTACCGGATGCGTGGCGCTATTATCATCTTCAACTGCGCGTGGGCAGTCGTTGGGGTGTGTATGATGGCTTTTCTGGGTAACGCGCGCGCACGGTATGCGGGTGTTTTTCTGGGGGTTAGCGGTGCGAATGCAAATGTGCCCAGTATATTGAGCTATATGCACAATAATATCGTCGGGCAGATGAAGAGGAGTGTGGCGAGTGCGCTGTTGATTGGTGGCGGTGCGTGCGGTGGGATTGCGGCTTCGAATATCTTTAGGCAGCAGGATGCGCCAAAGTACATGTGAGTCTGCATGGGACGCGATCACCTCTTGGCCAGAATCAACGACTAATGGAATAGACCTGCCATGGCTGTTGTTATCGCAACTCAAGTCCTCAGTATACTGCATGTATTGAAGAACTTTTGGGTCTATCGACGAGCGAATCGCCAGGCTGATCGGGGCGAGAGGGTCTTGGAGGGTCAAGAAGGCTTCAGACAGACGCTATAAGCTGCATATGTGGAAAAAAAAGATGTCGAAGCAATCATAATGTTTAGCACGACATTGGAGACGGTCGGTGCGTTATTACTGAGAGGAACGCTAATGTTTCGCCACGCTATGTTGTGCTATCAGCCTCATTCAAGGATGTGCGACACAATCCAACTCTTTCGCCACCCCGGAAGCAGTAAGTCTGCTCGGTGTTGCCGCCATTCTTCTTCTTACTCTCTCTTCATGAGCTGGATCATCTTCGGACGTTTGACGATTACCGTAGAGAGCTCTACCCCATAATCCTCCGTCTTCTCCCACTGTCGACACTGACAGTATTGTCCGGTCCAATGCTGATGCTCAAACTGCTGTTGTCATCCTCACTTGGGGCTCGCCTCCGGTCGCGGTCCCTGTCCCCTCTCCTATCAACTGCCTGACTCTTACTCCTCTCGGGTTGGATTACCAGCCATGTCGAACCCCCACCGTCATGGTCTTGTTCCATAAGTTGGAGTTGCGGGCCACCCCCTCTCTCATCCCCTCTTCTCATCTCCCTGTCGCGGCCTCCTCTCCTCATGTCGCTCTCGCTGTAACCACGGTCGTTGTGGCCGCGATCCCGAATTGGCTTCGGGGCTTTTGGCGGCGGTGGTGGAGGCGCGAAAAGGGAATTGAATTTCGTTGTCTTGAGCGGAAGGGTAGTGAGTGACTGAGGTAGCGGAAGGGACTCGATGAGCGTAAGCTTTTCGAGGGGTATGGTGGTGAGGAGGGAGGCGGGAAGATCAACGGGATTGCAAGCTACTATTGCGTGGCGGAGGTGCGTGTTTAGTGCAAAGAAGGACAGGTTTTCTGTGCGTAGTTAGCACCTGCTCTCCATCGACATTTAGATATGAGCACTTACCTCTGACCTTCCTTCCGGCTCCACCTTCCTTGCCCACCCCAGTGTCGATCCAGTCAAAGCTGGTTATTCTTCCACAGAAGCCTGTGGAGAAAGCGCGGAGCTGACCCAAGTTGCGCACCTTTTCGAGCTTTACAAGGTTGTTTGCCATGCCCTCTAGGTTGGCATAAATGCGCACGATGATGTCCAGAGAATCCGCGTCTTCAAATTGCTCTCGCAGGTATTCTCGTATGCGGAGGTTGACTTCGTCGGCTAGTGATTCGCCACCTTGTGCTTTGCGGGTGATGTATTTGTCTTGGAACTAGCGAAATAATGTCAGAGGTTGTGTCTACCATGATGGGGGTCATGGGGTCATACCAAGAAGCCCTCGGCATCGGCATCTATGAGAACGAGTACAAAAGGCCGTTTGGCCTGCTGCTGCACCAAGGCCTCCTCCTTTGCCTTCGATTCATCTATCTGGCCCTGCATCGTCCGCGTTGTCTCTGCGAGTTCTGCTTGTAGCGTCCGCCTAACATTTTGTTCGGAGCCGAGATCGAGTTCGGTTTGTGTTAGGCGGGCCTCTGTCTTTTCGAGCTTGTCTAGCAGTTCCTACATCGTCATGAGTACAGCTTCATGCCGTATCACCCAGCAGGATACGCACCTCAATCAGCTCGCATCTCTTCTCCTCGAGGATCCTGAACTGCGACAACCGCTCGCGAAACGTCATCTGAGGTGGGGCTGGTGGGCCAGCAACCACTAATTCCGCCATGTTTCCGAAGGATGCTAGACGTTCACAATTTTCAAGCACGTACAACAGACGACGGACTGGAAAATCTGGGGATCCCAACGTTTAAGAAGACGCGTTGTTTTGGGCTCCCGCGCGGCGCTAGGCTGGGCTGTTGCATGCATGTCACTTGGGTGCGGTGATGACGCCGCCGGTGCAAAAGATGGGGACCGCCGACGTAGCCAAGCTTGATTGGCCAGCCAAGTGGAGTGCGTTGGGCTGATACGCTGCCTTGGGGTCGAAGGCGACCGGATTCACAAAGGGTGCAGAAAGAGTCATGAGCTGGCGGCATGGTTTTTGGTCACGGGCATCGTCTGTGTGGCAGACCTCATGCGGCGCGAGACGCCATGGGTCATTTGCGAGGCGGCGGGGTGATGGGGACTATGGAGGGGTACATGTCGTGCATTGACCGCCTCGTCCATATCAAACAACACCACATCAACTTTTCGAACCTTTTTAGCCTGGCGTTTTAAGCTGCATTCTTTTCAAGCACCCGATGCCGCCAATCTGAGCGAATAAATTCGACGTGTCCAAGATGCGAAAATATTGATAGAGACTCTCTTCGCGTTATAACCCAGCACCCCTCCGCTCGTTCTCTCCGTAGTAGATAACTTCGTTCTCCGATCAACGAACGTCAACATCCTTATTCTCCGCTGGACCCTCGAAAACACTGTCATCCCGCTCCGACATCTGTGGTCTACAGAATACCCCTATCATCAGCTGCGGACATTACATCCAGATGGAATGCACCCACCTTTCTGCATCGAGCTGTTCGGCTACGAAGAGCGATGCGATATGATCGACATCTTTTCTGTGCATCACTGGATCATTCGTGGTGTGTGCGGTCTGTTGCTTGAAATCTATTTCACGTCGTCGACTTGGATTGCCTCGTGCGTGGCGACTCGGTATGTACACGGGCATGGGGTGGCTCAAGGCTGAGGTAGCGAAGCGCTGCGTCGAGTTCGTCATGGCTTTTTGATGGCTCTGATAGGGCCTTTTCTATAGAAGGAGAAGAAGCAGAACACGGTAAAATTGTTCGCTGTTGTAGAAGAAGGGACACCATCTTATCTACTCCTGCCTCGTGCCTCGTGCAAAGACTTGGCTATCAGCAACACCGCCTCTGCTCAACAGATGTAACATTTCACTTTTTATGGCAACGCTCCACTGTGGCGATGTGTTGGGTCGGGAATCATCTCACGAATGAAGCTCTTGCAATGTGGTGAGCACCGCGCGTCCCGTCAGCAGTGCATTTAACCGAGATCTTGCCAACCATGCTACGGCATTGTACACCGAGCAAATCCATCAGGCTGATGAGATCCTGCATGATCCTTTGGGAGATGGCTGAAAAATCACATTCGGGTTTCATGGGAGACTTGGGGCATATTGTCGATCCGATTCAGCCTTGCATCCTCACAGCCCTGGCCGAGTATTTGAATGAGAGTAATAGGAAGAAAAGCCCAGACAAGCTATCGACAGATGAAAAGTGCGACATCCAGAGGCTGAGTATGTCAAGAAGGTACCCTATCCATTGAAACAATCCATATGGTATGTTCTCAGATCATGCGTAGCCTCGCCACCTAGCCACTCTTCATATCCGTCTCTCAAACCGCCAATAATGACACACCGTCATCTTCAACGCCCCAGACTCATCCAAAAGCACCTTCAACCATAGCGGCCTTTTCTATCACCACCACCTCCCAGCTGTACCCATCCTCACTCCGCCACAGGATCATGCGCCACGACCTCAAGCTCCACGCGCATCGCCTCTTCCCCCAAGCTCGTCACACCAGTACACGTCCAAATCGGCTCATGGTCCGGCACCCACTTCTTCAGATTCCGCACCATAATCGCAAAGACCTCATCGTTCATTGGCATGTGATACGAATTCAATCGGAATACCTGCGACCAGCCTTTTCCGCCCGCATGCTTAAGGGTCAAGTCCACGTTTGCAAATGCCTGGTCGATCTGTGCGCTAATATCCGTAGGTATGACGCCGGTCTGCGGATCCCATCCACCTAAGAAGTGGTGATATTGTTGTCAGCGAGATGAGTGGAAGTGGTTTGGGGAAAAGAGGGCTTGGGGGTATGGGCGTACCTTGGCCTGCGCATTCGATGCGGTCGCCAACACGGACTGCTTGGCTATACTTTGCCACTACTTTCGCCCTCTCGCCTTTCCCGGGGTATGCGTAGTATTGTAAATGCGACATTGTCGACGTCTTTGTGCTTGTAGTAGGTACTCTTGCTTGCGACGCGTTGAAGGGTCCCGCCGTACCTACGTTATATATACTGTATCTACACGCGCTACTTTGCCTCACCGTTTCCTAGCTTGCATCCGAAACTAGATCGGCTACATGGTATGCTTATGAATACTTACGACTATTGCGACAATCGAGCTGCGCGGCGAAGGGCCGAAGACGCGTTTCGGCAGTGCAACGCCGTTTTCGGCGACCTTGATAGCTCCGCATCGGCATCCGGCCTCGCGAACACACTTCTCCGCAGTCTCGTCGAGTCGAGAGGGGTATCCATATCGACTGCGGGCGGTACTAACGATTTTGTAAACGTAGTCAAGTGGTTTGAAGTGGATGATGGAATGGAAAGGTCAGATGATGATTCTATGGTATGGCAATGACGTTGTTGTGTAAGGCTACCCACCACAGACTTATCTCCGGACCCACGCCTTGAACCTGACATCCTACACAATACCTTCACGAGTGGAACCTCTTTACGAATGTATCATAACCTAAATTACTGAGTAAGTGATATGGATTGCACTCCCTCGGATGGCATGGTGGCATATTTTATATTCAAACGGCATACGATTCCCGCTGACTAGTACCTCAGTAGGTCAGCATCTTGCGCACACGTTTACATCACTTTGCCATGGAGAAGACAGATTCAGAAAGTTTTGGAGTGGGCGGCGCATCAAGCATCACTCTTCCAGACACATCAGCCACACTAAACGCCGAAGAGTATGCTTCCAATCCCGAAAGCCACGGACGTACTGGCTTTCCGAAACAAGGCGGACAATCGCTTTCTTATTGGCTACAGCAAGTTCGATGCGATTCGTTATTGGACCACCGCACTACCGCTGAGCTTCCCTCAGAAGCCGATACGGTCGTTATCGGATCAGGTATCACCGGGTCCCTGGTTACAAAGCATCATCTTGAGACCTTCCCTTCGAAGAAAGTCGTCATTCTCGAAGCAAGGGAATTCTGCTCCGGTGCAACTGGACGCAATGCAGGCCATTGTAAGCCAGATCAATGGCGTCACTACGAGAAGTTTGCCAAAGCGTATGGACAAGACCAAGCCATCAAGATCATGGAAAACGAGCAAGAGACGTGGAGGGCTTTGGTTGCATATGTCCAAGAGAACGGTGTAGACTGTGATCTCTGGGTCGGCGAGACCCTGGATGTTCCGCTTGAAGACGAAGTTGCGAAGATCGCGAAAGAAGTTTTCGAGAGATATACGGCAGCAGGCGGGAAAGTCGATCATATCAGAGTGACCCATGATCCAAGCGAAGCAGCGCGTATATCCAGGATCAAGAGTGCGAAGGCATGCTACGCGTGGCAAGCATCGACATTGCAACCGTGGAAGTTGACTGCACACATTATACGAGAGAATATCGAGAAGGGAGCCAATCTGCAAACTCATACCGTCGCGGAGAACATATCGAAAGGGACTGGATCCAGGAAATGGTCAGTCACAACAAACCGTGGGGCAATCACTTGCGACACAGTTGTTCATGCCACCAACGCATACGGCGCCGCGCTTGAACCCTCGCTCCGGGGTGTCATTACACCTAAACCGCATATCTGCAACAAAGTAATTCCCCCTAGAGCATTCAGCGGGTCCAAGGCTATCAGTAACTCGTACGGCGTTTTGTTACCGGATGGTGCGCTGTTCAGTATTAATCCGCGCTGCAGTGCAGACGGCAACATCATGTTCGGTGGCTCCAACCCAGGACAAAAGGAATTGGATGCGTGGGTCGAAAGCCACCCCGAGAACTGCACCAACGATGGGCTCGCGAATCTAGAAAATGTGACGAAACATGTGAAGAGCTTCGTGGAAGCAGAATTCGAAGGCTGGAAAGAAGCTGAGGTCGCCCCAGGAGAAGGCTTCGACTACAGCTGGAGTGGTATCATCGGCCTGAGTGCTGATGGTGTGCCGTTTATCGGTGAGATGCCTGGAAAGCCCGGGCAATGGATCTGTGCTGGACACCATGGGCAGTAGGTTCGACTAATCGCTATCGACTTCGACGCTAACGCCTGACAGTGGTATGGCACGCATATTCACCGCTGCGCCTGGCCTGGTGAAGCTTATGAGTGGCGAAGAGTGGAATGTGACAGGGTTGCCAGAAGTATACCGGATAACACCAGAGAGGCTGGAAGGGCTTTCGAGCAAGAGGCCTGGACCTGCAATCGCAGTTATATAGCAATGGTCGTTGGTAAAGCCGTAGTTCGTTGCTAGGAGCTTAACCGCGAGCTACGACATGACTCGCGCAGATAGACCCTTTTCTCGGGCGAACGATGCCAAAAATAGCTGGATCAACCACGAGCTGTCAGGAAGAGTCATCCCTTCGCAACATGTCTGGGACGCTTGCGCGACCGCATATTCGACCCAGCTACGTCCAGTGGTTCGGCGGCGTAAGCGGCGGTGAAGAAGTGACAGTCGGAACCGTGGATTGCTCGCCGTAATCCACACTTTTAGACAATATTTTCCTAACACAGTAACTGTGCAATCTCTACTCTGCTCGCCCCAAGGTTATAGAATGGTAGCGAACCCGCAGTGGTAATTTGCTGCTGTTGTGACCAACGAAACTATTGGATTGCGAGGTGTGGAGATTTGACGGAACGCGGCAGCGTCGCCGGTGGGCTGTTTGTGGTAGCGAGGGAGAGAAAAAAAGCGATATAACAACAAGGGGGCATGCTTTTTGTGCAACAGTAAGCGCATTGCTTTGGCGAGCAAGACGTTGCCTCAACCACCAGCCTTGCACCGTACACAGGGAATGATGTTCCCACGCAGGTTCGTGAACGTGTGCGGGGTTCGCTCGGGCCGACATCATCGCGGCTGCACTTCCATCCAGCAACTTCATCTTCGGACTAACAATGTCCGACAGGAGATGTACAAATCTAACAAGAGCGACGGTGCAGTATCTGGGTGGAAAAAGCAAGACGCAAAGCTCGATTTCTTCCAAACCCTACATTTGAGCCTTCGCCATGTCTGCGCTCGAACAAAACATCAGTCGGACGCTAGAGGTCCTCCTGCCGAACATTAAAACGCGCCAGCAAGCATCGTCAGAACCCATCATTCTTGGTATCACTGGCCTGCAGGGATCTGGCAAATCGACATGGGCATCTACGCTTATCAAGCTCCTATCTCAGGATCACGGCCTCCATACAATCACCGTATCGCTCGACGACTTTTACAAGACACACGCGAAGTTGATTGCGCGGCGGGACAAGGATCCATACAACAAGCTCTACCGCACTCGCGGACAGCCCGGCACGCATGATGAAGAGCTCGCACGGAAGTTCTTCAGCGAACTAAAAGCGTATACTGCAGGCAGCGGGCTCAAGATACCAAGCTTCGACAAGAGCAGATTCAACGGGGAGGGCGATCGAGCACCCGATTCAGAGTGGCCGAGCGTACTGCAGAAGCCAGACGTGGTCATCTTCGAGGGTTGGTGCGTCGGTTTCCAGCCCGTTTCCCAGGCATTCATCGAAGAGAGATATTCCCTAGCCAAGGCCGGCAAGCTCACGGTCAACACTCCCGCGAACCATGAGATTCCGCATCTGCTAGAGGTCAACGAGAACCTAAAACGCTATTGCGATGCCTTCATGGGACCTCAGCATTTTGACTTCTTCATCCACATCGACACCGATGATCTTCACAATGTGTATATCTGGCGGTTGGAACAGGAGCATAAGATGATAGAAGCGAAGGGGTCGGGCATGTCGGACGATCAGGTTCGTGCGTTTATCGACGGGTATATGCCTAGCTATGAGATCTATCTTGATCAGCTTCGGGCGGGATTGTTTGAAGATGAGGGTAGGATGGTAAGGGTGGTGCTCAATCGGGAGAGAAGTATTGAACGACTCGAAGAGCTATAGAGATTTGGGCCATTTGCCTTTTGAGGTACAGTCGCTGGGTAGTACCAAATGTGGCCATCATAATGCAGGCCCAATGCACCAAAGCGCGCGGAAGTCTTCACATCCTGATGGATGAAAGTGCACTTTTCACGGCTGATACCCTAGGCAATGGAACCCCGTTCACTCAACGATCCGCCCATGCGTTGTGCCTTCTCACGTCAAACAACATCCATTTGGTCTGACCAGCTTCTTATTCCAACTCATTTCTATCCTGGCTAACACTAATCACACACTTCAACCTCAACCCGACCGATCCACAAACCAACCAACCATGACCGAGTACAAGGATAATTACTACAATATCTCCGCTTCCAAAGGCTTCTCATACCTGATACCATACATCGCCCAGGATGTCCTAAAGAAGCTTTTGAAGCAGCTACCCGCCGCCGCTCGTCCCATATACCACGGATGCTATGGCGACCTGATGGCATCAAGAGCCTGCGCTCAAGACTCCGCCAACGCCATGGTAACATCCATTCAAGAAAGCTTTCCGAAGATTGAAAAGAACCACAATCGACTGGCCAGAATCATGAATGCCGAGATTGACAAGGACTGGCATAGTTATGTCCCGGTCAAGATGCCAATCGTCGCTGATATGTTCGAGACAGATTCGGACGAAGAGACCGAAGTGGTAGTGCGGGCGCCGCGGACGCGCAAGATGAATGATGCTGCTACAGGCTCCGGAACACCCAAGGCTCCTAGGGTCGCCACTCCGGTCCCAGATCCGCAAGAAACTCCTCTCATGCCATCACCGCCGGAATCGATCCCCGATGCAGAAGCCTCCCTAAAGGCTGAGGGGGGGAACAACGTGGAAGATATAGACGTACCGGAACCCTGGGATGACCCATTATGGTTACATGGACCCTGGGTCGACGGCTTGGAAGTCATCGACAAGATTCCAAAGTTCTGATAGCAATCAGAGACCCAGCTGAGCGCATGCGCCGACGCAAAGCTACCACTGGTATTCTTCCTGGCTCATGAGATCCCAGAAGCAGGTGAACTGTAGTCTCCCATGGCCTAGACTCTGCTCATTTCCACATCGAAAGTAGCACCGGTTCTTCAGGTCCGCGGTCTTGATGTACACCAGGCATTACATGCACGGCCATCGTTCGATATAGGCTCGGTTTTCCCGAACGTCTCGTGTCGCGTTTCTACAACAATACTTAGTATGCCGCGCTCGAGTAGCTGTGGCGCGCGGGATTGGTGCTTTACCTCCAGAGTTGGAAATTGGTTCGCGGGAGCATGTGCGATACTGGGGTGTAGTGGGGTTGGATTGGCGACATGGTCTAGTGCTTTTTTGCGATGGATCGAATGGGGAGGAAAGAGATGATGGAGTTTCTGGCAAGTGCGGAATGGGAAGTACGAGTTCTTATGCAGATTGAAGTTTGTGTGACTGGTTTTCGTTGGCGTGAACCATGAAACGTGAGTGGAATCTGTGACCACATCGCTCCAATCCAATGCGCGGTATTTGAGATGTCAATGGAGTTGTGGAAGATTTGCATGGACAAAGAGGTGTTATCATGACAGCGCGTTTGCGCTTTTCTTCTAGGTACTAATCTCACTCATTACCTCCGTGCACAAGTGAAAGACTTCTTATTTCTAAATTGTCGTGTTCTCACTGTGAATGAAGCCTTTGTATAGGATATAGTATACGGATTTAGCTGACTGTGTTCGCGATGCGTTGAAAGTAGTGTATGCGTCCATGATGAGTGCAGCGCTTCTGCCTAACTAGAACTGTGGGGCGCTCAACTACAAACCGAACCAAAGTCATGGTTTCGCAGTAGGATGAACTAGCTATAGTAGTCTTAGGATTATATAATGAAGCTACCGCGATAGCGCCAAGTAGTAACAGTTAAGGGTCGCGGTGACGCAAACTACTACCCCGCAGCACACCTGCATTCTTGGTAACAAGCCATGGCCACGTCGCACCAACCTCCAACGAACGGCACCGACAGCACCGCCACCGCACCGACAACCAACGCTCCGTTCTTTGATCCCAATACCTCCAGGCCGATTCGCTATGGTGTACTTCTATTTCCAGGATTCCAGGCGCTCGATGTCTTTGGCCCTCTGGACGTCTTCAACTCGCTATCTATGCTGTACAGCTTCTCCACCAAGCTAACCATGCTCGCCAAAACCAGTGATGCGGTGGAAACATCGCATCAACGCGCTGGCAATATCATGTTCTCGCACCCTGAAACAGATGTCTCGCAGAGCATAGTAGTGAACCGCACATTCGAAGAGCAGCTCAAGCTACAAGAGTCGGATGCAGACAGTGGTGAAGCCATCGATGTCCTCATCGTACCAGGAGGTGTGGGAACCCGCAACGATAGAAGCGCCGAGATTGATTTCGTGAAGAAGATGTATCCTAGCCTGAAGGCTATCCTGTGTGTCTGTACCGGGGCAACGATTCTGGCGCATGCTGGTGTTCTGAATGGACGACGAGCGACTACGAATAAACGCGCGTTTGCGTGGGCAACGAGTACAGGATCGAATGTGGAATGGGTTGCAGAAGCGCGGTGGGTTGTTGATGGCAACATCGTAACGGGGTCTGGGATTAGTGCTGGCATCGATGCGACGTACGCGTTTGTTGCGCGGAATTATGGTGAGAAGATTGCGCAGGAGCTTGCTGATGGTGCGGAATATGTGCGCTGGACTGACCCTGATCATGATCCGTTTGCGAAAAGGTGGAATGCGGGGAGTGTGTGAGGTGTCTGTAAATGCGTGTAAAAGATATGGCGCCTCGCCGCGGGGTGGTATGATAGAATTTTGGGTATTCCTACTTTTGACTCTGGCTATTTCACGTGGTATCTGTGAGCACTTCCACTACTTCTGCTGTTTTTGTTCCAGCATCCGCTTGTGTTGTCAGAATCTCCGCTACGTTCATTCTAGCCATTATTCATTCCCATGTTTTGTCACATAATATGCCCAGCCGGTTCTACAAATTTCCAGTGCAATAAGATGGCAGTGCGATAAAGTCACCTTCACCTTCACCTTCACTTTCCACACGTCGATCATTCAAGATCCTGAATCAACAGCATGGCTCTCACCCCTCCTTCCCCACTCCTAACACCAACTTCCAAACTCCTCCATACGCCTCATGGCGCACAACCAGCCTTACGAGCGCACTCCAATGTTGCCCACCGGCTTCAATCGCTCAATACCACCAACCCCCGCCTCAGCAACCTCTCGCACGGCTCCCACTCCCAACGTCGCTTTCTTCAACGAAAAAAAGGCGCCCAGAGAGTCACCCTTCCGGTCTGGCTGCAATCCAAACACCGTCTTCTTCACCGACCTGGCATTCAGACACGATGTTGAGGATTTCTTCGCTTTCACCGGTCAAGAACGCCTTCCTCAGAGGGACAGCAGACGTACCGCAAATTACAGCAACGAGTCTACATCTGTACCGCGCTATAATCCGGCTGAGGACGATCTTGCGGTTTGGAAGAAGGGAGTGGAGGGTGAGGGTGGGGTGAAGGAGATGAACGCGCAGGACAACGATGATGTAGCCAAGAGCGCTGGATATATGCATGACCAGGAAGACCTAAGATAGCTTCTGCAAAGGTTTTTGGGGAGGCTTTCTGGGGGGTTAGCAGGACAAGGGGATTTTTGGCCTGGCGACGGTGGCGGAATTGGACAAGTGAGAATATGATTTGTTTGCTATGAAAGGCGTGAGGGACGAAAAGAGATCGTGCGTCCAAGGAAGAGTCGATTCGATTATAAGAGAGCCCAATTGACTTCAGCTGGAAGGTCCTGAAGATGGCGAGATTTGTGCGACCTCTTGTATTACATCCATTTCGCCACCACGAATGGTCCAACTGTCATTTGGTCAAGACGCAAGCATAGACTGGTGTAATAAAAGTCCCCAAGATAAGAAACACGGAATCGTTTCGCCGAGAGAATGCGCGCGCACAACTGCAACAGGGACAACACTGAGTACCCATCAAGTCCTGCCTGACACATAACAGTACCCGGAAAATAAACAGACCACCCCACGCATTCCCAATTCCTCCTAGGGCTCTTCATATTTCTCATGGAACCCAACTTCCAAGACTCCCTTCTCACAACTTGGCCGGTTCAACGTCCACCAACCCACCCTTGGCCTTCTCAAACCACACCGGCCGATTCAATCGCACCCACTCCTTCTCCGCCTCTGTCCCCGGCATCGGAGGCGCAATACCCTGAATCTTCCACAGATTTCTATCGGTCTCTTCGACATTGTACTCCCAGTCATAGCCCATGTCGGCGATGAAAGGCTTCATAGCTGCATCAGCGCGGTTGAGGAACAGCTCACGGATGGGGGCGGTCGACCTGGAACAACATTAACATCTATCCTAGCAAGAAGAGCAGGTATTGTGTATGCATCAGAGTGGGGCTTACATTGTCCTCGCGAGATGCTGGATCGTGATTCGGATAAAAGGCTGCGAGCTATCTGGGCCGGGGTTGTTCGCCTCGATGTGCGGAGAGGGTCGTGAGACGCCGCCTACGAAGCATGAATCTTGCTCGACGAGCTGGAAGAGGACGACGACGTAGAAGGGAGGGAGACCGCTGTCTGTGTAGATTTTAGTTATCTTTTCCGAGAAGGCCTTCTTTGTTGCTTTGTCTGCGAAGGCGTTGGCGGGGTGGTATACGATCCAGAGAGGCATGTTGGGCGGCTCCGGGGGATTTTGTTGTGTTTGTTCTCCTGGGCTACACTGGTAGGGTATTTATGTTGTGGACGAGGATCTGCAAGGACGTGGTGGATTGCACAGCGGAGTGAGATGTGAGGCTAATAGTAATCAGTTATTAAGCATTTTCACTAATCGTGCAGTAATTGTACTCAATTAGAAGATCGTACTTGGGGGTTGCAGTCTTGTGTGAGTGCGGTGTGTAACACTGCACAGTTGATTAGTGAACACTAATGAACAACCGAGGTCTCTTTCAGTCCTTTCTCGTATAGAGATTGAGACTGCGGTTCGTGACTGAAGAGGGCTACAACTCGGTGTTATTCGAGCTCGGCTAGAGTGTTTGACTAGGTGATGCTGAGGAGCCTTTATCTTGGCATACAGAAAAGAGTCTTAACAGTCGTGTTACCCTACAATTCAGACACAACCCTACGTACTGCTTCATCAAGATCATCTTCCTGTAGTCCCAGCAAATCGTTGGCAAAGGTGTCCTTCTTCTTCCAGTCGGCAGCAACAACTCCCCATACGGCGACGACCTCCTCCCTTGCGTCACCGTCTCCGCTCAGCATCTTCGGTCTCGACATCTTTAGCTCTTCCTCGCTGTTCTGCTCGATCCGCTCAAACTTGTCGCCTGTCGCCTTCTCCAACGCAGCAAGAACCTCTAGCTGGGTGACGTAATGGCTATGAACATACAAGATCCTGTTCGCCGTCTCATCAGGCTTCTTCAAAATTTTGATAACTGCCTTGCCGATAAAGTCCAGATTCGAGGCCGAGAACTTGATGTTGCCGCCGTCTAAGATGTACGATTTGCGGCCCTTTACATCGAAGTTCAACAGACCGCAGGTAAGTCCCCAATCGAAGAAGTGGCCGGTGATGAGACTTGTCCATGTAAACTTGTCCATGCCGTCTCCACGCTCTTTTCCTTCCAAGGTCATAAGGTAGTCTCGAACCACCTTCTTCCCCTTCATCAGGGGCAGAATCTCGTTTGTTTTGTCGTCGGCGGAGTCGCAGCTTCCGAACTCCGCGGGCATGACGCGCTTCACCCCGCCCTTGAAAGCAGCGTCAATGAGCTTCTTCTGTGACTCCACATGGCTGCCGGCGATGGTGATGATCAATGCGTCAATGTTGTTCTCCCGTAAAGCTTTCGCAACGTCATCGGCGTTTAGGTCATCGGGTACCGTGATGACCTTTGTTTTTGGGTACACTGATTTGGACGTCAGGCGGTTGAGCACGAAGATGTCAAACTCCGAAGCTTTGAGCGCGTTAAGGACAGGTGCGCCTAATGTTCCTGTGCCACCGATGATAGCGACGTTGGTTATGGCCATTGTGTGATGCTTTGCTATTTGCGGAGTAGGAGTGAGTTGGGTACTGTGCAGAGGCCGAATGTATGATGAGTATGGTATGCTTCTGGGTGGAAGGAGTCACCGAACATCGGGCCGGCTACGGACGCATAGATACGGTACCTCTTCTTGATGGCTCCCCATCGTAACCATCTTCTTACAACATCCTGCACAGCGGGGCAATATTTTTTCATATGAACACCTAGCTCTACACGTGGTGCGAGTACTGGAAGATGAGATATTAGGGTTGTACTGTCCCTGTGAGGCCAAACAATGACGTCATGGCACCTACCACGACTACGCGCACTAGTCCCTACCGCTCAGTCCCAACTCTCACGATACTTCTTACACCTTTCAGTGTGAAGCGCAGGTTCGGTATCTGTGTCACCTTCGCTTACGCACCCAATCAATGGTCCTGATATTCTGGGCAACAGCACGTGTCAAACCCCGCATCTCACCATGGCCGTGTTGGCGATGTGTACACGTTCATATCACCAATATCATCCGAACCCTGTGTTACCAAACCTAGCCCGAGATGCTAGTTCTCCGGGTCCTTCTCTGAAAGTACTGGGATTGTCGTCGTCCCAGAAGCCGCGAGCTGAACTACCCATAGCAAATCCCCAACGTCTTTACGATGGACGACGCCCTGCCGCCATATTGTTATCGGCCGATAGATGCTCAGACTGAGATTAGGGTACTGGAACTGGAACAAGGTCTTTTCTCCGACCCCTTGGTAGGCAAGATCGTTCTATGCAAAAAGGAACCGGATTCAGATGCTTGCAGCCCAGAATACGACTGTGTTTCTTATTGCTGGGGACCAACTGAGAACTTCAGATCGCTCAGGTGCGATTATCAAGCTCTGCGTATCACCACTGTTGTCGACGAGATGTTGCGATATCTGCGTCAGCCTACAGAGTCAATCAATCTATGAGTCGATGCTAGTAAGAATTTACGGAGGCCACACTGTTTGATCGGAACTAAGTTCCAATGCAGTCTGCATCAACCAAGCCGATGGCGCGGAGAAATCCTTCCAAGTCCGACGCATGGCCAGAATATACCAAGCTGCGAACACAGTACATGTTTGGCTCGGCCCCGCTGTTGACGAAGATCTTATCGACGACATATTTGCTGTCATGAGGCAGAACGCAGCCAATGAGAACGAGCCAGACTATGCAGATGACCAAAAAGAACTTTGGAGTTCTCTTTTGCATATGAAACCTGCAGTGGAGGTTTTCTTCCGTCGGAGTTGGTTCACCAGGAGGTGGGTGTTGCAGGAGGTGGCATCTGGCCGTGTAGTTGTGGTACACTGTGGAGATCGGTATATTGACTGGGAATCTTTCTCTCGCCCCGCGCAAGCAATAGTTTCTCGGTCCAAGAATGGTTCATGCCAGAAATTTGTTGATCATTTGGCTCTTGATGATCTGACGACTATACTTGGCATCGCCGTGTTGGACCACACGAGAAACGATATTCGATACAGGTCTGGTCTATCTGTACCGACCAGCATCGACGAACAAGAATTGGCCAACCGCTTGTTCGGCTGGATGCTTCAACTCTTGTTCATCTTCAATGATACCCTATGTACCGACGCACGCGATCGCCTCTATTCGCTTTATGGCTTGTTTCCACTAATGCGAAACTCTCAAAATCAACTCATCGAGCTGAAATCGTTCTCTCCTATCGACTATGAACTTGATTTTCAATCCGTCTATACAAGATTAGCCAGCGCTGCCGTCCGTTTTAGGCAAAACCAGAGAGTTCTCCAACACGTTTTGTGCTATGGAAATTTAACCCAAAAGGATCCCCTGTCGCCATCATGGGTGCCAAGATGGGACGAACACGGCAAAACCCTGGGTCTTGGTCGGTCGCTTCCAATAGTGCACCCTGACCTTTTTCTTGCCCAGAACGGAACAACAAACACTGCCACTCATTGTCCAAGGCCAATAGAGAGCACTCTTAAGCACTGGAACAAGGCTTGTAATATCGAGGCATGTCGTCCAGGCTTCAATACCATATCGTATCGAGGTCAACTTTCCCGTATTGCCGACGTTCAAGCGGACGGAGAACACACTGATGCGATATCCTACTTCAAATTAATGGTAGACTGTGAGTCCGTAACAAATGGTGCGGGTTCGAAAAGGCTGGTGGCAGCTTGGGTCTTAGCTTTCGCAATCAGCAACGCCCCCGATTTTTCAACAGGCCGGCTATTGAATGTTCACAGAGCAATTCCTTCAAAATCTGATATTGAATACACTCCCGAGGAGAAAGGCGACCTCATATGGAAAACTTTGAGGGAATACATGGGCTTGCCGAACACCAAAGAGAGAGACGATGGCATTGTCCATGACAGCAGAGCTTTCAAAGACCAGGTTTCTCTAATACTTCCACCAAACGCCTTCTATTACGAAGTCTCTGAAAAGCCTGGGTTTGGCGTTTCGGATACACAAGTGCGGCCTGGGGATTACGTGTTCCGTACGGTAGAAGCTGCCCAGGAATCTACAGTGCTGGCACTAGTTCTCCGACCATGTGAATTGACGGATACTGCGGTACCGGAAAGGTTCAGACTCGTAGGCGGTTGCATAGACTACTGCTATACTGGCAACTCTGCTGATGCGGAACAGGGGTACAGAGATATCGCTATATACTAGACTAAGAGTTTTAAATACAACGTTGCGACGTGCAGGAATCGCGTGGCTTGCAAGCTCGACAGATTGGTCCTTGTTCCATATCATCAAGACCAGATGAAAACGTCAATCGCCACTGCGTGATTGTGATAAAAACGTTATTGATCAAGTTGGCCTTCGCTGACATGCGGAACGTTCAAGGGCTGGATCTTGCGATGCGAAGGCGAGTGTCACGCCATCTTACGACCGAACACACCACCATCGACGCACGCACCACCTGGCAGTGTTGGACGTCTCAGGCCTCAAAGGTAACCATGATATATGGCTCAACGAAAGGAAAATGAAAAACGCAGTTCATCTTGCAAGCTGCTCTAATTGAACACTCTTGCTCACGTCCATTTGCACTCAAATTTCCCCATTTTCGATTCGGTGATAAATTGTCAGCTTCGGCCTTCACTGCCATTCCATCGAGATGGCACCGCTCAGCCGCCGACCAATGCAGCACATCGACCGCCGCGATCTCTACACCAGCCTAGAAGCGCGGATACAATATCTACATTCATTTCTCGATTTCAGTTCACGTACGTCCATCCTCAGTAACCATTCAGAACCCCACTAACCCATCACAGGCGACATCGAAGCCCTGACAACCGGCTCAAAGTACATCAAAGCGCTCATCCCGGCTGTAGTCAACATCGTATACAAAAAGCTACTCCAGTATGACATCACAGCACGAGCGTTCGAAACGCGATCAACATCCTACGAAGGGCCGGTCGATCCCAATCTGAGCGAGAACTCACCGCAGATCCTGTACCGTAAAATGTTCCTGCGCGGCTATCTCAATAAGCTTTGCAGCGATCCGTCCAAAATGGAGTTTTGGGAGTATCTCGACAAGGTGGGCATGATGCACGTGGGGCAAGGACGCGCGCACCCGCTGCACGTCGAGTACGTACACGTTGGCGTGACGCTCTCGTTTGTGCAAGACATTATCACGGAGGCGGTGCTGTCGCACCCACGGCTGAAGATGGATCGCAAGATTGCGCTTGTGAAGGCGCTGTCCAAAGTGATTTGGATCCAGAACGACCTTTTTGCCAAGTGGTACGTTCGCGATGGTGAAGAGTTTGCGGAACAGCGATTGGTGCCGGAAGTCGAGCCCGAAGGCTATCTTCATGGCAAGCGCGTCTTACGTGATGGCAGCGAGAGTGAGAGTGAGATTGAAGACGCCGACATGGCGACGGGTTCCTGTCCGTTTAAGAATTTGGCAACATGGCCGAGGGGTGGTGATGGTGGTGTTGCGCTGAATGAGGGCTTGGGCAGGATCAGTCTGGGGGAGGAGGACCCGAGGGACGGGGAAGTTGGCATGGGCGCCGCAGACGCGCCGAAGGCTGCAGAGCCAAGCATGAGTGCTTTTGCGATACCACGAGCTGTTGGGAGCAGCGCGTGATGGGGAAGAGTCTTACTATATCTACACTTGTTTATCTTGACGGTTGTTGGCTGGAGATTACTCTGGAATTTCTTTGTGTTCATTCGGAGCGGACACCGGAGTGCCGGATGCTGCTGCTGTTGCGGCGAAGCACGGGTCAAACCGGAAGCGGACATGCAGCCGCCGCCCCGGGAGCCGCGATCAGGATATAGCCATCGACGCAGTCGCCATCATGAATGTCATCTTAAGACTCACAATTTTGCCACTCGTAAAAGGGCTCGCGATTTGCTACAATAATGACGGAATCTTCTAGCTTTTTCACACGTTGTCAATCTACATGCCGCATGGCGAGTGGGCCAAGTCACATGACCAACTTCATCCTGAGAGGTTGATGCTGGGAGCGATCGCCATCGTGGTGTTGAGGATGTTTCAGCTGGGGTGGGCAGAAGAAAGGCGTGCTAGTGGGCCAGTGATTGTGTGGAGGGCGGCCTAAGATGAAGGCGGCGGCACTTGTGGCTCCTTGGCTTGCATGCGCGTCCTAGCCCTGCGAGCAAGATTGAGCTTGCGCCAGCCCAGGAGGGAGCGAGAGCACCTTGTTTCCACAGCCAGCGAGGTGAGGTCGCGGCCTTGAGCAATGTGTCGTCTTCACCGGAAATATGGTACCCTCTTACGCGTATCTCTCCAGCAACTGTTGCTCTCTAAATAACGCACCCTGAAAATCCCCTTTGTTGATCCGAGACATCCGCCTCACAGTGCAAAAATCAGAGTCCCAGACGGCACGACAGCGAAATAGTTGGGAGGTGTGGTGGGCGGGCGTGCTCTGTAGATCCGATCACGCTGCCGCGAGCTGTGTCTCCCCCCGCGGGCTTGCGGCAGCCATGACATAACGCCGCTGAGACGGGGCTTGAGTCGTTAAACGTTTGCTGGCAGCGACTTAGTGACTGCGCTCCTTGGCTAGGACCTAGCCTATGGATCCATAATGATGTAAATCACAACCAAAAGGAAACCTCGCGTCGAGCGTGCAGAGAAGCGGTCGCCAGGTGCTGCACCGGAGAGGGCACCTTTATGCGGCCATGATCTGGGGGTGGTGGCCAGCTATTTTTTTTGCATGCGTATTGCTTTGGCCGGATTCCATACTTTTCTGAGACGCAAGGGCAATTCAGGCCAGTCCGAAAAGGGGCAGCTGTACAGGGATGCCCCTGCTAGCGTCGCTTGGTACAGCCCATACCTGTGGAAATGCGCTGAATGACTGCGTCCCCCCCCCCGAACTTCGTTGTCGCTGTCGCCCTTCATCACAACATCATCGCCATCGCCGCCTGGCCTCTCTCCCCTCACCTTTCTCCCCCCACCACGCCTCTCAACGGCCTCCTGTAGCCCTGCACGACTGTAATACGCACCCCTCTCCTGTACTCACGACTTCTTTCCTCAGATTTCGTGCTAGTGCGGCTGTTTCTTCCTTATCAAGTGGCCGATCATCGCGCCTCTTGCCCTCCACGTCACCATCTCAACGGCTTAACTGCTTGTTGGTTCTCTTCCTGCACTCCTTCGCCCACACTTGATACCCCCTACCCTTTTTAATATTCCCCTGTTTCCGTACACTTTCGCATCCGACTTGCGCATACTGTGTTGCGACTGCTGCAACGTCATTTTGCAGTCTTACTAGCATCTGCACATCGATGCGCACGCCCCCCACAACGACAGATGAGATCTGTTGATTCTAGGCATCCACATCCCGCACCATGCAGTCCATGTTCCGCCTTCCATGGTGTAACGAGTCGCCTGGCGACAAGATCATGGAAAAGTCTACCCTACACAAGTCAAGACCTTTGCCCGTCGTCGAAATGCCAAACTTCATGAACAAGATCAAGCGGAAAAGGACGGACAGTCCTGAACCCTCATCGGCGCAACATGCGCATGTAGTAAAGAAGTGGAAAGGCGCGCACGGTGAGGTGAAGCCATCCGCTGTAAATGGAAATGCAAAGTCCGCCAGCGAGAACGCACGTCTTGGAGATGCACCCAGAGCAGCTTCCGCTGAAGTTCTGGATGCCCGACCGAAGGCGCAGCCTGCAAGGAAAGAGAGCGCGAGCAAGAGCAAGACCTCGAAACCCCAGCAACCGACTGCCAAACCTGACTCTACCAACACGCCTGCTACCAGCATGGACTCTGGAATGACCGCTGTGCAACAAGCCATCGAGGCCCAAATCAACTACGAGATCCTGCTCAAGCACAACGAACTGCGCTTGATTGAACAGGAACTAGCCAAATGCCAGGTCTCCCTCGAACAACTTAGGCGCTGTTCACTCATTCCTTTCCCTGGAACCGAGGGTCTGAATGAGGACCTTAGCCTGGGCGTGGGAGCTTCTCTGCAACCGGCCTCAGGCTACACTGAGCCTCCGTATGCTGCGCCTTGGGGAGTCACCGATGGCCCGTACACTCGTCACTATGCCAAGTGGTTGATCTCAGATGTCAAATTCGACCCTGTTTCCGAAAAGGCGCTCGCCCAGCAAGCTCAAGGTTACTTCGGTCATGGTGAGGGCAGGACGACGCGCGGCAGCTTTACTGACTACGGGTCAGCTCATAGAGGCCGTACGTCGCGAACTTCGACTGGAATGTTGAAGCTCACGCCTCTTGGTGAAACTCCAGCACCAGCACCCAAAGTCGACCCTCTGTTGCACAAGCGATCCACCGACGGTAAATGGGTGCGATTGTACTGCGCTCAGTGTGGGCACAGTAACTTCTCAAACACCCAGGGTTTCCTCAATCACTGCCGTATCAAGCATACTCAAGTTTTCAAGAGCCACGATGCAGCTGCTATCGCCTGTGGTGTACCTGTAGACTCCAACGAGGTCGCGAATCCCGTTGCTGCGACCGAGCCCGCAAGTACGCCTGCTGCGGTACCAGCGGTATCGTTCCCTGTTCAAACTACTCCTGGTATCGTTCACCCACTGGCTGCTCAGGCCGCACCTGTTGCGCAAGCTCCAGAAGTGCATCGTGATCTGAACGCCGCACCCCTTGACGAATCGAAACTTGCCACGCCAGCTAGCTTCGTCAAGTCATCCTCAACACCCTACTTGGCTGCTCGTTTCCAGAATAGCGGCCTGCAGGGCGACTTTAAGGAAATTGTGGAGACCGCCCAGGCCAAGATTGATCTGGATGCGATCGACCCTTCAGACGATGACAGTGCGGACAACAGCGCTGCCCCGACACCGGTAACCACTGCGCCGCCACATCTCGCGCGTCTTCCTGCCAGTGCACCCTCAAGCAAAGCTCCTACAGCAAGGGCCGGCAGTAAGAAGGGTTCTCATTCGAGTCACGCGCGCCTCCCAATGTCTTTCCCATCTCCGGTCAAGTCCGAAGGTGACGAGCACATGCTAGGCTCGCCGGTAGATCTCAGCCCTAACACAGTTGAGTCTAACCCGGGTCTAGTCAGTGACCACGACGACGACGATGACGATGATGCGGATGATGCGCATAGCCAACCTGACCTCGCTATCGACGACCATGTCATGGTCGAGGACTCGAGCGACGTTGAAGGCGCGCAAGAACGCAGGGGTTCTCGGCAAGGACTACATGGGTGTTTCGAGAAAGGCGAGGGTAGTCGGAACCACTGAGCAGTGAGAGCGAGTTAGGTCCGGCTTTCCACTGTTATTGTTTCCTACTATCCCCCTCTCCTTTCCTGATGCCCTCATGCTTTAGAACGACGAAAATTCTCTTTCTTCTTTCTTTTTCCCTTTTGGTGGCTTACTTCACTATACACGGGTGCCAGCAATGGACAGGGTGGTCCGCTGGTCAGGACATGCGAAATGTTCTGCTTATAAGTCTTTTGTTTTTGCTGTTTTCTGCTTTATCTTTCCTTCCTCCTTGTTTGTTTGCTCTCACGATCCACCAAAATCTGTCAGACATCTCATCTCATGCGCGCCCTCCTTACGAGGTGTTCAGTAAAGGCGCTGGAAACGTCGTGTATTACCATATCTTGTACGAAACATTGGTGTCTTGGTTGTTGGGGTAGTCTCCATCCTACCTCTTCTCCTGAACTATGAAACATAATGCTCACTCTACAAACAGGACACCGAGTTCCCCGGTGTAGTCGCGCGACCCATCGGAGACTTTAATTCGAA
>QXCR01000108.1:0-101359 GCA_004380135.1 Stemphylium vesicarium | reverse complement strand
TAAGGGCTACGACAGAGTTGGAGGTTATGTCGCGGGCGCGCGATACCCAGCCGTAGGAGCCTTCTTCGATTTGGTTGAGCAGTTGAGTCTATACTATTGATGTGTAGTGGGGGTATTTAGATTGACGGGCGGGCTTAAATTTTCTAATCCAGGCCTGTGGCGACGGATTCTTTGGGAACGGGTCCCTTGGCAACGATTGACTGTGCGCGCAATGCATATGGTTTTCCAGTAAACAGGTACCTAAAGGCTTATCATGTACACGTGACCTCATATGGTGACCAATGCATAGTTCTCCATGCATCGAAAAATACAACATGATCACTAAGCGATGAACATTTTCGGGTCATATCTCAGGATAGGACTCGAAATAGGTGTCAGCAATTGTCATTGGCGAGAGATCAAATCATGGACACGGTCCCAGATCAGAGTCCTACACTTCTCTCGCCACGATTCCAAGTCATTCCCTGTTATCGTTCTGTAGCTAGGTCGTTTTTTGCTGTGGAAGTCATACAAATATGTCTTTGCCGTGATCAGAAGGTCGCGCTGAGGAAAGGACGATCGGAAAGAGGAGGCAAATGGGAAATCGGGTATGAAGCTGCATCAGGCCTGAAAGTTGGAGAGTTTGAGTTAGTTCAAGCATCCAGTTCTAGCCACGATTGGCCCCCTGAGCGATTGCTCTAGCCTCGTTACTGTAGTTGGCGAGAGCATGTGCTAGTAGCCTTCCTGATCCGGTTCTGAATGATCGACTTAGGAGAGGGTTAGGCTCTTCCACTGTACCGGAGATGTCAGAGAGAATTGGATGGTCTCCCGAACTTCTACATCTCGGTTCGGCAGGTAGAAGAATTGTGGAGAAGTAGATCGCCGCATTATGCACGGCATGCAATACTGCTACTTTTTTCGTATAGCGTGCTTAGCTCTACGCAGAAGAGACATGGCGTGTGATGAAACGAACGCAAAGGCGTCTACGAGTATCCACGTGGCTCTTCTCCGCGAATTTATAGTGGGGATTCGACGGATAGCACACTGAGTACCCATTGGTTTGTTTAGCTGCATCTACGGTTCGTTTTGAGGGCGAGCCGGTTTGCACCCCCGCTGCGAAGAACTGGAAGTTAGGTGGCCCAGAATTTTAGCCTTCTCAACCACGAATTTGCCACTTTTCGTTCTTGAACATTGGCATATTCCCAGAATCCTTGATCACACTTCGCAAAACTAGTCGCAAACCTTTGTACAACGGAACGACATCTCGACTGGAACCCCCCCTGTACCCTAGATGGCGCCGCAAACTTCAATACCGCTAGCAGCAAACGTCCTAGGCACTATCGGGACTGTGTTCTGGTGTGTACAACTTGTCCCCCAAATATGGCGGAATTATCGGACGAAGAGCACTGAGGGACTACCGGAATCCATGATGCTTCTCTGGTCCATCAGCGGCGTACCTTTTGGAGTTTATGCTATCGCACAGCAATTCAACATCCCTCTCATCGTACAACCTCAATGCTTCTGCGTACTTTGTGGTGTCAGCTGGGCACAGTGTCTTATATATGGCCGGTACGTTCTTAGTGCGACATCGAATCATCTGTGACAGGACTAATGAACTGCAGGAAATGGCGGGCATGGACTGCATCTCTCCTGTTGCTAGCCCTTCTCGCCATCTTTTCAGGAATAGAAGCCGGTCTCGTTTTCGCGATTCGACCACCATACTCAAAAGGACTAGAGTGGCCCGTCTTACTGATTGGCATCATTGCCTTCCTGACACTCATCTCAGGCTACATGCCAATACCATTCGAGCTTCTGAAGAGGCGTGGGCGTGTTGTTGGAATTGATTTCGTCTTCCTTGCCATCGACTGGAATGGAGCATTCTTCTCATTGATGGCACTCGTAGCCCAACATGAGTTTGACGTGCTGTTCGGCACAATGTACGCGCTATGGTGAGTGATGCTCAAGAGCCTGCACCATGGCCTGAAGCTAACAGCTCACAGTTGTGCTATTGAGATGAGCATGGTCGCTTCGCATCTCATATGGCGATTTCGAACGCGCGGAATCCGCAAGCGCGCCAAAGAATCTGGCAAAACATTCGACGAGTTTGAAGAAGGCGTTGAGTGGCAGGCGAAAGGAATCGACGTAGGGAAGCTGCTGAAGCGTTCAATTGCGGGAAAGAAGACCTGGGAAGGGGAATCAGGTGCCGTTTCTGTTGATGTCGAAGCACTTCAAATCCCGGAAGAGGTGACGCCAAAAACTGTTCCGAACGCTACAGTGTGAACTACGATATCAATGGGCTCAGACTTGTGATTTGGGACATTCTAGATCCATTGTGGAGCGTCATTGAGCGGCAGCATGCATGGTGTCACAATATGACTGAGCTGCGCTCTAGCGATGGCTACTGATCGCCATCTGGATCGAACAAAGTCATGCACAGGGCACCCCGTCACATGTAGTCTTTGGAGTGGGCATGAATAAAGTGAATAATCTGCCGGAGATTGGCGGAACGGATGCAGCGAGAATGGGAAAGTTGGCCGGGAATAATGACACGACAGAGGGCAAGGGCTTGGCGTACGTCGGTGTTTGCTCACGTGTGTGTGCGCGTAAGACCTTAGCAAAATACTTGGAAGGAGCTCCACCGCTGGCTTTCCACCAGTCCATTGGGGCGCTTCAGCATGTCATCAGTAGATTCATTGCATTCTAGCTTTTAGGAGAACGTTATATTATCATTATCATACTATCGCAACATACGGCTAGATATTGTATCTAGCCAACTGACAAACAGTGCTTAGGCGGTGCTGCCATTTGCACTTTGCCTACGCTGCATCTTCACACGCTGCGCCTCCGCATACCTATTCTCGCCTCCTGGAACACCACGCACAACAGACCCTCTGCGCGAGTTTGGCATTGAACCACCTTGCTGTGCGATCGAGTTTGCTCTGCTCCCGTACATTCCAGGAAGACTGCTGACACGGCGACCACCGGTTTCCTCGCGTGCGGCACTAAGTTGCTGCGCGAAAGGACTGCGCTTGCGCAGCTCAGGGCCCTTCCAGTAGATGACGTAGACCGAGACGACAAGTAGCAGAGAGATGGCAAAGAGAATAGTTGAGGCATATGCGAGATGCAAGTCTCCACCAATGTTCTGGAAGAAGGGAGTCGCGGGAAGGGTAAGAACACCAGCAAGGAAGTCGCGAGCCCAACCATTACCGCCAGTGGCCGAGGCCGAGTAAGGGCCGTAAGCGCAGATCATATAATCGATAGTGGCCATGTAAATGGCATAGTTGGCAATACCAATGATTGCGGAGCCTACTAGAGAGCCCATCCAGTGGATTGGCGGGCCAGTTGAAGTCCAGGCAAAGATTATGAGACCAATTGGCAGGCAAGGCGCAGTGTACAGCAGCCACCAAAGCCGAGCCTCATACTGAGACCGCTCATCGTCGGGCTTTTCGCGGCGAAGACGTTCGTTGCGCTTGATGGCTGGGAAGAAGGAAAACCAAGCGAGGAAGTAACCGACACCTATAGCGCAGAAGGTCAATCCGATCGCGAAGGTTGCAAAGTCCCACTGGGAATAGACGAGCGCATATGACTAAGACATAACGTCAGTGTCTGTCTCACAGATTCCGTGGATTCAAAACTTACTTGGAGGAACATGAAGATGATTGCATCGGAAAACCCGGATAGGAGAGACAGAACAAGCACGATGGGTTCGGTGACAAACATGCGGAAAGGGCGAATCCAGGTGATGAGTATCTCACGCATACTGAAACGCTCCTTGAATGTCTTCAACTCGTTGGGTCCCCAAATGTTGTTCGGCTGTCCATTCTTCTCTCCCTCCTCACGGCGCTTTTTGGCGATGCGATCCATGAGGACTGTTGTACGGGTTTCTGGGACGAGGATGGCGTGAGCGATTTGGACGGCACCGCCAAAGATTAACTGTATCCATATGTTCCAACGCCACGCAAGGAATTGCTCGACGAAGCCACCGACAATAGGACCGAGGACTGATCCACCGACGGAAGAAAAGACAATGAAGGCAACGGCATATTGCTGATTATCACTGCGTACGTTAGCAAGAGTTCCGGGAAAGGGAGAAGAGACACTCACGGTTCCCACATGTCGGCAACCATGGCCAATGTGACGGACCCACCGGCAGTAGAGAGACCACCAAGGGCACGGAAGCCGAGGATGGTCCCGAAGTTGGGCGCAATGCCCACTGGAATTTGCCAGATGTTGACAAAGAACAGACTGAGCTGAAGGATAGGCCAACGGCCTAGTTCCTCACTCCAGGGCGCCCAAAGTTCGCAACCGAAAGCGTATGTGATAAGGAAGACCGCTGCACCAACACGCGCTGCTTGCGCGCTGACACCAAACTCCTCTGAAATTCCGCCTACGGCATTGCTGTAGAGCGAAGTGTTGAAGTTCATGCTGACCTGTACCATGAAGACTACGCTGAGAATCATCCATTTCTTCCACTCGGGAAATGAAAAGCCAAGTTCATCGTAGCAGTCTTCTTCAGTGAGCTCGTAGCGGTCGTAAGTGCCATACTTTTCGTAGTGCTCCTTGTCGGCGGCGGTGATGGCGTGGTCCGTTGGATGCTCCTTGTGGTGCTGCTCGCCATCCGAGCTGGAGTTTTTCTTTTCAGCATCGCCAACCTCGTTCCTGTCGACGGCATCTGCATCGTGGATGTCAGACTTCATTTCCGCCGCGGACGCCATGTTAAGTACAACAACGCGTTCAAGCGGCTGTCGATTATCGGAGTAAGCGTACGTTCAGGCCCCGGGAAACCAGCTGCGGGGTGGTGTGGAAGAAAGCTGGGGTATGATGAGAAAATCTGTACGTCACGGTTGCGCGGGGGAAACAAAACCTTATAACATGGTGCATTTACTGGTGATGGCGAACGCGTACCGTATCAAGGAGCACGTTGCATTCTGTGCGCATCACCGGGCACACGACCAATACTCTGGACGTCATGTTACATCCTTCGCGCTTACAGAGCCATCGCGCTATGGCGTGTTCCAACTAGGGGCCGTTGGCTATCCTGCCCCATAGCCTCTCAGACCACGCGATGCAGCGATAAATATGGGGCAAACGCTAATCGTATGTCGGCCGAAGCGAAAGCAAGCGAATGCACATTCAGGGAAAAGACGCGGATCGTCGTTCCAAGGTTGCGGTGCTTGTTTTCCAAGGTTGAATGTACAATTGCGCGGCACATCACGACAGGATTTGTCTCTGGTCGAACCCTTGAATTGCGGGTTGCGAACCAACATCATCAGAACTTGGCTTTTAAGCCTCATGCTTAGGTCCTCAACTACCATCCAAGCATCAGTTGTAGGCGCACCAAGCTGTGCCGATCATCCGCCAAGACACGCCACATGTCTTAGCCTGATTTATCGATGTTTGAATTGCCTTTCGTGACGTCAGACCGTCTCTCGTCCCGCGGCCTCGCCCATTTTCGCCTCCCCATGGCACGACTCAACACTTTGCCGCCAACCTCCAATGCGCTCCACCTCTTTGAACAATTTTCTCGCTCCACCTCCATTTTTCTTCCCCGGTGATAAGGCGTGGGGCACGCATTTCGCTGACATCTGGACAATGCGCGCACACGATGTCACGTTATACCCTGTCGGCTTGCCTAGTTCGGATAGTGCGATGGCTTCGGGTGGTCCCTTGCGTTCTTCCAGACGCGTCCTGCGCGGGATGAGGCTCAAAATACCCGACTCGCGCTACCACTTTCAGAGCACGATGAGTGAGAATTTTCATCAATCGATTACTATATCTCTCGTGATCGTGATTGTGATCGGACCGGGCGTTTCGGCATTTCGATTCAAGAGAAGAAGACCCATTGAAATCCAAGTCCAGTCAACTTTTAGGGCATGTTGAACATGCGATTATAGTTGTTGGATTACTGATCGTGGGGAACACCTAATGCTCGTACCTTGCGAACCCACTGACTTTCGAAGCTGAACCTTGCACCGCTGAGCTCCGACTGCAGGTTCCTACCAAGACTGGATTAGTGTTCTCCCCCATCTCCAATCGAGCCGGACCGATCTTGCATGAGTAGACGAAGCCCACGTATACTCGTGTCGTGTTCCTGGAGGAAGCCAACGGCACTCGGAAACGAGCATCCGAGGTGATTTGTTGTGGACATTCGGGACCTCTCAGCATGCAAATTGACAAAGGCAAGAAGGTATTCCAGGGAAGATTGGGACTTCACGCTGTCGACGACTAATCTCAATTTGCGGCAATGGTGAAGCCATCCAAGATGTCGTACCTCACTTACTTAACCATTGTCAAAGCTTTATCGTCCTTCAATTAGTCGAAGTGCGTCTATCATACCGCCTTCTTCACTGCCGCTAAGGAGCGACCCCGGGATGCTGCAGTCAGTACCGCCTTTTCCCTCTCTGTTTGCTGAGCCTTTCCTTCAAAGTCAGTGAACAATTCTTGGAAAAGAAAATCGCTAGGCTCATCTGGATTTACATTCAAGGACTATCGCGTCTCATCTGTGAGAACGTCTCATTCCCCGGATTCCATAGGTTACCCAAAACGAGCAGATTCTGGACAACCTGAAGAACGCCCTTCGCCAAATCAATAGCGGGCGTTCTGATAAACCCCTGCCTGTACACAAATTTTACTTCGGAGGTTATGTCCGATGAGATTTGGGAAACGCGGTGAGAAGACTGCAGGCACGCTAGGCTCTACAAAATTCGGTAAACAGGAATACAACAGAATTTGCGCGGCCTTGGCTTAGGCTGTGCTGAGAAAGCGCTATCGAGTCCTCGGCCCCGAAAATCGCTAGCCAAAGACACTGACCAGTGGCCACAGCATCCTCACAGTGCAGCCCTCCTTTCCCACTCCACCTCCTCATCATCCTTCCAATAATCTGTCCCACTCCGCACAAATCCCATCTTCTCTAGGACTCTCGCGCTTCTCTTGTTTACCCTTTCCGTCTCAGCAATAAATCTCTTGATGCCCCTTTCACACTTTGCCCACAGCATGACCGCTTCTGCGGCCTCGCGAGCCATACCCTTGCCCCAATACGCCTGGGCAACGCCGTAGCGCAACTCGATCATCTCCTGCCAGGCTGGAAGAGGTGGATCAGAAGGGGTGCGCGAGGGCATAGACGTTGTTGTTGCTTCGCGCACGCCAGCGTAGCCTATCCATTCTGTTGCACTGCAGACTTGTGCAAGCGTGGCAGTGGTATCGTCCTTAACGATGTGAACCTGTATTTCATTCTCTACAAGAGATCGTGAAATCATATGATCGATTTGCGCTGTCGGTCTCAGGCCAACGGCAAAGTCGCCCAAGTTACGTTTCTCCCATGATCGAGCGATGTCTCTTGTCGCGATAGTTTGGCGCGTTTCGTCTTGCGTCCAGGATTTTACCGGGAAAGAGGCGCCGAAGCCCATTTCGCAGAATGATGCATCGGCATGTAGGCTGGCGTAAAGGGCAAGGTATGAGGCGTTGGAGATGGCTAGAGGTGTGGGGATGAGTATGAGGCGGGGTGTGAGAATGGCGAACGGTATTGATAAAGCGCTTGAGGTCTGTTGTTCGGCCATTGGTGCAGATTGAGCAATCGCGCTCACTTTCAGTTTTTCAATTGTTGATGTTGCGTCCGCAGTTCTGATACCAAAACTGAGCTCACAGCTTTAGGCACGAGGGCCAGTCATACATACATCACGCTAGTGCGCAACAAGTCTAGCGTGTAGAACACCCATACATTGATACGGACGCCGCATTAGCAGTATCTTGCTCGACCACACACCAATCCATTCAAGCTTTCTTCTTCGGTCTCAACGGCTCAATCTCCGTCGGCTCAAACACCTTCCCAGACATGCCCTTCCAGCTCTCTTCGAGAGCCTCGCATCTCCTCCAGCTCGTCTCAGAAATGTTTTCCTGCTCCCTGACCGACCTTTCTACCCATCCGTCCCGCTCATCCGCCACAATGATGACTTCATCTCCCTTTCCGCTGTATTTGTACTCGGTCCAGGGCGTATTCCCATTTGCGAAGTCAACCCAGAGCCGCGCGTGCTGGGTTGAGATATCCTTTAGTTTTTGCCTTGGGAAACGGAATTGGAAAGTTTTGAAGATATAATAAACATCAACCCAATGGTGGGATTGTTGGTACCAAGGACTACTCGGAAATGGGTTGCGGACGTCGAAGGTATAGCGGTAGAGCTTCTTGTTGGTATGGGTAGAAAGGTATTGGGCCAGGAGATGGGTGGGCGCTAGAGTCGTCAGTCAGTTACCATTGTGATGAAGTGACGATAAGTTTATGCTTGCCTTCGAAGATTACGTCGCCCATCCATCGCATTGCGGCAGTTTCGTAGAGATTCTGATCTTTGCCGGGGGTGATACCATAGGCTTGGCTGACTATCTCGGCACTTTCGTTACCAAGTTGCTTCGCGATGCCATCAAGGAAGGCGCCTGGTGTGGCTGATGCGACCTTGCCGCGGAAATTGAGGCCCTGTGTAGTTGCATTAG
The DNA here is from genome assembly GCA_004380135.1 of Stemphylium vesicarium. Classification (NCBI taxonomy): domain Eukaryota; kingdom Fungi; phylum Ascomycota; class Dothideomycetes; order Pleosporales; family Pleosporaceae; genus Stemphylium; species Stemphylium vesicarium. The sequence goes on along the minus strand of QXCR01000108.1, from coordinate 92,899 downwards.
TCTCTCGGCGGCATTGTCAACGCGTCTCAGCATACTTCAAACCCAGTGTTGCCCAGAATAATCTCATTGACCCAGTCGCATTTGGCCGTCAGTTCGGGAACCTTATCCCAGGTCACCGAGCCTGCGTTCTTCCCGAAAAACTGCTCGTCTTGCACCGGGGGCCAAGATTTTCCGGAAAACCGCCACTCAGTAGAAGCTTTCACGAGCATTTGCAAATCCATCTCCCTCAAACGTTCAAGACTTGCTTGACCTCGCTCTTCGATGCCGACCGTTTTCAGGAACGCCTCGTACGACTTGCCTGCGACCTCAAGTGAAGCAGGTGCTGTCGCAGGCCCAAGGATTCCAGACATCATGATGGCCCTCTGAAAAAGTGGGCCTGAAGCTGGCAAGGGAGAAAGCATATGTGCGCTTATCGACATGGATCCTGCGGACTCCCCCATCGCAGTCACTCTTCCTCTATCTCCACCGAACCCTTCAATAAACTTTTGGATCCAGAGAAACGCGTTTCGCTGGTCATTAAGTGCGCGATTTGAGTTTCCGGACTCCGGAGTGTGTAGGTACCCGAGTGCGCCTAGTCGGTACTGGATACTTGCTCCGATAATGGGTTGGTTGTCGAGAATTGATTGTTCGACCATGAGCGCTGTGCTGTGTTGCTCGTCCACTTTTCCGAAGATGAAACCGCCACCGTGGATGTATACTAGTACGGGAAGTCTCGAAGGGGGAGGACTGGATTTGAGGTATGAGAGCGGTACGTTGACTTGGAGGATGAGACAATCCAGCTCGTCGGATGGCGGAGTGGAAGCTTCACCGGGGAATGGTCCGCCGCCAGCGACATCTTTGTTGAAGGTTTGGGGACATGCGTAACTACCAGATATTAGACGCCACTCTTGTAAAAGAAGTCCCGAGTCATTGCTCGGGTGTGAAACTTGTTATTCACCCATGCTGTGTGAAATCTTCTTTGCCTGATAGAGTCTCGGCGAGGACCGAAGCCTTGAAGCGCGCCGGTATAGTAGCATATTGTATCGCGCGGAATTGCACAACGTTGTCTGGCGCAATAACACCAGTCATGGGACCGAGTTGAGCATGGTTGAAAGTGAATGTCGGCCGGCTCGACATGTGCGATGCCATGATATTGTCTGTCAATGTTAATGTAAGGATGGAAATGTGAGCATGCATACATATATATACCGGATGATCAAACTTCCGCTGAAAACATACGGGATGCGGGGAGATGCTGGCGCTCGAAACTCGTCGCACACAATAGTCGGCTACTCAACCCCCCAAAAGTGGGTACTTGATCAGTTAGCGCGGGGCAGAGGTGCGTAAGCTTAATTAAAAAGCTCTTCTTTGCATTTGAGCACTTGTGAAACAGGAAAAATCTCAGTTTTCCTGCGCAAATACGTGGGGAGCACGAGGAATGGTGAGATGCGGAGTTCCCTCGGGTCGGTGGAGGACGAATGCCGAAGGACGAGCCAATCGTGTCGCTGCACTAGAAATAGCGGATGCACTTTTAGCACCGGCATCTCCCATGTAGATCTCGTTTTACCGCAATAGTCTTCGTAGATATCTAGGTTTAGCCCGCGAACAAAAACTTGCAACAACTTCATATTAACCGTAGTTACTGCATAAGGGAGTCGCAAAAGGCCGATGGCGTAGGAATGCCACTAGGCCAGATCAGTCCTAGCGCCTCTCCTATCACATCCCCGGACTCTTTGACGGCCCAAAGGACTTCAAATTTTCAGGTTACACATGCAAATCACAATGTCTTCGGTATTAAGTCAGACTGTGAGCTGTATTCCCCATTATGACAAAGAAGAGGGCAGCGTATCTATTCCAAAGAGCTCAAAGATCTAAACCGCACTACAACAAAGGAAAGAAAGAAAATAGTGAGGGTTCAACACCATTCTCACTCCACCGCCACTACGGTGAAGCTGGAGCTATATACACAGAAGCCAACGCCTTCTCCTCACCCTCTCCCCTCGCCGTCTTGCGCAAATACTCCGCCTCATCAGCAAGATACGCCGGATTACTCTCAAACCTTGGATCCAACCAAACCGCGTTCGGATCCTTCTCCTCTACCATCCTCTTAATAGTCTTCGGTTTGGTATGACCTCCCGCATAAAACAGGACCGCGCGAATAGCCCCAAAGATAGAAACAAGCGCATACAACTGTTTATAAAGCGGATACGTAACCGCAGCCCAGAACCGTGGCTGAAGATCCGGTCGGTGGCGCGCGTTGAAGTATTTGAACGCGAGAATAGGGAGGGTAGCGGCGAGCATGAGGGGTCCGCCGAGGAGCCAGAAGTTGCTGTCGCCGCCCATGGTGACAAAGACGGGGATACGGACCCAGTCTACGATGATGGTGGCGATGGAGTAGAGGTGGATGAATTTCTGCGTGAAGATGCCCCAGGGCGTGGTTTGTCCATTTAAAGAGAGTAGCATGCGGTCTGCAAAGGCGAGGAGGCGGCCGTGACGGCCCATTTCCCAGGATCGGTACCGTTGGTTCCACCAGTTTAGACCGGGGCCGAGAACGGTGGTGGGGACTTCGGTTTCCAACACGCAGGTTGCGTCGAAGGCGATGCGCTTTTTCATTCTTTGCATGGAGAGGCCGGTGTTGACGTCTTCGGCGATGAAATCGATGGAATGGTAGTTGCTGATAAGATCGATTAGGGTTTCTCGTTCGCAGAACCAGCCTGCACCATGTGGGTATAGGACGCCGCAGATTGAGGACTCGGCGAGTTTGGTGAGGCCGGACATCTTATACTCACAGTCTTGCCATGCGACGAGACATAGTGGTACATCGCCATTTGCGTCGACTGCCTTGAGAGGGAATGCGCAGCCCTTGGTAACGTCGTCCATTTTGTCGATCGGGGGCCGGAAAGTCGCTGGGATGGAGACATCGTCGTCAACAGTCATGATCCATTCGTAGCTTTTAGCAGCCATCGCCCCGACAAGTTGCGCGGCGTTCTTGCTTCCAATGGGCGACCAGATGTAATTGATATCGGGATGCTCGCTTCGGATGAACTCGCGAAACTCCGGTGATGGCGGGTGTCTAGTTCGTCCGTTGTCGACGACGAAGATATCCTGTGGGCGAAAGTGGACGAATGCGCTCTTGAGAACCTTGCTGGTGGCTTCATGATCGCTATTATGGCAAGGAATAACGAGTGCCGTGCAATGATCCGGCGTAGCCTCAACAATGGTGATGGCCTTTTCAACGTCTAATTCGACATCCGGGGCAGCCTTCTCCACAGGCGGGCCAACCGGAGGATGAAGAGGAGGAACGCGAGCGACGAGCAGAATGATGGTGATCATGATTGGCTCAAGGCCGATGACAATGATGAGAACAGGCAGCATGTTGCTCCTAGTTATGTCCATCGACTTCTGAATCCAACCGAAGTAGTGGTCGGAGATCGCAACGCCGACGGCAAGGGCAGCCACGATAGATAGGATAATGTACTTCTTCCAAGTGAATGGCCAAAACACCTCGCGTATGTCGATCATCTGCCAGATTGTCCTGGGGTGGACATGGTTGAAGATCTTCCGCTTCACAGATGAGAGAGCACGAAGAGCTGCACCTCTTCGGTCTCGTTTCGGCGCACCCTGTCGGAGAGGTAGAGACTCGCTTTGAGATAGTGCAAGACTGGTTGTAGATGAAGATGGTGTGCCACACGGATACGGTGGAGGCTGCTCACTCCAACCGCTGGACGATCTCGAGGAGCGGTAAGAAAAGAATGCCGGTCGTGGTGGGGGTAGCTCGTCCGGAGCATTAGTGCTGGGTTTAGATATATGCAGTCCGAGACCACGTGCATCGTCGCTTGATATGTACGAGTTGGACGATGAGGTAGGAGGGATTGACGATATTTCATCTGCATCTGCAACGGAGATGGAAGGTAGTTTGCTCATATCCATATCGAAAGAAGACGATATGACCAGGATCGGCCAAGAAAGATTATAAAGAAAGGATAAGTGACTGTGAACGAATGTGGTGCCTTCGAATGAGGGTACACAAAATCGCAAGGGATGGCCTTTCCCTCGGTTTTGAAGCTTTCGCGCCGATGGGCCCTGGCCCTAGAACGACATGTCAAAGTATCGATTTTGCCGTTCGCATTACAGCCGCTCAACTGCCTCGACTACTTCGACCTCAGCTTGGCGCCGCAACTTGTGCTCTGGAACATGATGGCCTCGGATACGAACGTGCATTGGCCCCACAAACTATGCTTTTCGATATTTCGGTCTTCACGCTGGCCATGTATCTTTGGAGCTCGAGATTCGGTAGCGTATTAAGCATCTTTCGTGGCTTACAGTGGCTTCTGGAATATGCGTGTCCCGCGTGGCGGACTATAGCCGAGAGCACGGCAGTATGAGTTACAAAGCTAGAGGCGATGTCGTTTAACTCCATGAAGCCATTTCGGAACAAATGAAGGAAGGCTGGGTTACCCAAAAATACAATCTCAAGGTAGTCGTGGCTAGGGACAAGGTAATCTTTAGCCTAAGTCTGGTCGGAAGGACCGAAGGGTGCGTAAAAACCCTCCGTCTGCGCTAAGATCCTAGGATCCATCATTTCCCCTGCTGTAGCGTGTATAGTTCGCCGAGCGCAGGGCTAAGTAAAAGCAAATCGTTCACGTTTATGTTGCGTAACCATAACCTCCACGTTGACAACGTTCAACGTACGATGTGGCTTTTCCATGAGCGCGAAGCCACAGTATGGCTTGACTGACAACGCATGTCGCATAACATCGCGTCCATGCACGACTACTGAGAGCGCGTTTTGTAGGACTTGAGATATCGTAAACGCGATACGATGCTCGTATGTTCTAACCGTGTACTTCGTGCAATGGTTCAGTCGCACTCTAGTTGATGTCCACAAACATCACACCGGTAGCGAATGCTCGAGCGTTCCAATGGTACCTCAAGATGTCCCCCACATGAGCAATGTAATGAAGCTACTGGTTTCTCAAATCTCCGGGGCCGCGAGGTCCTGGGGAAATGTGGGTCGTACTAAACATTGACAATCCTGGAAGAACATGTTACCGCCACGTTGGGCTGGAACAATCCGCGACGTCGACCATGGCCAGCACGTTCTGGCATCATCGCCAAAGACTGGTAGATGAATTTGGCCCCTTTTTTAGACTGGCTAAAGTCCAAAAAAGTAAATTGGCAACGGGGCGAAGGATTTGGGATATCTCAGCTGCGCGAAGAGGGCGTTGGTACTATCGAAAGAAAGAAGCCTTGAGGGAAAAGGTTGTTAGCGAGCTGGAGCTGGCTGAAGCCTGATGTTTTTCGTTCTAGATCCAGAGACATCGTGGAATTGGCGATGCAAGGCTTTTGTAGAGATTGATGAAGGTTTTTTGTACTTAAAGGCAGCGAGAAACTGCGTTCAAAGTCAGTATCCATAAAAGTACCATTCTCCATAATGTCTTCTGTTGGCATGTGCTCTCATCTCTCTTCGGAGCATGCAACTCCATCCTCACCTGTGTCTAGTATTCCGTCAGGATACAGCACTCCAGCGACTGAGATCGACGAACCTCAGTCACTCCATTTACCAGCACCCAGTCTTAGTCCGACCAAGTACATCCTAGTTGTTGGTGGTCTGGGGTACATCGGCAGTCACACGTCGCTGGAACTCCTGCGAGCCGGCCACAATGTAGTGATCGTTGACAATCTCGACAACTCGTACATGACGACACTGGATCGGATTAAGGCGTTGCGAGATGGCCACTACTCCGGCGAACCGTGTACCCCGGCACTGGCGTTTCACGAAGCGGACTATCGAGACCACCACGCCATGTCTGCTATCCTCGGCCGGTACGGCGATGGCTCGTCCGGAACAGCTATCGAAGGCGTCATTCACTTCGCCGCGCACAAAGCCGTGTCCGAAAGTATACAGCAACCGCTCCGGTACTACTCAAACAACGTGGCTGGAATGGTCACCTTCTGCTCGTTACTGGACAGTCTCAACATCAAAACGCTCATCTTTTCCTCATCCGCCGCCGTCTACGGGGAAGTGACACCAGAAATCGGGTTGCGAATCAGCGAGAGCCATTGCGTCCACGAAACCCGCGAATGGACGGACCTTGCAGGAGAGAAGCAAGTTACGCAAGGCGGCTGCACCGCCATCTCGAATCCGTATGGGCGTTCCAAGTGGATGTGCGAGGCTATTTTGAACGACTTGGCGGTCTCAGATCCAGAATGGTCCATTGTGGCTTTGCGCTACTTTAATCCAATTGGATGCGACAGTTCTGGAAAACTTGGTGAAGACCCCAGGACAGAACCTAGCAACCTCATGCCCAGCCTACTGCGGGTCATGGATGGCAAGACCCCGCATCTGAATATCTTCGGCACCGACTGGGATACTAGAGATGGGACTGCAATGCGCGATTTCATCCATGTCAGTGATCTAGCCTTGGGACACGTTGCAGCGCTTAAAGCTGTTAGTGGGTCGCGGCTGACATCAGGATTCCACACGTACAACCTCGGCAGTGGAGATGGTAATTCAGTCAAAGAAATCGTGTCAGCGATGCAGGCATGTTCAGGAAAGACTATCCAGATTGAAGAAGTCGGGCGGAGAGCGGGTGACGTTGGCGTCGTCGTGGCAGATCCCGCAAAGGCAGCGGCAGAGCTCGAATGGAAGACGGAAAGGTCGATCGATGATTGCTGCCAGGATCTGTGCCGCTTTCTGCAGATAGATGACTCTGGGTAAGCCACAGTGAAGTTGACGGAGTCGAGGCTCGTGTCTGCGGTTATGAGGCGCTGGAAAAGAAAAGGGTCGTTTTGCTTTTTGGGTTTGGTACCTGGCGCCAAGACGGGAACTTTGTGCCGGACATTAATGTAATTGGGTTACCTTCAACGCTACTACCACGCCGACAATTTCTCCTGTACCATCTCTGTCACGAGCGTAGTCATGCAATTTATCACTCACAAAAGGCGTGGCCTTTGTATCCCCCGCGCATACCATTCAGACCCAAAACGTTGAGTGCTGGAAGCCCCAATGTAAGCACCTTCTTTTTCGATGCCACAGCCGGAAGTCCTGTCCAGGTGACGTCTAGACCACACGCACGGTGTCAGCTGTATCAGCTGTAGCACATACATATGTAGTCTGAACAAGGTGCAGCTACTAAGTGCTGGTGATTCCATACACATGCAGTGACCCTGATCGCCAACAGTTTCTTGCACCAAAAATTCGCCATGTTTGCCACAGCTGCGCTGCTATTGGTTCTCACCGCCCCTGATTTCCTCCTCAGGGTTACTGCAGAAGACTGTACCAGGTTCTCGACCAATGGGTCGACTGCAGCGATCTACGACTTTTATCGCTTTTACGACTTCCGGAACCTGGGCGAGAGCCATGTCGGCGACGCGGCGACCGCGTCAAATGACGACGGTAGTTACACGGAGTCAGTGGCATCTAATGGCCAGTCCAAGATCATCGCTGCTTCTCCATGGAGTGCGGGGTGGAATGCAAGGTACTGGCTGAGACCAGCGGCGAAGAACGATACCATTGATATGCACTATACGCCCGCTCGCGTTTCCATCAGTAGGTGCTAATTCAGTGTTTATGATGGAGGAGATGCTTACCAGTGCTAGACACAACAACCGAAAGATCAGATGATATCTCTACCTTTCTATCTCTTCATACCATGAGGCTTCCCAACGGTACTCAGTTAGCATCTGAACTAGACTTTACAGAGTACAACGTCACATACGCTTCAATGCGTATGTCGGCGCGCATCCACGGTGCCAGTGGCGCAGTCGCCGGCTTCTTCACGTACCACGACGACATCAATGAGTCCGATATCGAGATCCCGACTGGAGGCACTGCCAACGAGCTGCATTGCTCCAATCAACCCACTACCGACCCTGACACAGCAGTGCCGATCCAAGACGCGACTTTCAACGTCTCCATGGACTCTCATCAACCCACTTCTACCTGGAACAACTATCGGTTGGACTGGGTACCGGGAACTAGTGCATGGTACATTAACGGTGTGCAGTCTGCAGAGACCAAGGTCAATGTGCCAGATGTTGAGAGCATGATCATCCTGAACCTTTGGAGCAACGGCGGAAACTTTTCTGGGAGGATGGATACCGGCAACGAAGCCTGGTTTGATATTCAGTGGGTGGAGCTGCTGTTTAACACCAGTACTAGCACCATCTCTGAGGATGGGGGGACTGTATGCTCTGTGGAGTCTTCACCTGGATCCCCAGTTCCCAACGCATCGCCTTGTCTCCGGGATCAGATCACAAGCTGCATCTGGTGGGTCGTTGGCATGGTTTCGACAGTAAGCTTCATAGCATATGTATGATAGGGGGAAGTCTCGAGATTGGCGATGGTATCTTATATAACTGTTACGTACAAAGGCATGCGTCGCACAATGAATGAATCCCAGCAAATCAAAATTATGAATCATCCATATCGCCATAATGTGAGGGTATCAAGGAGAAAGAAAAGGACGAGTACTTGAACATGGCACTGAGCCTCGGAAAAGAAACGTGGTTAGGGTATGTACGGGAAACCGGTGAGCTATGCTGGTTTGCTCTGGTCGATGGATGTTATACGAGAGATCGAAAAAGGGAGGGTGCAGGTCAATTACCTGACCATTCTCAGCCACAGCAAGATCCTTAGATGAGCTTGAAGGTTTTCTCCTCGTAATGGTGATCGAAAGCCTCTCCATCCATGTTTCCGTAGATGTAGGCTTCTCCAATGAAGAGATACTGGGTGGGATCGCCAGACGCATCCAAGCACGGTCGAAGAATGACAGGAACGCTGCATCCGTAGAGAATAGCAATCACGTCACCCTTTTCCGTCTTGGGCGGCCCAAATCCCACCAATTTCTCTGGCGGTGCGTCAAACTCCTGAGAGGCGGTATTGCAAAGAGGATCTCCTTCAAGAAATGATCGATTCCAGGTGACAGCGCGGACGCGACGAAGGTAATCGTGCACTATGTTTTGTTGCCCAGTCTGAAGATTCCGTCGCAATATGTTCCCAATATTGATGTGACCGTTGTTGGTTTGATATGTGAGGCAATGTTGGCAGGCTCTCTTGTACCAGTGAGGGGGAGGAAGACCATGTGGGTCACGGTCCGCGACTAGCGTTTGCCATAACTGAGAAGGAACTTCGGTAATCTCTGTGGCGTTCTTATCCAAACACCAGCCCAGTCCCTGTAGGCAATCTCTGGTTATGACCCCGTCCGGGAACGGATCCGTACGGAAGGAAACAAACCCTACTATAGCGCCCTTCACATACAGAGACATGTCGTGAATCACCTGAGCAGGTGTATCGGAACTGGTTTCAATGGGGCTTTGAGGAAACTTGACTTCGGCGTGCATATGGATCCTGCCGCAAGCATTGTACTTGTTGCTGCCAGGCAGTCCTACAAAGCTGTCTCCAGCCTTGCGTCCACGAAATAAGTCTTCGCCCTTTCCCCAGGCTGAATCTTCCACGAAAAGAATCCAGGAGGGTAGGCGCACCAACCGAGGTGTCGTTGGCATCGGCTGGTTTCGCTCCTTCAGGGCCCAGTGGCGGCAGATGATATCGATCGACGCTGTGTCGGCCACTACCCATTCGACGAAGTCGCGATAGACCTCAAAAAGGTCACTGCCGTAATTCGGAGCTGGTGGAGGCTTTTGCGTGCTGACCATGCTTGAGTCCTGCCTGATAACCTCTTTCGAAATACTTCTAAGGGCAGTGATTGCATCCCGTGGGTCAGAGGTATCAAATCCAGACAAAGAACAGACCAGACTCTCTAGACTTTTGGTGGACTCCAATGAGCCATCACGACGCTTTCGAAACAAGGTTGAGGTCATGTCGACAAGTAATTTTGCCCCGAGGTGTTCGATTTCTAGCGTTGAGTCATCGTCTAGTTGACCGCGTTTGGCTTGCGAGGATTCATAGTGTACCATAAGCCTGCCTTTTAAGGAATCGAAATGTCGATGGAAGATGGCGATAGCGGTCTGGAAATCGCTCCAATCACGCACATGCTTGCCACAATGCACTGAAGCGGATTGTGCGAAGGCTAGCTCCTGTATTATCCAACGTCGTGAGAACCTAAACCGGTATGAGCTTAGTACGAGACTGAAAGCCTCATGAAACTCACCAACTCCACTTTAGAAGGTCGTACAAGCTTGCCCAGTTCTCTATATGGCTATCGCCAACTAGGAGGGCGGAATGATTGTCCGGGTCAATGACCTTTGGGATAAAGGCCATTGCTCTATCGGAAACCAAGTCACCAAGATGATCTGAGCCCAGCCATATGTTGACGTTGTAGGCCTTTTGGTAGATCTGCGGCATCTTCAATACTTGCTCTTCCTTTTCCTTGATGTCGAATTGATTAATACAGAGCGCATCCACCCATAGGCCTACAACTTCCTTTTCCTTTCGAAGATGCTTGAGGGCTTCGTAAAGGTTGGGTTTGACTTTGAGCATCTTGCCATGGGCCGCTGCATTGAGAGCATCCACCATGCTCTTTATTGACTTGACTGGCTGAGAGGAAGGGTCGTCTTGTGTGATGATGGTATTGTTGTATTCCCCGTTACCCCAATTATAGGAGAGCGCAGCATATGGGTACTTGTCGCTTCCAAGCTCATCGTCGTGTACGGTCATCAGGGAAGCGTTGACCTGCTCATCAAATGTTCCAGGCTTGATAAGTAGAAGTCGCACGCAGTTCCCTGGAAGGCGGGTGTAACAATACATCTTGCTGACTTGGCCTAACACCCCTGCCCACTTGGCTCCTGTCGAGGCTTCTGACTGCTTGCCGGTTGGGGTATAGATTCCGAGCTTGGGGATCTTGACCGAAGATTGCGGTGCCCACTTGAATTTGGAGAGAATGATGGGTGGAGATGACTCTTCGGTTTTGTCTTCACTTGAAGGGGATTCGCACGAGTTGTCATTCGAAATGGACTGAGGAGTGACTGGGGTGGCGTCCCGTGCTTCAGATGCTCTCGCCGTGCTCGTTCCACTGAAAGGCGTGAAACTTTTCGGATTTGAGGCCGGCTTTCGGTCGGTTGGAGGTGGGGTGTGCGGTGGTGGACTCAAGGTGCTCTTCGCTTGTGTAGCCTTTGCAGTACTGCGCGTCATCTTCTGTGGTCGGGTTGCAAGCTCATGCGAGACTTCTGACAGCGACCGCTTCTTCAAAGAGGATGGTGGCTGGTGTTTGGAAGTCATTATGGCTGGATATGTGGTAGATCAAGTGGGACAAAGAACGGGGTTTATTGGGTTATATAGAGCAACCAGCGTCATAGCCCAGGGGCAAGGTCAAGAAGCTCTCACCTAGGGTCAACGCGCGTTCAGTAACTGGCGCTTCCTCAGTAGCCCTAAACTCTGCATGTTGAAGGCAAGAGTAAAAGCTTTTGGTGGGGTGGTCAGCAGATTGATTGGGTGTGTCGACGACCGACCTTGATGTTACACTCACCTTCTCTTAAGCCTTGGCTTCTTGTGAGGTCACGTTGAACTTGTGAGCGTCCAGTAAGGTGCCTCATTGCTGCGTCCTTCGACAGCAGCCCCTGCCATCATCGGGCGCGGCCGACAAGAACACTGATAATATGCTACATGCGCATTTGAGCGCGCTGGATCTCGTTTCTATGGTGGCAGTGTCGGATGCTCCGTAACCCGGTCATAGAACCATAATTTCCCATCGCAGTAAAGACCAGCGAACGTGCTTTAGAAGATTGATCCACAGGGTACGGTCGAGAGCCGCCGTCACTCACAAAGAATGACGAAATGAAACGGAACCATTGGTTGAAGGGCCACAAATGATGGCGAGCATCCCTTGCGAATACGAGTGGCCTATGGCGATGAGATCTTTTGTGTGCCTGGATAAGGCGCAGAAGCCCGGCACCTAGTCAGCCTTGCGGGTGCTGTTCAGAGAATCGGAAAGCGTCGTGGACAGGTGAGCGGGGCTATGTAAGACACTGGCAAGCCAGAACGTTCGCATATACAACAATTCTAGGTAGCAATAGCCATAAAAATGCTCATGAAATGTAGTGTTGAGTTCTGAGGCGCAGTTTGGCCCTGCTCGAGATCATCTTGATGTGGGTCGCCGGGAGCCATGGCGAGCTGAGAGCTCCGTCGCCTGTCCCTGCACTTGTTGCCTTGATGCCTTCCAGGAGCGGTTGCCTAGACGAAAACATCAATTGGAACACTTGAGCTATACGGGGCGGATTGAACACTTGTACTGAACGCAACTTCGAAGGAAGAGGATACTGGTAGAGATGAGATAACGTCCTTCGGAGCGTTGAACTTATATACTAAACCAGCTCTCCCCGCTTTGTTTTGACCGGAACAGGGTCAGCTCCCCACACAGTACGATGCCAGGCCTGCCATCTACCAAGCGGATGTATGAGAAATCATGCTGTCGAACAAAATAAGGCAACCAGATGCCTGCCGCAGCCAGGCTTTGTGCTTGCAGCTGTGTGTGACACGTTACATTGACACTCAGCCCCCAACTTGGAGGTCGCCAGTGTGAGCCTTGCGCCTCGGTAGCGATTCTAGGCCAGCGAAAAGGCTGTGCTGCGTGCCATCTATCAGGCTGCTGGTAATAAGATCGCCAATCTTCAGTACGACTTAGGGGAGACGAAACGCTGTCTTTATTGGGGAGACGGTTTACCGCGGCGAACTGGAGTGATGAGAGAGAGAAGGCGGCGTTTACGCTGAAGAAGCTAGGTCGGCAGGTTACGCGCACTAGATTCCGCGCCAAGCAGTAGCTTGATCGCCCCTGTTTTCCTCACTCACATCTTATCCGCGCACTACAATTCAGAATTCATGACGCGCAGATACCAAAAGCCCAAGTAATGGTCTCGACGCGATTGATTTTTGGTTCGATGCTTGGGACATTTCCCATCCCGTAAAGCGATAAGCCTATTTGGTATCCGCCTTGGGCTCATCCAACCCGTCCCCAGTCTGCGTAGAAGAGTGCTCAATCGACCCCACGCCCAGATCCCCAGCCTTCTTCTGCACCTTAAAAAATTGTTGAATTTGTTCAAGAGCAGCAGCACTGTCTTCCTTGGTCGCCTTATCCTGGTTTCTCATTTCCCAATCATTGTTCCTATCCTGCCAATTTGGACCCAGGATCTCGCCCAGACTAAGCGAAAGCTTACGATTGACCTTTCTGCGCAGACGCGGATGCCACATGTGGCGATGCATCATACCCGTGGCAAAGAGTTGAGGCTCTGCCAAGAGCTGGCTGCCCCAGATTTTGTTGACTTCGTGGACGTAGTGCGCGTAGGGATGGACGTTCGTCTTTTCCACCATCCTGTTTTCTACGATTTTGGAACGACCGTGGCCGAACATGACGACGAATTGCATTTGTAAGGCCTTGACTACCGTGTGATGATGTATGTGCACGCCGAGCTCGCGGAGCTGCACCACGGTTCGAAGGCCGATGCTCCATCCGAGGCGTTTGAGTAGACGTTCTCGGAGCAAGTAACGACGCCAATGCCTTTTTGCGAGAGGAGATGTGAACATTGTTTGCTCTAGAGGTGCGTTTGGAAGCAATCCGGCTCTGAAGCCCCAGACGATTAATCCTTGAATAAGCGAAGGCTTGAAAATCTGTCGGATGGGATGAAAAAGGTTCTCCATTTGTGTTCTTGTGCCAGGAAAATGGAAGTAGTGGTTGCGCTCCGGATGAGCAGCACGTAGCTTCGCAGTCGCTGGTTCTAGGAAAGGTGATTTCGGTAAAGTTGCGAACTGGAAAGAGCTCCTCGGTGCGTACCAGCAGAGAAGCCAAAGTAAGAGACGCCTGAGCTCTCGAAACCTGCCTAACATGCCGAACCGCCGAATAATCTCACGCCAGTATGGCGGGGAAATGATGCCTATACCGGCTTCGAGAATCATGACGAATGTGCGCGTTACGAAGCGAAGGTCATCATAATTGATATCAGAGGCATTGGCAGGCTTGTGTCCTATGCGTCGTTGACGAAGCAAACCTCTTATGGCAGCAACTGATTCTCTTGTCAACATGACATTACCAGCGCGCATGTCTTGGAGCACTTCCATCACATGCTGCAGCCCGGTATGTTTGATATGGACTTGCAAGAGAGTGTTCCAGGACTCTTGGATTTGGTCTTTGTGAAAGAGAGTCAGGATGGCCAAGGTGCGCTGGGCTTGCAGCATATCCCCCTGGTCGAGATAATATTCTAGCAGTTGCCGTTGCACCTCAGCATCACCAAAAACGTCTGGGTGCTGATCGCTTTCTATCATACTGCGCACAAGCTGCCACCTCTTGTCGTATACGAACTTCTCTAGTGCTAGAGAGAAGACGCAACCTTGCAAAGCGATACCCGCTGCCCTGAGCTCATCGAATCTGTCCTTGAGTTCCGCCACTGGCTGCGTCTGTCTAGCCATGGTGAGTAGAGCCAAGGGTCCGATCTCATTTATTCCGACCATTGAAAGCCCATGTATAATAGAGGCCGACGGGAAGGTACGCGTTGCAAACATGCGAGCAACGAAGGGATCTTCAAATCGAACTGGTGCAGTGTCAGGACCTGACAAGCGACGCATGAGTTTTTGGTCATACTTGGTTGGGTCGGAACGTGTTTGATGTGCTGATGTTTGGCCAGTAAATTGTTGGATAACGGGATGCAACGCAACATTCTCCGAAGGTATATCATTCCGGGCGGTGCAGATTGTATGCCATTCTCGAGCCATGGCAATGCCCCCCTTTTCGCTCAGTACTGGCACCACTTCATCGTAGAGATCTCGCTCGTCGGAATGTTTGTATATCTCCATCAGCACATCATATGCGGCAGTCTTTAAGGTAGAGCGGCCCGAACGTGCTAGAGCGCGCAGAGGAAGTTTCTTGAGCTGGAGGTTTTCCACCATAGCATGATGATACTGTAGCGCCTTTTTGGGATTTCTCGGGAGCCAATGGGTCATGACCAATTCGTATAGCCGGGGGTAAACTTTGCCCGACTTGCGGAATAGTTCTTCTGCGTATGCCAGGGTCTTGGTGACGACTAGGTGGTGTTTGATGAAAGTTCCCCACAGATACTCGGCGTCTGGTGTTTCTTCAGTGGGTAGGTCATGTCCGGCGTCATTGATGTTTTGCCAGACATGGCGAACACCCTTTGCCCCGTGGATCCTTTCCTGGTATGCAAGAATAGCTGAAAGCAGTGCAGGATCGTCAGGCCGCTTTCCTGAAGGTGTGTCGTTGCCCTGAAAGACATTGGATGACGGCTTGGATACGTCGTTTGCTTCGTCATTTTGTAGCGTTCGGCGCACAAGCCTCCGTACGGCGGCTTCCGAGTTTGACTGCCTCATGAATCTCCATTTCAGCTTTGGGAAGGGCAATGGCTGGTCTCCCTTTTTGGCGGTGTAGTTGCGGCGGGGTGCGGTTGGAGGGCAGCATTTGGTGGTTGCAGAATACGACGCGGGGAATTCGGAGGCATTGACAATGGAGCGGAGGAGTCGCAAGGCTGACGGGCTTGCGAGGAGCCTGTCCAGGGCCGGCGGCATCAACGAGACAGGAGGCGAGGGCGGATTGAGTCCATTGGCGGCAGCATGCCAAAGTTCGTCCAAAAGTCGCACGCTCGAGCCTGACGATGCCGAAAGTTGCTGTTCCCGAAGCGGACAAGGGCCTTGGCGCTCGACTCTCTTCCGCCGCCGGATCATTCGACCTCGCGACATCACGAAACCGTGAAATCCACGAAACCACCAATTGCCCCCGCACGCCGCGAAATCACTCCTCGAAACACTTCACAATGGCCGGGTACGTCTTGGACTAGGCGATGGACTTTTCTACGGGTCCTGGGCGGCGCCGCGACGGCCGCCTTTAGCCTCTCCCAATAGGACGCATAGTGCTCAATACTGACAGCTAGCAGCTGGGTTATGCGCGAGAACAAGGTGCCTTACTGGCAACGCGAGCACCAGAAGCACGATGGACTGAGGACCTGGGAAAAGGTGCGTTGCCGAACACGGACGAGAGGAGGACGTATGGATGGTGTGGTCTCGAAAGGCACACGCCCGGGCTATTCGGGCACATGGAACAAATGGAAAAGACGTATACAAGAGACGCAGACTGACAATTGTCCTCACAGGCCCGCGGAAAGTGGATGATTCCCGGCTACAAGGTCATCCTGTTCAGCAGTTTCGGCGCCAGCATGTACATGATGGGCCGTCTTGTCCTCGTAAGTACGCCCTTCGAGCATCACAAAGACATGCCTAACATTTGTAAAGGGACACAAGACTTGGCTCGGCAAGAACTAGAGTGTACATTCTGAGCATGATATCCAGATATGGCTGGACTAGCAGGACCGCGTCCATGTCCATGTACAAGCAATCAACAAGCCTTTACCTACAACCACCAAGATCTCATTTGTCGATTTGATAGAGCAATCTATGCTGTGACTCATACCACCTTCGCGTATACGAATTCTAGGTGTTTATGCCGCGTCGCATGCAGCAAAGAGAAGCGGTAGCTTTTTCCATGTATCCGGTCTATGGAGTTGGCTCGTTGCATCTGATGCAAGCCTTTTCCTCTCGCGCGCTGGATGACTGTGATGCTGCTATAACTCCATGCATGCTAGCTAGGCTAAAAACATGGCTATTGACTACTGTAACCCTGCAGAATCTTGCCGAATAATTCCAACAGCATTTATGCACTGTGTCATAGCATCCATTATTCCTCAAAATACCCATGTGCACCTTTCCAGCGCCAAAGTGCCACCTCCAAGCTCTGGGGAGCTCCCCAACTGTGCCCCTCCACATGCGTGCTAGTCCCTGTAAAATGAGGTCAGTGCCAACGTTGGACTGGAACCGAGCCGAGATCCATCGCCAGAACTCCCGCGTCAGCCAAATCTCCACGTACACCTGTTCATTGTGAGCTATCTACGCAATGGCAGACTTCGTCAAGGGCCTCTTTGGAGGGCAGAAGCCTGTACAGGCCCCAGCTGCCGGTGATGATGGTACGTAGCCCCCACGTTGGACGCACAATTGGAAGCCCAGCGACCTGGCACGCGGAACCACGCGCCGCTCCTTTTTGAGACATTGGCAAGACTTCATCTGTGGAAAAGCCGCGATAAGATTTTCGCATTGCTACAGGAAGCGCAGACAATTGTTGCTGCAAAGAAACCTTCGCGTACATTGCTGACACATCCAGACTTCGCCGACTACGCGGGCGCTCCTGAGCCTACGCCAGCAGCCATCTCGTCCTTTACTACCACTACCGGTGCAGCGCAAGCGGCTCCTACATCTCTCGGCCAGAACCGACCGTATACGGCATGGTACCGGGTATGGGAGCGCACGACGGCAGATGACTTCAAGCTGGAGATGTACGTTCTACCATTCCTCTTCGTCCTCATCGCCGTACATCTCTGGGGCACCAAGCGCAACCGCACCAAGGCGAAGACATGGATGAAGGCACACGCGCCTGTCCTGACGCAGGAATTCGTCCAGGTCGGCTACGCGCGCCCGGAATCTGAGCAATCCGTCATGGATGTGGACAGCATGCTCAAGGAGAAGAAGGCCGACGAGTACCAGGTCTATGCGACTGGTCGCCAGAACGTCGCCTTTGTCGACTTCAAGCTGTCTTTTTTGAAGCGCTTCAACCCCTTCTTGTGGCTGGGCGAGAGCGTGCTTCCTCTGTTCTTCGAGAGCTTCCCCCCTCCCGCCGAGCGTATGGAGGCCACTGCCTACGTATTCGACGGTCGCGAGACCAAGATTGCTCCCTCGTACGGTCAGGGTGACGCGAAGAAGGTCACCAACAGCACTTTCGACGGTTTCGTCTTTGCCATTGTACACAAGGATATCATGAAGCGTATGCGTGAGGAGCGATACGACTTGTCTCTGACTTCAACTCGCGACCACGCCAAGTTGCCTGTCTGGACTACCGTCATGAGCGAGAGCGCCGAGGTTACCGATATGCTACTCACTCCGGAGCTCATCAAGGCTATCGAGGAGGCTGGAGACAACTTCGAGGCCATTGTCGTCAGCGACCAGCCCATTGACGCGCCCAGGACGTAAGTCGCACTACACCTTGTGTCTCTTGAACCCAACTAACACTATGCAGTCTCGACCAAACCAAGCCCCGCAAGCGCCTCAGCCTCTCCCTGAAGTACGCCTCCGACTACAGCACCACCATGCCCCTCTTCCAATACTTCCTCCGTCTCCCCGACCAACTCGCTTCCTCTGCCCACTTCCGCCCGGAGGCCCTCCGCCGCATCAAGCAGACACGCGATGAGCAGATCGCCAAGATCCGCAGAGCCGACGACGAGGAGAAGGCCGAGGAGCGCAAGTTGGCTCTCGACAAGTTGAAGAAGGAGCAGCGCGATGCCAAACTTGGTCGCTTGAGCGCAACCGAGCAGAAGAAGTTCCTCGAGAAAGAGCGTGAGAAGAGCGCTAAGAAGGGAATGAAGAGGAGTACTGTCAAGGCGTAGATGAACTTGTTGGATTCTCTTCAATTGGAGTAGGTTTCTTGGGGGACGGGAGGCGGTGGGGAGTTGGAAGGATTCTCTGGATGGCTTTATGATTGGGTCATGTCGGATGGATGGGACGGATGGAATGTATGGATGTATAGTATAGCCTGGTTTAACCTGGTCTTGTATGAAGAAATAAGAGGTGATGGATTTAATTCATTAATTAACAGTGGCTTTGTTTATCATGTCTTGTGTGTCGCATGTTAATGGCCGACCCAGTCACGAAGGAAGGGAACAACAGGTGTGATTGTTCTCTTTATAGCAATGCCCGCCGAACTGATCAAGGGTGTCTGCTCTCCTTCACCACCACTTTATCTTCTCCACTTGGTCTACGTAGCAAGCTTGTACGGTAATTGAGCAAAATATGGCAAACTAGACAACAGGGGACATTCACAGTTCAAGCCAGTAATACCGAACAGGAAAACCCCCCACCTCAGCAAATGGCTGCGACAATATCTAGCTACACCTCATTTACCTCGTTATGTCACGGTTTTGGAGTCTTTCCTCTTGTATCACGTATTACAGTTTCATGTCTCCGCTGCTGTACCACGTAGTACACCTGACCGCTGCTCTACACCTCACCGCTTTCCTACTATATACGTTGTTTATAGCAACATACAATAGAACCACAGTTCAATCCTTCAATTCTTCCTGCACGCAATCCACACACGTTACCTAAGCTTCCCTCCCTTCTGTCAGCAAAATAACCTTCTATTGAACAGGAGCGGTAGTACCAAGCACATTGAGATCCCGTTCCTACTTAGGTAGTATGCAATGAATATGTGGGAAGGCTAGGCATCACAACGTCGTTCCCCCTAATACACGATTTGTACTAGCTGGTCTACTACAAGGGCTTAGCTCAGTGGCATCTGCGCCCTCAGCCGGGGGAAGTGTTTCCCTCGCTGTGTTAGCGGTTTGGTGGTGTTTTTTTTTAAGGGTGATGGGAGGTGGTTGTGTCGCTGTTGTAGGCTATACCTCGGGTACGTATCTAGGTATGTAGGTATTTAGGAATCGTGGGGAGTGGTACGGTATGCGCTGTACCATGGATGCTAAAATAAGCTTTTTTTTCCACCGCCGTAGATGGATTGTGTAGGGAAGGGAAGGTTTCTTGAGTCTATGTGCTGGTCGGCTTTTTTTCTACTTTTTCCCTCTTCTGGTCAATGGGGGTGGGTTGGGTGGTGTGGAGTGGAGCGTAGTGCGAGACCATTTTACTATCCTCGTTGTCGTGAATATTACTGTTTTGTTCCTTGGGAGTGGAGTTCCTAATAAAAAAGATTCGCTGCCTGTGTGCTCTTGGATAGCGTCGCGCGTAGTTAGCAGGGATGTGTTACATTTTGAGCTCGGGGGTAAGCCTTCCTATTTCTTCGTAGATTTAATTGAAGTGGTAATTTTTACGCGTTATACGTTTGCTGTGTAGAGAAGGGTTGAGTAGGCAGTAATAAACTACGTTCTTGCTTCCACAGGTGTCGACTTCTTGGCCTGACAACGACATCTCATTTGCGTCTCATCTTTCTGGGTACCATCAAATTGGGCAGGTGAATAATGTAGAGAGGGAACTAAGAGCGAGGACGGATGCTGCAGACACGTCAACAAGCCGGACCGGCCGTGAATTTGAGCTTGATTCTAACTTCATAAGATAACCGCTAGGCCTATATAGGCAGTCGCTAAACCTAAATAGGTGGTCCTCAGGCTGAAATCAACCCTCTGGCCGGCTTGATGACAAGTCTGGGGTACTAGATGTTTCGATCTTTAGGGTTAGAGATTTTTGAGTAGTATTATGCTCCGGACATCGTTGTGACTCCTCTAGTTAGAGGTGGGTTTTACTTGAGTTTTATGCTGACTTGTCCAATGCGTACCTATGGATGATTGCATGTTATCGCATCCGTAATCGTAGCACGATACTATGTAAAGAGCCATCTCTTCTTAAATTTTGTCTCATATCCTAATGTATGTGCATAGCTTCAGCAGCCATACGAAGGATCTTTATAGGATGTGTTGATCTTGCGACCTATAGAGACCTATCATTGTCAGTTTCGGTACACCCTTATCATGAACAAGGATGGCTCCATATTGGTGCCATTATTTTAAGGGCACAGAGGTAACAATACTAGGCATGTGGATTGCGAAATTGGAGCAGATGAAAGCAATGACCGTAGTATCATCTCCCGGCTATGTGTTTAATGGAAAGAGATCTAAGAATTGGACGTTATCTGCTATACCCGCGCTATAGCAACATTATTTTCGCACTTAGCCTAACTTGCCAACAAGCTTAACAATGTGTGGCTACGCGTATCGCTGGCGTTTCCGGCATGAGAAGCATACCTAGCTTCATGAAGGTACATGACGTGAGAGGAATGTGTAAAAGAGTGACACGCTAGGTAAGAGGAGAACGGGGAAATCGCAAGTCATTAGACCGAGGACGACAATAATGGTGTTACTACATGATCTTCGAGCATTAAATATCCAAAGTCGTATCCTACACCAAAGCGAAGTGAGGTGCAGTGATGTGTTCCGCTAACATCGAAGATAAATACGTAGTTGTTCAACGGTGCACATGAGAGACGTATTTGTTGTTAGTACTACCATACTACCACACTATCAACATTCGGGATGTAAGCTTGTCACGGTCCAACACTAGCACTGTGGCTTTCACTCCACTGTATGTTACTGCTTCACTTTGCGAAAGAGACATTCCTTCGACTGCCTTTCCTACTGCCTCGGGACCTACGGCTCCAAGATAAGAAGCGACAACTAAGGAGCGGTCTATGATGACTCGACAGGCGGACAGCACATTAATACGCCAGCAATGTTTTCTTCTGGAAAGTCTGCCATGGCTTTGAGGTGACGTTGTTAATGTTGTTTGTTGATGTTTTGAAGAGGCGGTGGAGCGTAGCTTCCTGACGACATTGCGCCCGCTCTTTCCCCAGCTGGATAGCCGAGACAAACAAACCAGGGCGCGAAGAAAGGACCATTCTACAGCCTACCAAGACGCCATGCGACACAACTTTGTCGATCGATCTACATGGCCGCAACTTTGAAGTCCGTATCCAGCTGTTTGTTGTGTAAACACCCGTCACGAGACCCACTCTTTTCATTTTGCGATGGCGGCTACTCGGCGTTAAACGAGGGGATTATCCGTGTCATCACAAAAAGTAACGGGAGGATGCTGTCAATCAAGTTTCTAACGTCTCAGGTTGTCAAGCCACGTATGTATTCATACACCGCGATTGAGGTTGGGCGAGGCAATGGGAAAGGACGGTTTTCGAGGAAAGAGGCGGACGTCGGAAAATGTACACGTCGCCCACGGGGAACGTAACAGATGCAATTCGGGTATCTCAATTATTCAGGCGCCAGATATCGAACACGGACGAGTTCCCAATGGCATCCTGGAGATTAAGAGCAGGGTGTGCAAGACTAAAGTGACAGTGACATTCGACACAGTTCGTCGCAGCACTGCCAATCACGCCGCGATTCACTATCACGAAACAGTGGCTGCAGCATGTGCTGCATGTCAGACGCGGGCGCCCACCGTGGGGAACGGTCGATGATGCGGCCGTGGAGAACCACGGTTCACATGCCTCGAGCTGCTCATGGCCCAAAACAAGCGAGGTGAGGAGACGTGCCCACTCTGCAGTTGACCGCCTTCGGCTGGACCACGATCGATGGGCGTTGGGTCACGTGGTTGTCCGGGGGATCCGTGATCGTCGTCAACCCACCTGCAGCCACGGAGCTTCGGGCAGCAGCAATACAGAGGTCCGGCCAATGGCGACGCGTCAAAAACTGGGTGGCTGGGGAGAGGCTGGGAGCTATCTATTGCTGGCCGCGTCGAACATGGATGGACGCAGCTGAAAATGCCTCGTCCTCATGTACAATGTATCGCATAATGCATGTGAGAGGCTTCCCTGCTCCAATTGCAATAGTCCACGCAGCTACTGGTCGGCCCACTCTGCTGGCCGTGGCTGGACACGGTCATGGAGCTGCAGCCAGGTCGGGGGAAGCTCCCGGCAGCCTTGTGGAGCGTAAACTCGATGTGTGCAGCGATTGCGACACGAATTGATTGACATCGCCGGGTCAACAGCCGTGCAGAGTTCGATTGCGCGTCAGGCATTACCTCGGTGCGAGAAGCGCCGTTGCGTGATGGGCTGCCTGGGGTCTGTCCGCCCAAGGCACAGGCTGAATAGGGGCAGCTGTTATGCGCTAGCCGCCCGTGTAAACAAGACTAGCCCGCTCTCGGACAGCTTTCCCAAAGCTTCCCAGCCTCCAGAACCCTGCGACGAGAAGACAGCGGCCACAACACTCTGATCGGACTGACCGCCAATCTACTTGATCCCCTCGGCCATTGTGACTCCATCTCTCCTCCACCTACACCCCGCTACTGCACCCAATTGCGCATCTTCAAGCAGCTGCACGTCAACACCACGAAGCTGGCGACCCTTCAGTAATTTTTCTTTCTCCAACATCTCCTCGTGAGACCCTCAAAGGAGCCAAGAAGTTCTTTCTTGATTCCTTTCGAATTGTTTTCGAACGGTTCGAAGGGTTTTCAAGTCAGAACGACCAGACTCCGTCAAACTGGATTTTGAAGCACGAGTATGTCGTTTCTCACTCGTCTGGTATAAGTAATTATGCTAAAAAACCCGACCAGGTTCCGATCCCCTTCAGTGTCTTCCCGTCTGCGTATCGGAACGCGGAAGTTAAGGAATCTACCAGTGTTCAGGTAGAGCAAGAAGCACACTTTGAGCAAGAGGCTTCACACGGACGGGAAGGTCACGAAGAAGTCCACGAATCCTTCTCCGCTACCGTCCATCACCCTCCTCCTCCCCCGCCGCCACCAGCACCAGCTTCTGAGCACGGTTCTGAGCACCCATCTCAACACCCATCTCAGCATCCCTCTCAACACCACCACGACACTCACGTCAAGGAAGAGGTTCGCATCTACGAAGAAGAGCGCCTCCGTCGTCCCCAGCCTCAGCAACAGCAGTTTCAGCAGCCGCAACAGCAGCAGCAGCAGCAACGCCAGCCTCCCCAGCACTCTCACCAGCACTTCCACGCCCAACAGCCTTCTCAGCACCGTGAGGAGATCCACATCCACGAGGAAACTCGTTACAGGCAACCCCAGCAGTTCCAGCAGCAATCGCAGCAGCAGCCTCACCAGCAGCCGCAGCAACAGCACGCTCAGCTTCACTCTCAGCACGCGCACGTCCAGCACGGACAGCACTCTCAGCACGCCCAGCGTACTGATCGCGTAGAGTTTGAACGATCCCACGACCGGTAAGTCAGCTCCATTGTTTTGCCAGCGCATCTTTGCACGGATCATCACAACAGACCAGCCCCCTGATTTTAGCGGCACCCAGCCATGCGCTAGCCTCTAACCCCTTTCATCTGTTGTTGTCCTAGCGACATGCAGTCTCCACTTTTCCCTCACCTCCTCTAAGCTCTTCCTTGCCCAACCCAAGCTGACCTTCCTTTCTTCCTTCAGCTATCAACCCCAACCTCCTTCCTCTTCTCTTCCTCAAGTAGAGGTTCAGGACCGGACTTACGACAGACACTTCAACACAGTCCACGGCCCTGCCACCGACTACGCTCCATCTCAACTCGACGTTACCGAACGTCAGTTTCGCGAACGTACCCGTCCCATCGTCGCCGGTGCTAGCTTTCCTAAGGAAACCTACACCACCAAACGCGATACCTACCCCAACAACAGGCAGGTAGACAGTGTTGACAGCCGCTACCCAGCTGAGGTCCGAGTAGAAGAATCTACTCGTACCACTGTCGCACCCCCCAAGAAGTCCAAGCGTGACATGGGATATTACGACAACGAAGGCCAGTACCACTCGTTTCGTCAAGGAATCTCCCACGCCGCCCACAAGGTAGCCGACCGCGTTCAGCACCCCATCCACCCTCACCGCCACCACCACTCTCACGAGCACTCTTTTCCCGGTGCCAAGTACGAAGACGACCGTGAAGAGGTAATCGTTAAGGAGAAGTACACTTCATCTACTCCTACCGTTGCCCCTACCCGCCCCGTCCAATCCGGAGCCCCTGTTGAGAGAGTCGTTCGCGTCCACTCTTCTGCCCCCGCCCCCAGGTCCGTCTCAGCCGCACCTGCTCCTCCCGCCCAAGTCTCTTCATCCATCGCTCCTGCTCCAGCTCCAGCTTCTGCTCGGTCAGTCCGCAAGATGTCTACCGGCAACACCATCACCATCCCTTGCCATCACATTCGCATCGGCGATCTCCTGATCCTTCAGGGCCGCCCTTGCCAGGTGATCCGCATTACCACCTCCTCTCAGACTGGCCAGCACCGTTACCTCGGTGTTGACCTGTTCACCAAGCAGCTCCATGAGGAGTCTTCCTTCATCTCCAACCCGGCTCCCTCCGTCGTTGTCCAGAACATGCTCGGTCCTGTCTTCAAGCAGTACCGTGTTCTCGACATCCGTGAGGACGGCCGTGTTGTCGCCATGACCGAGTCTGGTGATGTCAAGCAGGGCCTTCCCGTCCTTGACCAGAGCGGTCTTATCTCCCGTCTGACCGAGTCCTTCGACAACGGTCGCGGCTCTGTTCGTATCCTCGTCATCAACGACGACGGTATGGAGATGGCTGTCGACTACAAGGTCGTCCACGGCTCCAGGTTGTAGATGCCTAATGCCAATGGTAAGTCAACTTCTTCATCAAATCTTCCATCGACATCCTTCTAACACTATTCAGGTCTCATTCAAACGTTCCATAATCAATCATCCCTTACGGCGTTTGTTTCCTCATGACCACTTCTTATAAATTGTGTTCATAACTTTTGCATCGTTGCTTGGCTGGCAGCATTGGGCTTACCTTGGACATTGTCCGGCGTTTCGCCAACGGTGTCCTGGGTACAGTTCATTTCTACTTGTCTGGGTAATGGAAATATCGGAGCTACATCTGTGGATAGTTAATGAATTGCGTCTCCTTTAACCATGTCTTCGTACCCTGTGCTGCTTCCGTGTGATGTCTTCGTATCCGCAAGTCTAACCTTGGCTCATCATCTCCACAATCACTCCATACGTACAATCGCAAGTCTAACCTCTAAAGATATCTGCGCAACCATCTAATGTCCTATCATTCGCCAACTCTTACGGCCGCAAGTCGTCGCAACTATTTCAACATCTTTTCGCAACACTAACCATCGTAAGTTATTTCCCCAACCTATCACCGTCCTCCTATTCGCCAACAACTTACGGCCGCACCAAGTCCCCGCAACGACCCGAGGCTACCCCGCCCTACCCACAAGTTCGCATACAAACAAACCAACGATGATACACCAGCGCATATCCACCGCGCACGCCCTGTAGATACAAAAGGAGCATGTTATAGTTGCATTGCACCCACTGCCTGAAACCTGATTACAGCCTACCATGCCTCACTCAGACCACTCTCCCACCCCTGCGCGCGAATCTTTTGCGGGCCTGCCTTCCTTTCCAGACAACGTACCCACCGCGCCTCTACTGCGCATCTCGCTGTCTAAGCTGCTGCAGCAGGATGCTGAAGAGCAAGAGCGGTGCTGGAAAGCGTGTTGCGAGTTAGGGTTCTTCTATCTCGATGTGCGGACTGGTGCGTCCAGTAGTAGTGGTGATGATGAAGTGTCTGTGGATGGAAATGCGTTACTATCAGACGTGGACGCGTTGTTCGAAGTCATGAAACCTTTTTTCGACCTCGATGTCGATGAGAAGGTGAAGTACGATTTCAAAGAGCAGGGAAGCTACTTTGGGTACAAAGGGTATGGGAGCGGTTATGTAGACAAGGCGGGGACTAAAGATCGGAATGAGTTTTATAACGTACGTCCTTCCCTCCCCTCCACATATATTCCCATCACCACCACAATTCATTGCTAATATATGCAACCTGTGTAGATCTCAAAAGACGATATCCTAGCCCTCTCCCCACCACTCCCCTCCCCTGAAGTGCTAACACCCCACCGCCCCCTCTACACTTCCTACATCCACTCCTCCCACGCAATCTGCATGCTCATAACCTCCATCCTCTCTACGCGCCTCCCACTCTCCGCCTCCGCCTGCGAAAAAGGCGGACTCCCGGCTTACCACAACCTGCTCGCCCGCTCAGGCGACCAAATCCGGTTCGTCAAAGCGCCACCACAGGAGCCGTCGCTCAAGGGCGTTGCGCTGGGCGAACACACGGATTTCGGCAGCGTGACTGTGCTTTTTAACCGCTTGGGTGGGCTGCAGGTTCGTCTGCCGCCGGGGATGCAGGCGTGTAGGTCCACGATGGAGGAACCGCGTATGAGCGACGTCGAGACCAAGTTGTGCGAGGATGGCTGGACATACGTGCGTCCGCTTCTGGGGCATTGCATCGTTAACCTTGGCGACGCGCTGGTCAAGTTCTCAGAGGGGAGACTTAGGAGTAATATCCATCGCGTTGTGGCGCCGCCGGGGGACCAGGCGACTGTGGATAGGTATAGTTTGGTGTACTTTTGCAGACCGGAGGATGATGTTTTGTTGGGGAGTTTGATGGAGGGGGGGCAGGATAAGAGAGAGGAGCAGATTACGGCGAAGGACTGGATTTTGAGGAGGGCGTTGGGGAGGAGGGAGAAGGATGGGTGGGAGATGAGTGAGGGGACGGAGAGGGTAAGTATGAGGGGAAACGCGTAAGGTATCGGGTTGCTGATGGGGTGGAGGGGGGTTTGGGTGGACGTTTGTTGCTGTGCTGTGCTGTGCTGTGCTGGCGCTGGTGGTGCGTTTTGATGTGTTTTGGTTGACGGTGTTAGTCTTTGGAAAGATGTACAAATTAAACACATCTCTTTTTATATCGCTTACAAGTCCTTGCTCATCGCCAGGTATAAACCCCCCCCCCCCACCCCCCAGTCTCCCTTCCTTCTACTCATTCCTTTTCTCCTCCACGCACACAAAAGTCGTGGCATGCTACCCAACTACCTAAAGATATACGTGGACAAGGCATGTGCTCTGCCTTTCCTTTGTCCAGAACCCGCACAAATGAACATACATGAAGTTCCGAACTCGACCCTCCCTCCTACTCTAAAGTCATTTCAAAAACGGCCCATGTCCTTTTAAAATCTAAATCTGCCGTTCCCATGACCTTTGTCTTCCCACTCTCACAAAAACCTTGAATTCCAGAAAATGGTGCGTCCTGTGCATCTTGACTTGCCACACAAAACAAAAAGCATATCGATTCTCGTATGAGGTCGACGACGAAAAGTTCTTCAAAAATAGTTCGCCATATCCAGAACAGCACTTGCCATTAAAACAGCACAAGTCAAGACTGATGGGTTCCGAGGAGTATTCCTATATCTGTAACATCTCCTCTTCTCCTCCTCCTCCTACATACATCACTTTCTTATTTACCTAAAACAATGGACTTGTCAACGTATTGACTTAAAACACCGTCGCCTACAACAAATGTCGCCGCTGACCAGCAACTCTCTGCTTAAAAATCCATCTCCGGCTCTGTTTTTCTTCTATACACTTGACATCAGAGGAAGTTACGCCGAAAAAACAATAGAGCCGCGAAGACATGTGTTCTCCGCCGTCCTCCCACCTATACTTAGAACCTCGGTACAAACCGCGTCTTGGATCCGATTAAAAGGACGACAAAGTGATTAACAAAAAGCTTATGCCGTTCCCTTCGTTGTCTAAATCAAACCAACATGGCATCACATGTTTTGCGCGTCCTCTTCTCCCCTATCCAAAATATATCTTTGAAAGAACCCCCCCCCCCCCGCAGCAGCTATATGCATGTTTCCGGCCCTTTCTTTTTCTAAGAGGATACGGCGTAGAGGCTCTAATTACACATTCTTACTACCTACCTTGAAAGGTTTCTGTGTTAAAAACAAGCAAGCAGGACGCGCATGTCCTTCCCTGCCTCCTTGTCTGGTCTGAGTTTAAAAAAAAAAATCCCTGTCAAGCTCGCACATGTCTCTCCCTCCTTCCTTTCTCCGGTGCAGTGTATAACAGTACCGAAATTGTACAAGATAACGCCCCATGGCAATGAAGTGAAAATTGTGCCAACATTCTCAAAATGTGTTTGTGCCTGGGCTCTCTCTCTCTCTTCCACCCGCCCCTCTTCTCCCTAACGACCATGAGAAGAAAAGAAGAAAACGAAAAGTCGAGGTCGTCACGTCTTGCTCTGCTCCTCCTCCCTCTTATGATACAAAGTCCATAAATGCCATTTCAGCCACGTTCATGTGCACCGCAAAAGTTGATGTGCCCAAAATCTATGCCACTTTGCTTCTCTCTCTCTCACACTCACACACACACACACTCTCTCTCTCTCTCCCCACACCACTCATCATAGAAATTTCACTTGCACAACAATCAATGACAGAAAAAAATAACTGGCGTTTTCCATAAATCATATAAACTTGGGTTGAAAGAAAATTGGACTTGTTTTTATCAAAGAGACGCTTGCACGCTTTCATCCCAAACAATTGGGGACGCAACATCATCATCGTCTACTCGTTCTAAAAGGAAAACCGGACGTATGCATTGTCCTCGTCGTCAGATGAGATGCTGTTTACTGGGCACCCTTCTTCTCAGCTGTGCTCATCAAGCTACCAATAAAGGTGGTGATAAGCCTGCTTTGTACGGCGACAATGTCGTCGGGTACGAGCCAGATGGTGGCACCCATCTTACGCGCGATACTGATGGCCAACTTGGCGTTCTGGTAGCATTCATCGTCGTTGCGGCCGGGGGCGACGAGGTCGTAGTCGACGTATGCGGGCTTCATGCCAGCCAAGACATCGAGGAGGAAGATGGCGTTGCTGAGAGAAGAGTCCTTGAATGAGCGGACTTGGCTGTGCTTGCCACCCTTACTTGCCATGTCGTTGGCCCACTTGATCATATCCGCATCGGAAATTTCGCGCTTGCCGAGCTGTTGGGCGAGGCCGTTGAGCGTGGAGACGATGTCCTTGCGCATGAGCTGCCATACGAGACCGAGAGTAAGTGTGCGCTGGCCGTCGGTGATATCGGCACCCTGGATACCAGGG
Source organism: Stemphylium vesicarium (assembly GCA_004380135.1). Lineage (NCBI taxonomy): Eukaryota > Fungi > Ascomycota > Dothideomycetes > Pleosporales > Pleosporaceae > Stemphylium > Stemphylium vesicarium. The sequence continues at coordinate 63,513 of QXCR01000108.1, read as the reverse complement.
AGGGAGAACTGAACCTGTTTGCCAAGCTCGACAGCGTAATTGGTGTTCTCGAGGGCCTTGAAGCGCATCAGCTCCTGGCCTTCCCGCGGCTTGTTGACGTGTCGCCAGTTTACGCTGCCGGGAATGATCTTGTCGTATGCCTGTAGAATAACAGTGCCGTCCTTGAGGTCCTCGTAGAAAGACTGCACAACGGGCTTGACGTCCAGAGAGTTGAGCCATAGAGTGAAGACGCGAGCCTCGCGCTCTCCAGCCGCATCGAAGTCATCAATCTCAGCCTTCTCCTCTTCTGTGATGGGGTCGAGGCAAGGGTGTGTGTTGAACAGGTTGGCGACAAAAGCCAAGTTGAGCTTCGGGTTTCCGGCTACGAGCGAGGTGGGGGTGAGGAACTTGCGGCAGTCGAGAGCGTCGGCGTTCTGCAGGACCATCTCGGCGCGCTGAAGAAGGTCGGTCTGCTGAAGCGGGGAGCGAGAGCATGTTTCGGGCGCTAGCTGGTTGAGGAGGACGGTGTAGTTCTCGCCATCCTTGACGTCGGTGGAGAAGTTGGAGACACTGGACATGTTAGTGATTGCAGGTTCCAAATCAGCTCGGCTTCAACTCACGTCCTGTGCCACTTGGCGTTCTTCAAGTGGTAGTTGAACCACCTCAGCAGGATTTGCTCCGGGGGCAGGCGCAGGAACTGCTCGAGTGTCTCGTCGTCTTCCAGAAGCCTGTACAGCTCGGGATGTAGCTTGATGTCGATCTTTCCTAGCAGACCTCTCCTGATGATCTGCCAGATCAGACCCAAGATCAAGTGCTCTCGTACTTCGATAATGTCTCCGCTGCCAATGTTTACAACCGAGCATCCAATACCCTTGGCCGACTCGATGACGATGTTGTTGTTCTCGGTGAAGTGGAAGTTGTTCAGCGACTTGATCTTCTTGCCCGGTTTGTTCAACACACGCTCATCGATAGTATCTGGTACGCTGTCGTTGATGAGCTTGGACAGTACCAGACCGTCCTTGCAGGCATCAAACATCTCGAAGGTGTCGGTGGGGAAGGGCAGACGGTCGCCGATATCTGGGTCGCCAGCGAGGACGGCGTTGATATGGCGGGTAAACTCGGTTCGCTCATCTTCGTTGATGGTGTGGGTGACGTTGGAGGAAGAGCCCTGCACCTGGATCCTGCCACCGCCCACGCTGCCCTTGGAGGCGTGTCCGGGGTTGGAGGGAGAGTTGACGCTGGAGGCAGTACCGGCTCGTGGGCGGCTTGGGCCGGTAGACATGCGCTGTTGGGCGGGGGACGAAACTCGCAGTTTGGAGATGAGCTGCTGCCGTTAGCCTCCCATATGTTGTGCAATGCGCCGTGTCGCCTACATCCACGTAGTCGTCAAGCTCTACTCTTCTTGACGAGTCGAGCTCGACCTCTTTCAGGGCTTGTCGCACGACATCGTAGGGCTGGTGCTCCGACTGCTGCGCGCCCTTGATGGCGGCTCCCTCCTCGAGATAGCCCTTGTCATCGACATCGAGCTTGCGGAACGCATCTTGCAGGCCGAAGATCTCGCCCTGCTCGAATTGGGGATACTTCCTGTTCGCAATGCCATGTTAGCTACCGTGGAAGCCAGCGGATGGCCATAGAAGGCGCGGGCCCAAGACGTACTTTTGCAGCTTGATGATGTTCATGTTGACGATGTACAGAGGAACAAATCAGCGTCGAAGTTGGGGAGCGGAAGAAAAGAATATCACTGGGCGGCAATGTAGTTGCCTGGCTCAGCCTCGTTGCGCGTTCGATCACCGAGTGCCTCTTGTTTTGCTTACCCGATGACGACGTGGGGCGACTGCCAAGCCGAAGCCTTCGAGGGGCAATCCATCGCAACCTGCTCCCGGATTACGTACACAGTCACATGAGCCGCCCTGCATTAGGCCGCCATCACTGCTACACCTCTTCTACTCGCATGCTTTGTACAGCTTACGCCCATATAGAAGCCTGCTGATCCTCCAGACGCGCAATCACTTCCTTCAGTGCTTCACAGAAATCCTTTGGGCTCCGATGCCCAACATGCCCCATGGGTCCCTAGCCTCTGAAGCGGTGTCCATTGCCACCTCACTGGCCACTAGAGCCACGCCTTAGTGCCCCAGGTGTATACGTGCGAACAGCCCGAATACGCACTCGACCCTGTGTCATGGTGCAAGCCTGCCATCCGCCTTGCCGACAGTGAATAATGCCCAGGAAGCCGCTTATGCTTTTGTGCACAACTTCAAAATATGTTTCCAAGACTTGTGCAGTGAACGTCACAAACAGAAGACGCCAAAAAAATACCGCACCGCAACGGGAAGGTCAGGAAGGCAGTTGATCAGTGGAAAAAAAGAGCTTTTGATTCCCTCATTAACGTCATAAGGTCCATGTCGCCGGCTCGTTGAACAAAATAAACACTAAAGCCGTACCCTCCCCCATCTTCCACCAAAATATCCAAACATGGTCCGACGGCAACCCATATGCAAATGGCAGCCCTATCCGTCCCATCTAGCTACAAAACAACAAGCCGTCAAAACTTTCTCAGTGAATGGCCTGAGCCAAATAAACATCATCATTGCGTGAACATCCATCAGATTCGTGTGCGCCCGCATTTTCGTCAAACATGGCGTACCGTCCGTCTTGAAGCAGAAGAGGATGACGAGGGTGTATTACTCACGTCCTTGGTCGCATTGCCACGTACATGTGTTCGGTATTAACGGTGGTGGAATTGGCGTATGTCGAGCGAGAGGAGTACTGACGTGGCAATGCGCAAGTCTTTCGTGAGCTCCCCGTACCCTCCCAAACTGTCCAAAAAGGAAACGCTGCGGCTATAGAATGTACAAGACCCGCATGTGCACATGTCGCATGCAAAAGTCGTATGTTCCGAGGATTGGCCCCCGAGACATGGTGTGTTGGAACTGCTGTTCCGCGAAGCAAATGGTCGTCAAAGTCGTGAATGCCGAGAAGTGCAGAAATGTAGACAAGAGACAAAACTAGAAGGAAATATAGACACAAGGAAATTTAAGAGAGCGAAGTTTGCTGTTTGCACGCAATCTCGAACCGTATCGTTTTGGTTGAAGAGACGCCCGGTGAGAATGTCGTAGTAGGATGTTGTGATGCTTCTGAAAAGACCGCTCGCTTGATGCCGCGAAATCGCTGAATATTGAGGCTGATCCGCCTTCTAGTCCATGAAACGGCAACTGGCCACCCGTATAATGTGCAAAGTCTTCGTTTACCGTCTAGCACGTTGAGCTGTCATGGTGTGTGCGCGCTGTAGTCCAGGCGTTGGGTCAGCGTAAGGGCCACCTACAGCGCCGCCTTCCATGGTCTTGCGCCTCTTGAGGCCGCTCATGTCGTCTCCTTGGACGCTGTCGGGCCGGTAGGGGTCTTCATCTTCATCATCGCGACCACGTTTACCCGAGTTGTTTACACCGTTGGTGGGAGCATATCCTTGGGTAGCATACTGTGGTACGGCGCCAGGGCCTGGGTAGGCGTCATGAGCTGTGTTGCCATTGGGTGCACCACGAGGGTCGCTCATCACGTTGTAAAGATTGCTAGATGGTGGTGCCTGACGCTGCGGAGTCGGGTAGCCCGAGTTCCATTGCGGCTGGCCTCCGGTAGCGGAGCGGGGTGTAGCACGCCCGGAGCCGTTTTGGTGGGGTGATCCTGTCATCTCCGGTGAGAGGTGGGCATGGTCGGGATGCATAGCACCAGGAGGACCGTTGGGCGTGTATCCGTAAGGGCCACGGTTGCCGTTGTAAGGTGCGTTGGAGTGTGTGTACTCGTTGCTGTGGTCATGTTGGCTTTCGGCCCCCGCTGAAGGCGGGGCGACCTGCTCGTGACCTTGGGGCATCATGCCATCTGGCTGCTTGACTTCACCCTCATCTGGAACATCGTTAATACGAGTTGGTGGCGCCATCTCCGTCTTCGGGTAGGCGCCGTCTTGACGGTAACCCATCATTGGCTGCCCTTGGGCATACTGGCCGGGCTGAGATGGGGCTCCCGAATACAGAGGCCTGGAGCCATCAAAGCTCTGACCAGAACCATAAGACATGCCCTGTTGGACAGCGCCAGGAGGGGTGCTCGCTGGTGTCGTGGGAACAGAGCGCGTGTTGCTCAACCCTGTGTCGATGGATAGTGGCTGGCCGCCCTGAGGGTTCTGGACGTTGTTACCGTTCCACTCGTAAGAGCTTCCTTGGTTTCCCATGCCCATGATGCTTGAAGCACTTGTCGGAGGAGTGGGGAAAGTGTGAGCCCGGTCGATTCCTGGACGACCTGAAGAGGGATGAGGTTGAATGGCGTGCGGGGGCTGGGAAATGGCAGCGCCGATGGGGTTGCTCATCGAGTGATGGTGATGGAGCGATGGAGGTTGTGACGCCGCTGGACCGGAGAGGTATCGCTGGTGAGTCTGCATAGGGTCAGGTCTTCGGTTGCGGTCAACAGCAGCCATGGCAGCGCTCCCTACACTTGACCTCGTCTGATTCGACGGATGATAGAGCAGTGCTCCGATGTCATGGACAAACAGAGGGTAGAGCTGCTCTGTAATCTTCTCTTTGTTGGCAAATTCGAGGGCTCGCTCGAAAGGAATCCTGGGTCTTGTCAGTTTTGTGTCAAAGGTATCAAAAAACGGGAGACTAACCAGACACCCTTGAGGTGCATTGGGCCGATCTTGACCACGTGACGTGTCTTCTCGCTCTTGAGGATACCGTCTCGGCGACCTCGTGTCATACCAGCGACGTTCAGGAGCTTGGTTCCGTTGATCATGTGGTTATCTAAGTCGTGTCAGTTGATAGGTTTCTATAATAAACAGTCATATTCACTCACCCTCACGACGCGCGACGCAGACACCCTTGGCCTCAACCTGAAAGCAAAGGCTGCCTTCGTCCTCCCAGAGAGTGGCAGTCACACGCGGCTTCATGCCTGGTGGAGCGACCTGGCCAGTGTGATCAAAAGTCTGAGGCTGATAGCTCTGGGAACCTGGAAGCGATGAGGCAGGAGCGCCAGATGACATGGCTAGATACGTTAGTTCTGCGATTCTGACGGGTAGAGGTGACTTACCTGGTAGCTGAAGGGTTGAGGGTACCATCGCCGGGTTCATAGAGGAAGACGCCGGGATCTGCGAAGGGACTCCGCCAGGGTAGCCATATGAAGGGTATCCGGGTGGTGCTTGTCCGTACTGATGTTGAGGCTGCATCATTGAGGACTGTGGGGGGTAGGTGTAGTGCGAAAGCCCTGATGGAGGGCCCGAAGCTGGGGCGTGAGTAGCGGTAGCCATGTGGGATTGATGCACGTCAGCATACGATTGCATCTGGTTCATGCTGTTGTATCCTCCAGGAGCAAAGCCGTATCCGTCCTGAGTGCCGAACGGGGAGCTTTGTACAGACTGCGCGTTCAAAGTGTGCGAATCCCGGTTGAGAGATTGAGGAGTGTGCCCAGGTGAAGGCGTCTTGAAGCCCGTGGTGTGTCCGTTGACTGAGGCCGTGTACGACGTGTTGGAGCTAGCACTTCCACCACCCACAGAACTAGAACTGATAGAATTGCCTCTGGGTGAGGAGGATTCCGACGATGTGCCGGGATGCGACTGGATCTGAGGTAAAGCTGGTAGACGTTCGCTGGACACGGCAGGCTTGGGTGTGTAATGGGATTGATACCAAGTGTCGACGGGGCCGCGGGCGTGGACCGACGAGATCGATGGGAGCTCCAGCTTTACGGTATTGACGTGGTTTCGATTGTGTCTTCCTTCGTGTCAGACGTCGAGAAGTTCTTCGCGAAGATCCTCGAGTCAGTCGCCTAGATAGCCGAGCGTATGCGTGTGGAGGAGCAAGCGGTCGACGTTCACGACAGTAGGTTGCAGAATCTGGGCAAGGGTCGGGTAGGACGATAACTCGCTGGTGTTATAGCTTGTCGCGGGAAGGTTGACAGAGCGAATGATCTTCACCGCAAGTTAGTTGTTTGCTCCCGAAGTGTGAGGTCAATCGGTTGATGGCAGCAGGGACCAACGACACGCAGGGAGAGGGCGGTGCAAACAAGTCCAACTTGAACAGCAGATCCAGAGGCATGGCGGACAGAGGACAGTGGTGGTGGTGGAGGAAAGTGAATGGAGATACTGACCGAGACGGTTTGGCTGCGGGCAGACGCGACGAAAAACGGTGCGCGCAAGAGAGGCTGCTGAATGAATTCGAACGCTGCAAACAATGCTGGGATCTCAAAAAGCTAGTCGTTACGTCGTTGCAGTCGTGAAGCTAGGAAGAGCTGGTAGTAGTCGACAATGCTTTTGGCGCTCGTTTCAAAATACGCAATGGTACGAATTGACGAATGCCGGCCTGGAAGAATAGCTGAGGATGTCTGCGAAGGGCTTGAACATGTGCTGGAGGGTCGAGAGGTGCAAGGTTGTCGTAAATAGTCGTAATGTCGTCGCGCTTCGTTAATGCGGGCCGAGCTGTATCGATATTGATAGGCGCTGTAGCTGCAAGAAAGGACTACGCGAACCACGCGTCAGTACTCGCTCGTAGACGAAAGAAGATGCAAGGACGTTATGGTGAAGGGCTGTCGTCAGTCTATGAGAGGTGAACAGGAAAGCCAGCTAGAGGCTTCTTCGCAGACTGCGGTGGGGAGGCGGAGGTTTAGAGGCGGAGGTGGTTGGGATGTGACTTTGATGCTAGTGCTGGACCAACCAGACAAGGCGACAGATAGGCGAGAGCACGGGAAACGCAGGCGGCGAGTCCGGCTGGCAGCACTCGAGACAGTAGTGAAGGGCGGGATAAAGGGTTCACTCACTAATTCTTCAACGAACGAACGCGAAGAGCGCGAAACAACAACGACGCTGGATGTTTGCTGGATGTGGAGAAGGAAGTCGTTCTCTTCGGCGATGCTGCAGGATTCTCTGCAGCGCTCGACAGCAGGCAGGCCGCAGCTAAGAGGGCAGACCGAGACAGGCGAGCAACGCACGCCCCGCACAGCAGTCTGATCGGAGTGGCCGCTTTCTTTACAGGCGGCGTGTCCAATGCTTCTATTGTGTCAGTGCGCTGTGGGCGTCGCTGGCAAGTTGTTCCGTAGAGGCAAGCTGTAGCTGCGTCGACGGGCCGGCGCGAATTTGCAGAAGCGGCGGCTCAGGAGCTGGCAATGCAGTTGAGATGAAGCCGCGGCAGCGCGTGAAGACAGAGACCGGTGCGTGGAAAGATGCAGGCTCTGTACTGTACCTAGGACGGGTGGTGGAGATCTTCTGGGGACTCAGTGCAGCACACACACGAGCCGCCGCGAGCACACAATCTAAATTCACATCGGGCTTGGTGGGGAGTGTGAGCGCACGATGGCATGGGGGTGGCCCGGCTGGCGCACCAGCCTGGACCCGCAAGCAAGAATCCCGTGAAAGGCAGGCCGTTTCGCTCAAGACGCACAGACTCCATCATGGAGCATGCTGACTGGGCTGATCCGCCGACGGTGCGGTTGACAAGGGCGCTGGATGGAGACAATGCTGGCAGGGACAGGGCTGCCAGGTTATACCGCGACAGACTATGCACCCAAGCGAGCGTAGGACTCTACCAGCCACCACCCTGACGAAAGAAAGAACTGCGGGCACGACAGATCCCACGTACAGCAGATCAGTCGATCTTGTGAGTTCGCTGCTCTCCGCAGAATCGAGTGACATTGGGGAGGACATGTCTTGCTATCCCCGTCCTCTCGCTCCAAGCTCTCTCTCCCATCACGCTGTCACTGGCGAGACCATGGGCAAGGGTAGCGCGCTCCAAAGTTAGCGGGCGCCTACTTTTTTTTACGAGTGTGCCGCTTCCTGAGGCATCGGCTGGGCTCCCGATGGGGATAACACGGCTGAATGGATGGGGCCACTGACAATGGCCGGAGATATTTGACGCGCAGCGCGGGCAAACCAAGGGAATTGATAGGGAACAGTCGTTGGAACAGTGGGCTTTGACTAAGCTGCGCCGGACCGTAACATTGCGGAGCGCAGGCCAAAGACGACATCCCAACAAGCGATCGGAAGGGCGCTGCTCCAACGTTTGGGACCACATCACACTGTCGGCTGTCGGTGCTGAGTGGCCCGGCAGGCGCGATGATTTGCACCGCTGCGAGTCAGAGCGGGACGCTTGGAAAGCGAGCAATGAGACGAAAAAGCAGAGGTAATCTGGCAGCACTGCCGGGCAGCCACATTTGTTCTGAAACAGGCTCAACTGCCGCGACACGCCCAGCTCTGCTGATGATGACCGTCACCCTTTCCGCTTTCACAACGGGACTCGATGCTTCGGGCAGGACGTGTGAAAGCGAGCGACCTGGCCAGAAGCAATTGTGAATACCCTGATACCGTCCGTAGATGGATGGAATTCCCAGCACAGGCTAAATGGAACCCATCCAGCAGTCGCAGGGATGCGCCCGAGAGTGAACGGGATAGACGGACGGTAGGCCGTGCAAGCTAGCCAGCCAGCGCTCGCTGGGGAGTGGTCAGACGAAGCGTGATTGGCCGGGTAGTCAACGACGTCGACGGAGCAGTGAAAGCCTGAGACCAGCGTCTATCTGCTCCCCACGAGGGCATCCAGTTGACGGGTTGAGCATGCAAGACATGGAGCGAGCATGTGAAGCATGTGCAACGTGGAGACTCGAGAGTGTACGACAGCCATGTCATGTCAGCCATGGATGGCAACCAAAAGGCCACAGGCGAGCCACACCTAGAGAACTGGAGCGCCGCGGGCGGCGCCCATCCCCACTTGCGCTTGATGTTGAAAGCCATGCACAATGAAGTCGATTGACAAACGTGCTGATTGTAACACGGGCTTGAGGTTGGATGTGGACGCCGCAAGGTTTGATAGGGTGCGTGCTAGTTGCGGTGAGTAGATGCGCTGGCGACGCTAGCCCGAGGCGGCCAGGCCAAGCCTCGGTCACGCTTTCTTACTTCGCCCTCAACAGCCACCCGCACCACGCACACCAGAGTGCAACTCAATATTCATGGCCGTGTCTCGCAGTCGGGATGGGTGAGCCCGGTACCTTGGACTGGGCGTAGTGCAGTATCACCAGGGCATTCCTTTCGGCCAGCTGAAACATGGGCTCAGAAACACGCAATACGGCGAGGCGCCACGACGGCCGCAAATGCGCAGACAGCAGAGGCGAAGGAAGCCCTTGGATGTCACTGCGTCACGGGACTCGCAGCACGGCGCACGGGAGAGTCCGCCTCGATCCCTGTCTCGACCATGCGAACGGTGACAGCCTCGACTCTGGAACAAGAGGCAAGCCATGCACTTGACAGCTGGCACCTCTCCAGCCCAGGCCATCGCCTCAGGCGCCAAACCAAGTGTTCGCATCCGTCTGGTGCCCCTGCTAGCCGCGGAGTTGACTGTGGTGCGCTCACAGCCAATGCTCCGCCTAGGTTATCTTGCAACATGTGGCCTAAAGTTTGGTCGAGAGCAACATTCTCGCCCATCGGTGCCACGACTGACGGTATCAGATGAGGGTGGGCGGAGCAGATGGCATCATCAGTTGATGCTAAACCCAGAGTGGAGAGACGATGCCAGGAACTCGATTACAGTCCGGTGGTACAGGTGCTAGTCGGTGAAGATGGGCCAGAGGCAAGAGGTATGACGAGACTCTCAAGCGACCCGCGTCGTATCACTGTGTGCAAGTGTGCGGTCAAGGAGCTGGGCGGACCATCCCTTTACTTGGGGCGCAGTCGCACCGTGGCCTCGTGGACTACCGTGTCTAGCAGATATGCACAGGTGGAAATAAACGTGCAGTGCAGTGCAGCGGGCGCGATGTGGGAGCGGATCGTGGAGAAAGGCCCGCGCCCGTCTCGTCTCGTCTCGTCTCTATTTACTACGTTGCTGACCACGACGAGGGCTGGGGAAGGGGACGCTCGCACTTGACCGATGGCGATGGGTCAGAGTCAGGTCATTGCAGCCGCCCACGCACATGACGGCGAGCGATGGGATTGAGAATAGCATCTGACAGGGTTCATGCAAAGGGCGACTCCTGGTGTATCAGCCTTTGCTCCTCCGCGAGCATCGTGTTCTCGTGTAGTGGCGACGCAGTGGGGTCTGTGTCCATTCTTGTCCAACTGGCAATAAAGCGCAATCTGGGCTCGGATCCCGTAGGCAAATTCGGCCCTGTGTGGCTCCGAGGATGGCATCGACGTGCACACAGTCCCTTGCATAGCGGCTGCTCACCAAACGGTGCAGCATGGAGAAGAGATGCTGAGGCCGGGTGGCGGCCACGACCACCACACACGGAACACGACGAGCGAGTGCCTCTCGAACGCCTGTACGAAGGTTCCTGCAGCGTGAGGCAATCCCGCGATGCAGCGCTCATTGGCCAGAGCTCATCTGCAGCGAGCCGCACCTGCATATGCGTGTGATATAGGGTATCCCTGCGTGGTGTCAGCCAAGAAGATACCCCTCCCTCGACTAGCATCCGATCATGGCCCCGATCAAACTGCTGGGAGAGCCGTCTTTCACATGCCGTCGCACCGGCACCCTCGCGTCTGCGCACGATAACGCACAAGTGCAGAGCAGAGCAGCCGCTATGGATACCTCTGGCACGCACGTCGTCATGGTCTTTTTCGCAGTCTGCCGCCGTTGTCGAGCTCCAGCGGCCACACTGATCAGCATCCCATGCTCGCTGGAGCGTTCAGATAGGCGTCGGGCTGCCAATCACGGGCGGCCACGTCAGGAGCCAGTGAGCCAGTGAGCCAGTAGAGCCGTTATCGGGATATCGACGGAGCAAGCAAGCCACGACCGCTCCTTGCAGCTGGTGGAGTGCGAGGCGGTGGCATGATTAGCCCGCCAGCCTGCTCTCACCGGTCTCGCATTCATGGGTCGCCGCCCCACCACCCCACTTCCTTGTCATGCCCTGTGGACGACTCGCTTGTTGCAGCATGCAGCATTCTCTAGCGCCCTTCCGCCTGCACTCCAGATGCTCTTCGAAGCCCTCAACAAAGTTCAACAAATAGACAGTCCAAGTGAGGGGTTCATTGTTCGCTGGAAGCGACTATCCGTTTTGCCGGCAATCGCCATGCTCGATCCAAGACGTAGCCACCGCCTTCACCGCTCTTCTATTCTTGACCCTCTCATCGTCAAAGGTAGGCTAGAAGCAATTTGTGCGTTTGATAGCCGCCCAGGGTCTGCTGCTCCAAATGCTGCCCCGCTGCGCCCACCCTCTGGGCGCTGTGACATGGTCAAAAGTACCGACAGCAACACGCTGGCCTTCTCACTTGCGTCAGCGCAAGCTTGCTGGCGACAGCTGTCGACTTCCGTCCGTCACAATGCAGCATCGCAACGGCTGCCAAAAAAGCAGCCTGCCTTCGCGCACCAGCAGCAGAGCCGCTTGTCGTCAAGGCCTCGCATGATCCGCACGACATACTTTATGTGCGTCACTCTCGCGTCCCGCCACGGCTACAGGGTACACTGCAGCCTGGCCGATGGTGCCAAGCGACATTACTATCATCGAACCCTACTTTTACCACTTGTGGCTGAGGCATATTCCTGTCATCTAGCAACTCAAGCTTGCGCTCCATCCTCAGATGGGGCCTTTGCTTCAAGAACATGTGTTCTAAGGGAGGCCTCAGCGCAATTATGCATGCGCTGATATGGGCTCCCATGCGCGCATTCAGCCTGCCGCACATTTTGCCTGCCAGGAAGGCATCGCCCGTCAAACCCAGCAGTTCGGACATATCGACCCGGTACGCGACGACGGAAAGCGGCTCTATGCAGCAGATTCGCACGGCTGAGTTTTCTATGTCGGTAACAGCCATGGCCGTAGATTGATCTACACGCTCATCTTTATCCAAACACGCACTTCCGCCGGTTGAGCAACGACTCTCTACGCGCGGAACCGCTATTGCGCTATCTTTCAGTGACATGCCACCCACACCACGTCTCAGCAACATCCCTCGGCCCGGTAAAGGATGCAAATATTTTCACCCGAGTCCTTGGTAGCGGGCGGCTGAATAAATCGTATGAATCGCTTAGAGCATGCTCAAACTTAACACATCTCACTACAAGCCATTGTATGGCATCTCGAGACGTGTCTTCCGAGCCTCTCCGTCAGATCGGCTATCTTGCGCCCTGCTAGCATCCGCTCTTTTCTCGATGATAGCTTTCTAGCCTACTTGAATGTGTAGTCTAGACTAGCCGGTCGCTGGGTCGCATGCTTTGGTATACGAGCAAAGAAAAAAGGCTCATGCCAAGTTAGCTTCGGTGGGTTCTTTCATCCGTGGCTATGCGACCGGACTAGCCACCAAATTGAACAAACAATCCCACCCAGGCCCGCACTACTTGCAAGCAAAATTCATACTAATCGCTAGCCACGCGTCAACAGTGGTCCGTTCTCGAGATCCTCCGGCTTCTCCAACTCTATCCGAGCATACCGAGGAACAAAAGTGCTCGACCAGCCATCCCGGCCCACGCTGGGGTGGCTGGAAAGATGAGCTGATCTATTATGAAAATCTCTGCATGCATTGCGGGCCGAGAGAGGTCGCGCCTGGTACGTGTCGAGGTCAACGGTCACTTAGCGCATTTCCGTGATGCGAAGATGCTGTCGTCCTAGTTGTTTGAGTGGCTGCGTTCGCATTCTGCGAACCATGGTACATGCAAGCGCCATAGCGCCGTACTAAACATCGCATCAGCTTGGAGAACGTCCGTCGGCTTTGCGACTAGAAGCCCTACCAGCACCATGACTTACGTCTTCGTACATCGACCCCGCATCACCACGGCGCTCGTCGGATGTCAATCACCGACTTCTTGACTGGTTCTGCCACGAAAGGGCAAGCAAGACGTGCTTCTCGATGCATCGGTCCCAGACCAGATTTGTTTGATACTAAAGATAAACCTGTTGACATGCAAAAAGCATCACTGTTGACAGTTCCATCTGGTGTTCGCGCGGGGGGGGGGGTTCGGTCGATGACTCTAAGAAGTCTTCGGCTTTTGCCGTACGTTCTTTCTTTCCATCACTACCTTGGAAAAACTGTCATCGTGAACCGACCGGCTAATTCTTTGTCGGTTCCCGAAAAAGATACCCACTCCGAATCATCACATCGAACCAAGGCTAAACCCTGAAACAACGCATTGCTCTGGAAATGCGAACTACGGGTAAACCAAGCGTTGTTTTTTGCCCGCCCCCAAACTACTCATTTCCTGCGAACACATGATGTAGATCAAACAGTTGTCGCAGAGACAAAAAAATTTACACCGCGATCTTGCCTTGCTTGCTCGCCCTTGAAACTTGGACAGGCAGGCGCCTCCCTCGTTGTTCTTGTTCAAAGGGCCTGCCTGCCTGCCTGCCGAGTAATTGACGTGCGTCGCGGGTCGGCTCTGCATGCTTTGACACTTTCGGGCGGTGCTTAGCCGCGCATTGCAGATGTAATGTGCCTCGGTGAGGCGTGCATGCGCAGCAGCCGTTTTTTTGTCTCAGATATTGAGCAGGCATATACGAGAGGGAGTTGGACAGCCTTGCAGATGGGTTTTTGTGAGGTGAGAGGGTGTTAGTCACGTGGGCTACTGTGACTTCAAGTGTTTATTTTCATGCGAGCGGTGCGCTTATTGTATTTGTGGTGTTCATCGTGGAATTGTTCTTGGTGATGAAACCTTGCCCGAGTATGGGTTTCTACGAGCGCAAACTCGACCTTGAGACTTGGAGACCGCTGAAGACTAGGCATGACTAGCAGTCGTTTACACTCATCTCATGCTTAGCAGAGTTCAAAATCTTGAAAATCAGCATGTCGCACCTGCCTTGGCAAATACCGTGCTTTTCATCTTATTTCACCTTCTTGACGTCTACATCAAAACTCGATTTCCCCAACTATCGCAACCCCGCCATCGTATACATCCTCAGCACGCAGCATATAGATTACGTGCATCGTACACACCGAACAGCCCCTGCGTGATCCTTACCTCTATTCCGGGCTAATTTCGTGATTGAGTAAGTTCAAGTTAGTCGCATAGCATCCAAAACTTGTCTCTTGCATTTCTTTCACCGCGGTGCTTATAGTTAACTTTATTTATTTCGTTAACATTTATCTCTTTTACGTGTCCCCTATATATTTTTATTAAAGTACGTCTTCGCGCGCAGGGCTAAGCTCTGTATCGTTATTAGTCCCGCTGTATCTTATACTATAGGAGGCGGTTTGTAATTAGTGTTTTCTAGCACGTCTTATGAGTAAAGTATTAGGTTAAAGTGATTAAATGAACCCGCTATTAGGGTATTAATGATGTATCAGTCTGGTTAGATATCTGTTTAACCGTTGTAAATCTAGGATGCAATGTGTTGTGTGTCGGATCTCTAACATCTTAAAAGAGAAATTATATTAAGCATAATAAGAAGCTAGCAAGCATTCTCGATAATTTTATCTCTATTTTCATCGTGGGTGAATTGTACTCGTAATTTCTCACCCTGTTTTATGCGCTGTCTGATCTTTGTTAGTGGTATGTCTCAAGATGGAGAAGGAGATAGCTTAGGCGCTGAGCGACGATTTCGACAGCTGTCTCACTTCCTTGCTCTTGAGTGGATCACCTTCACATCGCCTTGCTCGAAAAGGGGTATAGTAAGCAAGGGAAAAGCGAGGAAGAGTGTGCTAACTGTGTTGCGAGTTCGTACACGAAACCACTATTGTTTCACGTGAGATGAATGGAAGAGGTGTGGCTGAAAGTTACGTCACAGGATGCGGAGATGGAATGTAGACAATATAACGAGTACTAATTTGCACGGGGTCTGCTGATAAGGATAGTTGTATGTCTATTTTACATACCAAGCCACGCGCATTCGTTGATCGTACACGTCTCGCACTACTCGACTGGATCCTCCCCTCTCCTACGAAGCCTATTGAGTAACCTCGCATGCCTCGACATCGCTTGCGCCGATCTAGGATTCCGAACATGCCTCATCGCGGGCGCCGCCATCATACCCGTCAACCTCCCCTCCAACTCCTTCTCCTCAAGCTCCCCTTCAACAAACTTCCACGTATCCGTCACAACCACATACTCGATCTCATCAGCCGTACCATGATGAGCCCAAGTTACGCCATCAAGTTTACTCGGCCCCTTCCACTTCCACTCTTGCAGCTGCGTCTCCTCAGCACTGAGATACCCCTCCAACTCATGAGCCTTCAGATCTCCGCCTTCCCTTCTCACCGGAAGTTTCCAGTGCTTGTTCCGCTGGATGATGCGCATCATCTCGTCCTTCTTCCAGCTCAGCGTCTCATACTCGACTCGTAGCTCGCGCAAGCCCGGGTTTCCTTTGAAAAAACGCAACCAGCCTTCGCTCATGATCAGTGGCGCGTTGTCTTCCCAGTTCCACCAGTCTGAATACCGGATCGTGATGGTGAGTTGCGTGGGCCGAAACTGCGGTAGCGAAAACAGGTAGAATGTGTTGTTCCCGCCTTCAAGCCAGTACATTTGGGTGAAGAGACGCACTTTTTGCAGCGATTGAGCGGATTGTGGTGTTAGATCTCTAAAGAAGTCTTCGCATGCGCTGTTGCACGTGCGACCTTCTGGGCCACGGTCTGGAATGTAAGTGTTAGAATTGCAAGTGAATTGGAGAGAAGACTCCGCGTACCGAACCAGAAAGCCCACTCTAGCTCTCGTAGAAACACCTTTTGGCCTTCTGCGTACGCTAATCTGCACGTGCGTAGAAGCGCACTGCTTCCTTTGTGAGGCCCGGAGAACCCTGGTCGGTACCAGTACGAGTCTTTGGGATAGGCTGATGCGTCGTCCTCGTATTGCATGAGTGCTAGCTCGAAGATCTCATTGCGGATCTCTGCTGGCAAGACGCCAAAGAGAGGGCTTTGCAGCTGGAAGTTGGAAGGTGGGGAAGCGAGGGCGGACGTCATTGCAGTGGCGGAAGATGTTTTGTGTGTGTGTGTAGTCTGTTGATTGTATTACCTAAAAACGATTTTGTATTAAGGGAAAGGTGCTTAAATAGCGAGGTTCATGAGGCTGTGACACCGAGTCTAGGCTGTTGTCTGCCTGTGGTGGGGTCAGACCGGTCAGCGATGTCATTGGCGGACTGGACTTGCCGACCAATCATGACGCGCACTAGCCAAGGTTGCCCCACAGGGTAGTCGAATGTGGAAGACCAACAAGGCTTCAGCTGCGGCTGGTCTTGGAGGCGTTCTTGTAAAAGCCAATAAGTTGATACGAAGCATGAGGAGTGAAGATGTTTGAGGTATGATGGACACGTGAGGCTTGGTAAAGGCACAATGACGTGAAGGACGGATGTTGCATAGCGCCGGGTGGGAGCTGGAAGTGATAGGCTTGGGGAGGCTGAAACTGCTCGTTCCATAACAAAGTGGCCTGGTCCTGATCACGTACCAGCCAAGGAGTAAAGAAATCTGGGACCCCTTCGACCTCACTGCCGGCTACATGTGCTTAAGTCGTATATTTGAACACTCCCTGCTTCAGATCTGTAACATCCCGGAAGTTCTCCGCCGCCATACCTTCATCTTCAATTTCAATCGCTGGTGTAACAACCCCACGGTTTTGAAAGACACATAGAGCCCAGTATATAGCCATCAGTCCGATGCATACACAGTAGCAGACTAGCATAGCGACCACTCCACCGGTGTATGCCGAGGCCTGTTCGGAGCGAAACGTTTGTGGTCCGATGAGATTGCCGACTGCGTAGCCGATGTAGAGTATCGAAAATTGTATGTTTTTCTTTGTGTGACCAGCTGTGTTGGCTTGAGCGAGGGATATGCCGACGACGTAAGGCCCAAAATAGGCATAGCACAAATACAGGCCAACGAGCTAGCACCAACTGCAGTGCGTGAGACGCCATACAATATGGCCGTCCCTGTGATTGGTACCAGACATGCGATCATGCAGACGAGACATCTGCGATTGCTCCACTTCGCAGCGAGAATGGAGAAGAATATTGATGCCAGAGTGGACATGACGCCAGTGGGCATTGCAAGGAGGGAGGATTCGATCGAGGTAAAGCCAAGATTCTGGATGATAATTCCATTGAAAGTGATTAGTCCTGCAATGGTTAGCATTTATATGAGGCTGCAGCTTAATTCCAACATTCACTCACCTCCATTCGGAATATTGATGGCGATATTGAAGAAGAAGATGAGCCACGTCTTGGGGTCGTAAAGTGCCTCGAGAGCTTGATCTAGCTTCCACTTTTTGTTTACAATGCCCGTCTTGTTTTCTGCAAGCCGCTGTACCCAGAAAATCTTTTCTTGCTTGCTCAAGAAGAAGGCGTTCATCGGCGTGTCTGGCAGGAAGATAAGGGCGAAGACCGACCATGCCATGGAGATGGTTCCGACAATGATGTAAAGGTATTGCCAGATAGCTAGTGGAGCGGTTTCAGGAATGTGGCCAACAGCCCTATATTGAAAAAATGATCAGCATGAAGTTTCAAAGGATATGGAGGAAACTTACCACGAGAGAAACCCGTTGACGACAGAGCTCATAGCCGCGAAGACGAATGCGTTTCGGGGTGGTTGTTCGCTCTTTCTATACCACCCTGCAATGATCAAACTAATCCCAGGGACGATGATGGCCTCGAGCGCGCCCATCAGAAACCGTAGTGCCATGAGACCCCCGAAATTGTGACAGGCTGGCATAATGAGCGCCATCGCAGACCATCCGATAGAGCAAGAGCAGAGGTATTTGGCGGCTGGAAACTTGTGGAGGAAGTAGGATGAAGGAAACATACCGGCCAGAGCACCCAGCGAGAGGATAGAACCGAGCCAGGAGTACTGCTGGCCGACGAGGTTGTTATCTTCGCGGAGACCGTAAAGGGCCGCTGTTGAGAGAGCAACCTTATCAACAGCACCAAGCGTGGCAGTGACGAAAAGCTGCATGATCAGCCAAAACTAAAAGATGGAGATTGGGATGTCTTACCATTGGTATGAGAATGAAGTCGATCTTCCTCTTCAAACGTCGCTCCTGCTGCCGTGTGAAAGGCTCGAAGCCATCAGCATCGGAGAGGAACAGCGCTGCTTGATCAACGTCCTTGTCGCCTTCATTCCTAGCAACAGCTCTAGAATTAATATGCTTCTCGTGGGTGTCATTAAAAGACATAATGATAGATTCAGAAGATAGTGGGCTTCGAAACCGGTAAAGGCCTCGACTGTAAAGTAGTCAATAGTTCATTTCTCCCATGATGATGGAGACGAGCCCTTATATCTCCACAGGCCAGCCACCGACAACATGGTATCGATATACTACCCCGGCTTTCATTAATCAGTGAAGTGGGACCAAATAACAGCTCTCGGTATCCCCAGATACGGCTATCAGGCCTATCTTGCTTGACGGCATCTGGAATCCGGATAGCATTGTCGCGTACGCAAGTGCCCAAGTTCGGTCACACTGCTGGTCAATTGCCTAGTTGCATGAACAAAAGAGGATGGTCGATACGACCACCCGCCTGCATGACTTTTGCGTTGCTTGGATGCGGCGTTGATGGTGAGGAAGGTCGACACGACGAGCGACGTGGATTGGCGGGACTGTAGGGGTTTCCAAAACGCGGCAAGCGTCGTCGCGCGCACACGGACCCCACGCTGGATGCGCGTCAACTCCGCGGTGCCGTCATCGTATCTACCTTCCTCCTTTCCTAGTTTCCCCGCAGCATGGCCTTGAACTGCAATCATATCAATTGCCGAGTTCGGGACTCAATATCACTATGACAAGATGTCATGTACTACTGGACGGTATATATATGTGGCCACCATGTGGCGCGATAAGCTTGTCGCACTTCGTTGCTCGCCTGGGTCAAGATGGGTTCTATGCCGAATGAGCCTGTGACGGACATCAAGATTGCCATTGATAGAGGTGGGACCTTCACTGATATTTGGGCTACTGCCCCTGGTCAGTCTGATTTGGCTTTCAAGCTGCTTTCGGTAGATCCCTCCAACTATGAAGACGCACCAACAGAGGGTACATATCCGTACGTCTTGCAACAATCAGTCTGTTAACATGGGACTTAGGAATACGCCGCATACTGAATACATACCTCAAGGTTGAGATTCCTCGCAATGAGCCATTGCCCAAGTCCAGCATTGACAGTATACGCATGGGTACAACCGTCGCTACCAATGCTCTTCTAGAGAGGAAGGGTACAAGCCACGCCTTCCTTGTCACTAGAGGCTTTCGCGATCTCATTGAAATTGGCTATCAATCCCGACCACGACTATTCGATCTCAACATCGACAAGCCCGAAGTCTTATACTCTGAAGTCGTCGAGGTCGACGAAAGAGTGACGATTGAGGGGTTCGACGAGGATGTTGACGGCCACTTCCCTGCTCAAGATGAAGTCCCAGGTCTTCTTGAACGAGGAATAAATGGTCAACTCATCCGTATACTGAAGCCACTGGAGGATGAGGCTGTATTAGCTCCGTTGCAGGGCATTAGGGAGAAAGGCATCGAGACTATTGCTATATGCTTTACTCACTCCTACGCTTATCCGCAACACGAAGTCCGTGCTGGGCAGCTGGCCCTCGAGGTTGGCTTCAAGCAAGTGTCTCTCTCTTCACAGGTTGCCGCGAACATGATCAAGATGGTTCCTCGTGGAAGCTCGGCCACAGCAGACGCGTACCTGACGCCCGAGATCAAAAAGTATCTTGCCGGCTTTCGGAAAGGGTTCCAAGGTGGCCATTTAAACGACGTTCGATGCGAGTTCATGCAGTCTGATGGAGGCCTTGTGCGACATGACCTCTTCAGCGGGCTACGTGGCATACTTTCTGGGCCAGCAGGTATGGCATTCCACAATCCTTTGCTATGAGTGGCGCTAATCCTTATGTCAGGTGGAGTTGTTGGCTATGCCAGGACTTCGTACGATCCAGCTACCCGAACTCCTATCATCGGCTTCGACATGGGCGGCACTTCTACAGACGTCTCACGATTCGGCGGTACATTTGACCATGTTTTCGAAACGACGACGGCCGGCGTAACCATCCAAAGCCCCCAACTCGACATCAATACTGTAGCTGCTGGAGGAGGTTCAATACTGGCTTGGCGCAACGGTCTCTTCACCGTCGGCCCAGAGAGCGCTTCGTCACACCCCGGTCCAGCTTCTTACCGCAAGGGTGGACCTCTTACAGTAACGGATGCGAACCTCTTCATCGGCCGTTTAGTGCCCGACGCGTTCCCCAAGATTTTCGGCCCAAATGAGAACGAGCCTCTTGACGAGGTTATTGTGCGCAACAAGTTCGAGCTGCTCGCCAAAACGATCAATTCGGAGACTGGCCAATGTCTGTCTCCACAGGAAGTAGCATATGGCTTCCTTGATGTGGCCAACGAGGCTATGTGCCGACCCATCCGGGCGTTGACTGAAGCCAAAGGTCATTTGCTTGGTATGTTCAACCAGATACAAATACAATCGGCAGGCTGACGTGGTTAGGAAACCACCATCTAAGCTGCTTTGGCGGAGCTGGCGGACAGCACGCCTGCGAGATTGCGTCGAAGCTTGGCATCGATACTATCATCATCCACAAATACTCCAGTATTCTCTCGGCTTACGGGCTAGCGCTGGCAGATGTTGTATCGGAAGTACAACGCCCTTGCTCTCAGACATACTCGACTGAAGCGCATCGAAGTTTCCAACAAATCTTCGGAGAGCTCAGAGAACAAGTCAAAGCCGCCATCAAAGGGCAGGGAATCCCTGAACCCAAGATCGAATTCGAGCACTATCTCAACATGCGATACCAAGGCACAGATACCTCCGTGATGATTCTAGCGAGGCCGGGTCAAGACTTCAAGTCAGAATTCCTGCAGCGACATTTGCAGGAATTCAACTTCAACTTCCCGGAAGATCGCTCGATTCTGATCGACGACATTAGAGTGCGTGGTGTTGGAAAGGGCTATGAGACAGCCACAGAAGCCAATCGACTCTCGGACGACCTTACCAGGCTGACTTTTGGGAGAACTGCTATCCCACCAAGCGTCACTAGGATCGTGTTCTTCAAGGGACACGGAAGCCTAAAGACTCCAGTCTACATTCTAGATGCGTTGCCGCCTGGATCTCTCATCCCTGGCCCTGCCATTGTTTTGGACTCAACTCAGACCCTAGTCGTCGTGCCCGGAGCAACAGCCAAGATCCTGACAGCACATGTTGTGATCGAGATCAACACGCCCTACAAGCACTCCTTATCTGACTCCATAATCGACCCCGCTAGCCTCAGCGTTTTCGGCCATCGGTTCATGAGCATTGCAGAGCAAATGGGAAGGGCCTTGCAAAACACTTCCGTCTCTCTCAACATCAAAGAGCGGCTAGACTTTTCTTGTGCGATATTTGGCCCAGACGCTGGCCTTGTCGCTAATGCGCCTCACGTTCCAGTACACCTCGGGTCGATGAGTTACGCTGTGAGATACCAGCATGAGCTACGCAAGGACGATTTGGTGCCCGGAGACGTTCTGGTGAGCAACCATCCTGAGGCTGGAGGCACACATTTGCCCGACATCACGGTCGTAAGTACACACCTTGGAGATATCTTTGCGCAAGGTACACTGACCCTACACCTTCAGATTACACCAGTATTCGATCCCCAGGGCAAGCAAATACTCTTCTATGTCGCTTCGAGAGGGCACCATACCGACATTGGCGGGTTGGGCGGGACGTCTATGCCTCCCAACTCTACAGAGCTTTGGCAGGAAGGGGCTGCAATTAGATCATTTCGCCTGGTTCGTAACGGCTACTTTGACGAAGATGGTATCACCGAAATCCTCCTCGCACCCGGCAATTATCCGGGATGCAACGGCAGCCGCAGACTAGCGGACAATCTTTCGGATTTGAAAGCCCAGGTTGCCGCCAACAACAAAGGCCTATTGCTTGTTAAAGCTCTGATGGAGGAGTATTCGCAAAGCGTTGTACAGTTGTACATGGCTGCTATCCAGCGCAATGCTGAAATCGCTGTCCGGTCGTTCCTAAAGCAAACACTCCGCGAGCGCGGACCCACTTTGTCCTCCGCTGACTCAATGGACAATGGCTCGTTCATGAAGCTTAAGGTCACGATTGAGGAAGACGGCAGTGCGGAGTTTGACTTCACAGGTACATCTTGTGAGCTGTATGGCAACATGAACGCTCCTCCAGCCATAACACACTCTGCACTGTTGTATTCACTTCGTCTCCTGATCGGAACTGAGATTCCTATGAATCAAGGCTGCTTGGCACCTACCAAGGTGGTTCTGCCCGAAGGTTGCTTTTTGAACCCTTCAGCTGGACCTGCTGTTTGCGCTGGCAACACTAATACATCGCAACGTGTCGTCGATGTCATCCTCAAAGCTTTCGAGGTCGCTGGAGCATCGCAAGGATGCATGAACTGTCTCGGTTTCTTTGGTGAGGGTGGTGTTGACAAGAATGGCAAGAAGCTGGCTGGCCACGCATATGCGTTCGGAGAAACGGTTTGTGGTGGCTCAGGAGCAACCGCCAGCGCACATGGGGCTTCTGGAGTGCACACGCACATGACAAATACGCGCATAACAGATCCCGAAAGTCTGGAAAAACGTTATCCTGTCGTCCTTCGCGAGTTCTCAATCAGGCAAGATAGTGGTGGCGATGGTATGCATCGAGGCGGTAACGGGGTCATTAGAGATATACAGTGCAGAGCTCCGTTGAAGTTCAGTGTCATCACGGAGCGTCGAGTGACAGAACCGTATGGCATGAATGGCGGGCAGAGCGGTGAACGAGGCGCCAACTACTGGGTCAAGCGCAGAGAGGATGGAAGCGAGAGATGGATCAATCTGGGTCCGAAGAATATGGTGGCAATGAATGCGGGTGATCGCTGTGTAATGTATACACCGGGGGGTGGTGGCTACGGCCAAGCGGGGCTTGCAAAGGTGGGAGTGAATAGAACTGCAGACGCGACGATGCGGTGGCCGAGAGCAACGGGTAGTGTTGCAAATTATGCTGAGATACAGGCCACGGCTTCGTAATATTCTAGAATCTAAACACAACACCCTTCTCATTTAGCCTGGGTCCCGGAATCTGTGGTGGCCTCATAGCAACCGCGCCTCATCTAGGCTTGCCCCGTGATCTAATCGTCCTTGCCCCGCAGGAGTCACAAACGGACCTGCCAAGTCCGGCGATCTGGTGCGCGCCACATCCACTGCACTGAGATTCCCTACCAGACTCCCTTCCTCACCTTCCATCGTGTCCTCGGATGAAGACACTCGCTTCAATAGCACCTTATGCCTAAGAATAACGGCCCGCGCAAACAGAACGGTCCCCGCAAAAGAACAGGCTGCGTCACGTGCAAGACAGCGCACGTGAGATGCACGGAAGAGAGGCCTGACTGCGGACGATGCACTCGCTTGGATTTAGGTTGCAGATACGAAACACGACTGTTGTGGGCAGAGGATGCTCGCCAAAGAGGTATTGTGCATGGCAGAGAAGGAGTGTGGTCAAAACGCAGCAACAGATCGATCGCAAGGACAAAGCGGAAACCAGATGGAGCATCAGGGCCTTCGCCAAATACATTGGTGGAACCGACTCGATCTCTAGGAGTAGCCGATAGTAGTGACTTACATATCGCGGCCGAAAACTTCACCTCTACGTTACCATCTGCCCTACTTTCCGGAGAGCGGGAGTGGACTGGGGCTGATCATACAGCGAAAAATGCGCGAACAAACTTGTACTCAGCGAATCGGTCCCCTATAAACGCGAGCACAGAAGAAGTCAGCCAAGTTGCAACTCGGCGCGACACTGTCAACCCAGACGAAAGTTCGTGGCAATCTTCCCGCGTCCCAGGCTCTACGACCTCTAGCGACATCTTCACATCAGTCGCCCTCCCAGTTTTCAGGCTAAAGAGCAGCGAAATACGACTAATAGACTATTACACACACTTCATCGCTCCGAAATGCTCACTCAGTAGCAACTCGAACCCTTATCTCGACGTGCTGCTTCCGATTGCACACGAATTTGCGCCTCTTCGCGAAACACTGCTCGGTGCATCAGCGTGCCAATTATACCATTTCAGTGGCGAGAAGACGTACGAAGTTGAATCGCTAAAGCATCGCTCTAAAGCGATACGTGGGCTGAACGAGCACCTCTCTGGTAAGCGGATGGACTGGAAGAGCCTGGCGACGATAGTCATGTTTTGCTTCCGCGATATCACCGATGGATGCGAGCCGAGTTGGATCACACATCTCAACATGGGGCTGCGCATGCTAAAGGGATTGAAATGTGATACGAGAACGGACGCAGATCTTAGAGGGTTCTGCGAAATCTATCTCGTTGCACATGAGGTTATGGGCAGAACGGCGTGGGGACACGATGACGGACTTGTAGAGGCTCATCATTGGGAGATGAACGAGAAATATCATCAGGTATGTACGCGCTTCCACAAGCTCGGTATGCGCCTCGCTGAAAACTGTGTTTAGATTGACAGCATAATGGGCTGCTCTCGTGAGCTCATTTCGATCATTAACCATATATCCTTACTGGCTGCCGATGTGCGCACAGAGGACAAAACACAGACTTTGACGCATACTGTCAGAGCATTTGATCTCCTCGACCAACTATCGCGTCTTAAGCAGATAATGCAGCCCGGTATTGGAGGCGAGCGCAGCCTTGTTCGGATCGCGGAGATAAAACGCCTTTCCGCGATATTGTACTTGCACAACCAAGTTCTCTCGCGCCTACCATCCTACAATCATATACCTCAAATATCGTGTTCGGCGCAGGACCTCCAAGTTGCCATCATTGATGCACTTCAGAGTCTTCCATCAAGTAATGGGGCAGCTCTGTGGCCACTCTTCATACTGGGAAAATCATCAATGAGCAATGAAGCACATTTACGATTTGTGCTTGAAAGATTGACCCAACTAGAGGAGTCGCGGTATTTGGGTAGCGTGTACCACGCGCGCAGACATATCGCGAGAGGCATAGTGCTAAGCGAAGATATGAGAATCTGCGAGAATGAGCGGTGGGTCAGTCTCGCGTGAATGTGCTGGACGCATATCGTGTACGTTGTTGCATCGGGGGCGTCGGTGATAGGGCGGCGTGGAGGTAGTCAGTATGTAGAGATGTATTCACAATAAATTTTTCCAAGTCCCACTTACAGTACCAAACTTGAGAAATCAGGATCCTTTATAAGGTGGGCAATTCTCCTTCTAAGTTCTAATCAGCGACAACATTCTCGTTCACACGCCAAAAAGCTTTTTTTCAAAAAAAAGACCAGTTTTCAGAACCCCTGACAACACCACAAAAATTGCCATCACTACAAGAACCACTATCATCATTACCATCATCATTACCACCATCATGGCCGCCTTTACCCTCTTCTCTAAGCTCCCTAAGGAGATCTGCGACATGATTTGGCTTGAGAGCCTCCCCACCACAGCAACAGTCGACTGCAATGAAACAGAATTCGACGTAATAAAACAAGCATCTCGCCTCTCCCGGCACAGCTCTTCACCTCAAATGAAGCGCAGGTCATAGCGCTATCCACCCTCTTTCTCACACCATACCACATATGGGGTCCAGAGGACGAAGAAACCCTCTCCATCGACCACCAGAAGATGATCCTCGAGATCATCATCAACCCCGTCAAATCCGTATCCTTGAACACCACTTGGATGGACATATGGTCGGTGTTGGGAGACGCGCTCCCAGCTGCAAAACAGCTCCACATTGTGTGCCAGCAGCCAGAGTGCCTGGCAAGGCCGTTCATGCTCGAAGAAGCAGAATGGCTCAGGATGGGAGCAGCCTGCAATGAAGTAGGTTTGTTTGACGAAGCCGTTTCGGGTGAGCGAAAAACCTGTGAAGCTCTACCCACACAACTCCCCGTCACCACTTCTTCACACACCGTCGCAGAGATTGACAAGAGAATCTTAGTCGCAGGTATCGACAAGAGAATCCCAGGGGAGGATCTGTGTGTGTGTGTGTGTGTGTGTGTGTGTGGAAACTGATTGATCACCATTTTCAAACCAGTTTTGGGCCCGAGGCCAAAGTCTCCTCCACAAAGGCTTTCTCGCGCGTCAAGGTCGGTGGTGCCTCCAGCATGTCAGTGATGGGACTACACAATGCTGCAAAGGATGCTGCGCTGCCTGCTGAGGAGACAGGGGATGAGGAGACAAGGGATGAGGAGACAAGGGATGAGGAGGAGAGGGTGGAGGGGTCAGGGGTGGAGCTGACCGAGGAGGCCATGGCGAAGTATCTGGGGTGGGCACCCAAGGATGAAGACCCCGGCTGGAAAGATGACAGGAGTGACGCTCCGGCGAACAACGCCGGCGTCATGAGGTGGCTGTGTTGATTGGGTTTTCGCGATGTATCAGCCGCGCTGCGGTTTTGAGGACGCGGTCACCACTTCTGAGACCAGCGAATGCCTCCAGGATACCGTATATAGTAACACATTTTGATTTTCAAATACCTTGTATTCTGCAACCGTGACTACACTATCGGGTTATAGTACCTAAATTTGTTGTTTGGATCCCACACACGCTTCAACTTTGCTAACTTCGTGAGCCTAGCCTTGTCACCGTATACCTCCGGCTTTGATTCTTCACCATTCGCGTAGTTAACGTAGCAGTGCCGCTTTTGCTTAGAGTTGCTGTCTACGCCCGTATACAGCGCATCGCGCATTGCACGTGTGTGTGCATGAGCATCTTTTGTTGTCTTGTCGTCATCGCCAGCCCACCAGAGCACCAGACTCGAGAGAATAGGTAGCTCGCGCTCCGCAGGTGCTAATGCAGTAGATGCAGAATCGACGGCGCGAACCCCTTGCATACCGTAGTTCTCAAGAAGGGTGATGGAAGTATTGAAGCGCGGATCGGCGGTAATGTCCGCGAATATCGTGAAGGCCTTACGAATACCCGGAATGTCCCAAGCAGGTAAGGACACACCGGCACCCAGGATGTTTTCGTTTTGCGTACAAGCTTGACTTGACAGGCTGTTTCTAGTAACAGTGTACAGTTCTACATAGTTGACATCAGTATCGAGCGTGGTCGAGATAGGGCCAAGCGCTTTGAAGCGCGCAGCATATTGCTCAGCCTCGGCCTCCGAACCCTCATATGCGACGGTATATGCAACGACAGGCTTATCAGATGTCAGCACTTTCAGTCCTCGGTACCAAGGCGCAACTTACATTGACCGAATCGACAGCAGGGATTCTCACAAACACCCCTGTGAGCGCTAGTTTCGTAGGCCGGTTGAAGGAGGGATCTTCAAACTCGTTGATCAGGCTGAACAATGCCTCTACTTTCTCGGTGGAGTAAGTGAGTGTATAGACAGTCCAAAAAGAGGATATGTCGTAAACTTTAACTTCAAGGCTGGTGAGGATACCGAAATTATGCCCGGCTCCTTGCAACGCCCAGAATAAGTCAGCGTTTTCCGCCCGAGATGCTGTTACAATTTCGCCGCTGGCAACGACCACACGCGCAGAGACAAGGCCATCGACGACGTAACCATGCTGGGCCTGAAGCAGACTGTGGCCACCCCCAAGCAGCGGTCCGGACACAGACACGCATTCTGAGAGCCCGGTGACTAGAGACGTAAGGTCAGCTTGTGACCTCAATCGGCTATTTCGGCAGGGCAAGGGTGCAGACTTACCAGCATACTTTCCTTGTGCAAACAGGGAGCGAGTAATCTCGTACTGTTTCGTTCCGCCGCCCAATGTCGCAGTCTTGCCGTCCTGGCCGAGTGTCGTAGTGTTGAGCTTCCGTAAATTGATTTGGATACCAAACGGCAACGAGTTTAGCGTTTTAGTCCAACCATGACCACCAGAGATAGCTAAGAATGGTATATTGAATTGATTGGCTAGGGAGACTGTTTTCTGCACATCAGCTTCTGTTGCTACCTCGATGACAGCGTTATAGTCGGGAGAAATGCGCGGGGAAGAGCCGCGAGTCTGCAATTCTTCCCAGCGGGCATCCCAAGGAAATGTGACAGAGGCATCTTTCGACAGCTGCGGACCCAATGTAGATATTGCGCGCACCAAGTCATCATACCCCGCCGCCGCCGATGACCGGTGGACGAGGAAAATTAGTGAGGATATGATGGTAAAGACGAACATGAGGGGTGATCGGCACTGTGGAGAAACAAACAAGGAGGAAGGGAGACCAGCGTGGGAAATAAGATGTGCACCTTCATATGCCAATTATTGCGCCGATCGTATGTTACTAGTGGTACTCGCTAACTATTGTCCATATTGAGTTGAATAGAGTCTGCGCAGCGTATAAGCCGCCAATATCATGCGTACGCGCCACCCATTCGATAACGCGAGGAAGGAATTGCGGGATACACACCGAGGCGGCGGGGTGCCGTGGCCTCGAAGGTGCTTTTGCTGAGAAGCCGGATAAGTGCCAGGATGTTATGCAGGCTCTAGATTGCCGCCAATTCGGTGCGGTTCAGAATAGGAGTGTATCATCGTCGTCTAGATAAACGTGTCGCGGTCTCCGTTACCGAGCTGCTCGTAAGGGCAGGTTGAAAGGGAATCGACGAGGGCGGCGGGAAGGAACTGCCAAGACGCTACGGGTGGTCCCATGCCGCCCGTCACCCCACTTATTGGAACTTCAATACATGAGCCCCCGTGGCTTTACGGCGCTAAATTTTAGCTAGAGTCTTTCTGACAACAATAGTCCGACAGCTTGCGCAGACTTTAGATCCCACCCCGTTGAATTTGTAACCTCGAGACGGATTTCCTCCCACGCGGGAAGGTACAAAGTGATGGAAGGCATGAGGAAGTATACTATCTCACACTATTGAAACCATAATTCCTTGGTGTAGCCGGAAAACACCACTGTTGCACATGGCTTACTATCAGAACGGCATGCAGAGTCTTACCTGCATTGAACCACCAACCTCCGTCCAACACCGTTCCGAGACGTTTTCCATCAGGGCAGCAAAACTCAAGAATAACACACTAATGGCTTCTACTTGGCTTCCAGGTGGCAGCCCCTAGAGAAACTATTCTGGACATCAATGTGAGGAGGACTCTTTTCCTTACGGCTCTCATCGTACGAGTCTTACTTCCCAAACGCCTTCCCTATCCACTTCCCAATAATCTCCGCGCACTCCCCCGGCGCCTCCTCCGCCCCAAAATGCCCAACCCCATCTCCCAGCCCATGATGCACCACATCAACCCCCTCACCCACCCACTCCCTCCACACACCCGGAAACGAAAACCGACTCCCAATCCCCGCCTGACTATACAGCAACAAAAGCGGAACCCCAATCTTCCTCCCGTCCTTCTGCCACGCCTCCTCCCTCTCAACATCCGTCGTAGCCCCCTCTTTGTAATCCTCACAGCTTGCCTTGAGCGTACGTTCCTGCGCGAAGAACTGGCCATAGACCGATAGAGCATCATCCGCCTTCAATGCCTCTTGACCAGAATCGTTCTTACCCGACCAGCGTAGAATCATCTCCTGACACCAGTTCGCCGCGCCGAAGGCGGTGATCATGCGGGTTGCTAGATCGACGTTTGCGAGGAGCGGCCAGTGGAAGTAGCCTGTGATTTCTTTTGCGGCGGTGGATGGGTTGGTGAAGTGGTGCCATTGTGTTGATGTGGGGACCTGTTTGCTCGATCAACGTCCATGCCCGTCTTGCATAAAGTCTCAAGAAGAAGAAGAGGAAACTTACAATATCGATTAAACACACGCCCAGAATATCCACGCCTTGCACACCGCTGACGGTGATATGGTGCGCGGTTCTCGCCCCGCGATCATGTCCGATTAAGATGATTTTCACGGTTTCATTGATCCCTTTGTTCGCTTCCGCGACTGCGGTTTTCAGCGCTTCCAAGATCGCTATTCCGGCGCTTACCTTGTCGTTTTGCGGTATTGGTGCACTGGCGCCGTAGCCCGGGAGGTCAGGCATGAAGAGTGGGAAGGTGGAGGGGAGGAGGGGGATTAGGTGGCGCCACCTGTACTGGTATCAGTACGTGTGTTACCTTGGTTGCGCACGTGTTTGTGTCTTGGTTCAAAAATATGTGCTGTCTGGGGTGTGAGGGAAAGGTAGAGTTACATGTAGGATGACTGTGGATACCCATGGACAAGCACCAAGACCGGGTTTTGGTCTAACGCCTTATCGAGAGAACGTGTGTAGCAGCATATCTGCTCTTTATTTACGATGCTTTTTGAAAGACCGAGTCGAGCGAACTTTGCATCTTGGGTTTTGAGGGCTGTGGTGGATGACATGGCTGTGTAAACGCGTTTGGAAGTCGTGACAATAGGGTTGATTTACCAGTGGGGTTCGGGATTACCTGAGAAACGTTTCAATGTGTGATAGACTTATGGATGTGAATAGTAATCGTGAGGGGTAAACTGTGAAGCATTCGCGCTCTGCCTATGTATTGGTGGGACCTCGGCATGACGCAATTACACGAAGTCACGTGCGGCAATCACATAGTCCAGTTCGAATGCAGATGATTAAGCTCCGTTTTGAAAGTGTCAACATACCAGCTCATGGATTCCCAGATCTTTTTCACCTATTATATGCACCCATTGTGGTATCATATAGCTCCCGAGTCTTCTACGAATATACCAAAACGCCAACGCTATGCAGGAAATGTGGTAGAACTCCTTCATGACTTCTCATTGCTCTCGTGCCAGAATCATCTTCTCCCGCTCAGCCTTCCGCCTGACCTCACCCTTCTTCGTGTGTCTCCTTTCATTCTCTTCCTTCCTCTTGAGAGATTTGAGCTCCTCATTCTTGATCTCACCGGCCTTCTTGACAGTCTTGGGAACGTGCCTATGTTTCTGGATGCGCTTGATCTCGGGCATGTGTGCGTATCGCTCCTTGAGTGATTCCTCGTATTGAAGCTTCTGTCGCAGCGCGAATGACTTGACACCCTGCCTTTCTGATGACTTTGCTCGCCATAAGCGGACGTTTCCGTCGTCTGATCCGCTGAGGACGTAGTTGTTGTCGGGACTCCAGGCAACTGAGAAGATGCGCTGCATTCGCTTTGTATGGTATATGTCCCGAGCATGGCCTTTTTGTCGCTCCCATAGACGAACAGTCTTGTCGTAGCTACCAGTGATGAGTTCCTCGCCGGTTGGGGAAAACTCGATCGACATTACAGCTGCGACATGTCCTTTCTGCGTGAAGTTAGTGAATGCGCTCTAAAAGGAAGAGAGGAATTCTAGGGGCTTACCAAGACTTGCAATGCGCGCTTCATGTTGCGCATGTCAAAGATGTATCCGTTGTGGTCTTCGGAAGCAACAGCAAAGTTGTAGGCTTCCATCGGGTTCCAGGCCAGGCAGTTGGCCGCAAAGTTGAGAACGGTTCGATGAAGAGGGGAGTTTGTGCGCGCGTCATACAGAATGACAGCTCGGTCGGTCGCGCATGATGCTAGTATTGAGGTTTCGACTTGGTTGAACTTGACGTCTGTGATGGTATCGATAGCCTAGCATGCAGTCAGTATGGGCGCCATACATATTCCATTCAAGCAGATTACTTACCGATGGCCATACAAGGTTCGAGACGGGTGCACCAGACGTCCTCGATGTGTCGTACAATGATATGACGCTGGACCCGGCGGCAAAGGTCGGCAGCGAACGATGGTGGGTGACGGATGTAAAGGCTGAGTTGCCATGCCAAGTTGCTTTCGGCGCAGACCTAGACTGTTGGGCGTATGGCTCGAACATTTGAATTTGGCGATCCGACCCGCAAGTTATCAGCCTTCTGTCTCGTGTCCAGCACATGCCCTTGACGAGGTTCTCGTGCGCCTGGGCCTGCCATTTCTCTTGTCTGCTGGTAAAGTCCCAGACTTTTACGATGCCGTCACCGCTGCCACTGGCAAAGTGTTCGAGGGAATTCGGGTCCTTTGCGAAGGAGTATACACCGTCGACGTGGCCGGGCTCAAAACTGCCAAGGAAGGGCTGCGCGAACATGCGCTCGACTTTTGTCGCATTGAGAGCTCGGGTGTACTCTCGCGCGCGTTCGAAAGGATGGTGGTTGGGGTCCAAATTCCGCGTGACTTTTGCGACATTGGAGCCAGGTGACTGCGTCGAGGCCGTGGATCGGCTGAGGGCCTTGATCTTCATGCTGGCTATGGTGCTCGTGGTCGTCCAGCTCTTCCAGTGTCGCCGTCGCGAACTTTTGGCGGGCCCTCAAGATTTCTAGAGGCAAGGGTGGGGCCAGCCAACCAGCGACGGCGCTAACAGGCTTAGCTTGGCGGTGCCGGCCAAACAATCTAGCGAGGTGCCGCCCACACCGGGCGCAAATTCCTTAGACGACAACCTCGAACTCCACGACGAAAGTAACCCATCACTAACCCGGAGACAGCCAAAATGAAGTTGTGAGTGCCCTCCCGAGTCCACGCACGATTACATCCCTACCGACTGGCGCACCGCGATGCTCGACCCCGTGTGTGTCGCGGGACGCCAATTCGTGCTCCTCCGAGAAGCTGCAACATTGCGATAGAACAGCTGCTAACATGCCATTTCTAGCCTCAAGGTCGGACGCGTTGTCGTACGTTGGAATCGCTCGAACCCGCTCAATCGCATTCACTCACAGTCCGCCTAGATCATCACCCGGGGCCGCTATGCCGGAAAGAAGTGTGTGATCATTTCTCCCCTCGACAACGGCACCAAGTCGCACCCCTTCCCCCACGCTCTCGTTGCCGGTGTCGAGACCTACCCCCAGAAGGTCACCCGCCGCATGTCAAAGACCAAGCAGGCCAAGAAGAGCAAGGTCAAGCCTTTCGTCAAGCAGGTCAACTGTACGTGGACATGAGAGGCTGGAAAGGAGGAGCAGGCACTAACAGGCGCAGACACCCACATCATGCCTACCCGCTACACCATCGAGCTCGAGAACCTCAAGGGCGTCGTCTCCGCCGACACATTCAAGGAGGTCTCGCAACGGGAGGAGGCCAAGAAGACGGTCAAGAAGGCATTCGAGGAGCGATACCAGTCCGGAAAGAACAGGTGGTTCTTCACTCCCTTACAGTTCTAAGCTTTCCTTCGGTTACGGCTGGGCGCAGATGGGCATGATTTGACACGGAAGATCCTGCATGAGCATGTCGGTGGATATCATAGGATGACAGGACCCCAAATCCGGCCTGCCATCCAGGCGTGTATTTCGGCTTGATAATCAAAGCATGAAAATCCGGCATCCGGCTCAATTCACGAACTTCATGAAATGCACATGAATTTCTCGTTGGCCTTTGTTTGCCGTGTTGGATGTTGACCGTGACGGGGGCATGTACTAACACCCTTGGCACCACAGATTTTAACCTGCGACCCTCGATTGACATGAGCGACGACACTATATGGTCAGTGTGATGAGACTGCGCGTCTTGGACTGTCTGCCAGATTCCAAGAGGACATGGTAGCATCTCATCGAGCGGTAGGCGCCTACCATACAGTTTCTGGCCTTGCGGTAGAAAACCTTCTCCAGTGTAGCCTTTCATGAGAGACTGGTGAAGCGCACAAGCCTCAATGGGCCATCACAAGTATTGGCAGCATCGCAGACTTTCTCTTCAAGGGATATCATAGTCGTTACTCGATCTACCTCTACCAAATGGAAGCCCACGCTACTGATAGTATGAACGATGCCCAAAACAGGCGCAAAGAGAAAGAAAAAAACACATTAAACAACGCTTCTGCTTTTCCCATGAATCGGCCTTTGCTAACACTCAGCCCAACAAAGAGAAAGACACAAACATGCCAAAAACAACACCCGTGTCCTCACCTTACTGCTTGACCTCATCGACCTTCTTCTTCGTCTGCTCCTTGCCCTTGTTCAGATATGCGAGAACAACATCACACGCATCGCTCAGCATCCTCAGCTCGAAGCTGACAGCCGCAACACCCATCTTAACGACGCCGTTGTTGTAGTGTGTCTTGTTGTACTCGTCCTGCCACGTGCCCTGAACGTAGGTGACGGGCGAGTATGCGTATTTCTTGAGTTGCTCCGTGTCTTGCTTGACAATGGGGAGATGTGTCTCCAGCGTCGACAGGCCGTTGTCGCCGAGCTGGTCGGCGCGAGCGAGATATGGCGAGACGTAGGAGTAGGGCGTGCGCAGGTAGGGGTGGAAGGGTGCGACGACGTTCTTGTACGTGTTTGTGGCGAGGGTCAGGGCGCGCGAGCCGAGCGGGTTCGTCTTGAAGGTTTCGACGCTGTCGTGGACTACGGGGTAGGAGTTGAGGTGCTGGCATGCTTGTTAGTCGCGGTCTTGAAATTGAATGTGCTGGTGCGTTCAAGTCGCGAAGATCTAGACTCTGCTCGACTGTCTGACATGCATGGCTTTGCGAAGGTTTGGAGTGTGCGGGATTGATTGGTTGGAATGGCATTCCGCGGCTGTAACCATGGGCCTTGTGCGCCGTGTTACAGGGCCGAATAGATTGCGCTTTCGACTCCGCATCCTGAGGACGTTCTTGCTCATCGAGATAGCCAGATTGTGTGGGGTAGAGAGACAATGCAAAGGCTGGGAGGAAGAGGAGGAGTGCTCATGGTAAGGAATGAATGGGTAGTACATACCGATAGAACTTTGGAGCTGGGTGTGTCACCGTTGGTGAGAGTCATTTCCTTGTTGCTCATGTTGCCGTCGTCAGTAGCGTGAGGCGCCATTAATCGCAGTAGCAAATATGCAGTGTTGCGCTTTTACTGTAGTGGAGGAGGGGGTGAGAAGTTGTTGAATAGAGAGGCAGTGGAGGAGTAACAGTAACGTAAACAAAACGAAAAGGGTCCCCGTCTACCTTATTATAAGGCCCAACGCTATGATGTGACTGAGTTTGGTTGGGGGGCTTTGCTCAAAACGGCGTGGTTTTAGTGGGCTGGGGGTGAATCGATGCAATGTGTAAATGGCATGTGAAAGCGGGCTTATCGATAATCGTATCGGCAACTTCTGTGAACGCGGGAACCTGCCCCAAACGTCACTTGTTCTGTCCGCTTTTCGCAGCGCTTCTCGTCTCGAATGTTGAGATTGAGCAGTGCGGAGACGGTGCATGCCGGGAGTTGCACGAGCAAGCCGCAACACGTTATTCATGATGCGTGCCCCGCGTCTTACACTCTATCTGGCGCATACAGAGAGATCGCGACATTGGACAATGCGTTGAGGGAACATGGGCTGCAGGATGCAAGGCCTTCTCATCCTGCGCCTGGCATGTGAAAGAAGCAACGCATTGGCCAGTCAGGGCGCCGCGACGTCAGATAACGCCAGCCACGCCCTCGTGTGCTTGGAAGCGACGCCGTTCGCGACCTTGGCTGTGCGATGTTGGTGAGCTACCCGGTTGCATGCTGCTTTGCTATCGACTCGTATCGTCGCATCCAGCATCAAATCCATTCGTGCGCGTCAGCTATCTTTTGCAGAGACCCAATTGCTCGTCTGAAACTCTACCGTGGGTAAGCGGCAATGCATTGGAACCAGGCTTCGTGCGTCTCCCGCCTCGCAATTGGGTTCTCCTTATCACGTCTTCCATCTCGCCCTTGCCATTGATCGGTCGCGGGCGCTTGCTCCGTCATACGTGCCGCGCCGGTACTCTCGTCGTGCAGCAGCAATGCAGACTCCTGCTGCATTCCTGCTGCACGGCGCGCGTCTTCTATCGCCATTCGATCGAGTGTGTTGAGCGCCCCCGTTCCAGGTCCTGGAATACAGTTGTTCAGGGCTGGGATATCGCATGTGAAAGTGGAGTTGTACCCGTTTACATTTTTCGGAAGGCGACGGGTGGGATTCCGGTCCAAGGCACGAATCGTACTCTGTGCGCATTCACGAGCGCGCTTACTCATTGCGCCTACCTGTTTCGAGCTCCCATCAGATTTGGTGTTGCGGCTGAACTTTGCAGAGAAAATCTCCGTCGGTCATTCTCTGTTGTGACTTGGCTGTCACGAGATACGATTACCCACAGTCAGCTGCTACCGAGCTCAAGTACAACCGCGGTATGCCCTCTGTCACCGAGCCTCGATAATCGGCATCCCTTCTCGACCGGGCGGGAATGCCGGGAAGGATGCGGCAACCCTTGCCCACGCCACTTTCACGACAACGGCCGCTTTCACGTGCTTATGCAGTGTGGCTGATCTCATGGCTAAGCGAGGACGGTTGGCATCGATGATCGCTGTCGTTTGTTGAGGCTAGTTTGACGACATACGACATACCTGCCTGTGCAAGAGGAGAACGCCGCACCTGAGTCATTACGAAACGCCAACTACGGCTGATGTATGGTACGGTACGAGTACGAAGAAGCAAGTCTATGGTTCGTGTAGCGAGTTCCGACGGCAGGCTACAGCTGCTACGTACCCTACTGACTCTGTGGAGCGTTCACCTTATCGCGTCGTTCATATCCCGGTCAAAAGCAACTGAGATACCACTCGATAGCCTCGAACGGGTTCCACTCCTTCCTCCTACAACTCGCCGTTCGTCGTTGCTTCTGGAGCCTGGTACGTTGCCCCGCACTTGCTTGCACGTCAGCTTGCATACGTCCGAGGGTTCTAGGGACTGGTTCGGATGCTGGGAACACCTTGCAACACTAGTATTCCTCAAAATACTGCCAAAGCTGGCAGGAGCTGGGCATTTTTCTTGACCGGAAGCAATGCCACCGGGTCCACGACAGCAATGTCTTCCGCGCTTTGCCACGAGCCTGCTGTGTCACTGTGCAACAGTTGCCGGGATCTTCTTATACGTCCCGAGGAGGACTATCACTTCAAGGGGAGGTCCTTCGAACAAGTCCAGATATCGGTCCTAGAAGATGAAGTGTGCAGAGCCCAAGCACAGGGATGTCCAATATGTGTAATAATGTGGGACTCCATTACAACCATGCCTCGCGAGACGCGCCAACAAGGTGGAGGCCCTTTGAACTTTGTTCTTACCACCATATATCGATTGGGCATGCGCAACGCTAGACACAGCATCAAACGCCCTATACCGAGATCATGTGTGGAAGAGATGAGGCTGTCGTTTGATTTCGACCGTGTACCGAGTCCTCATGAGCACCGAATTACTTTTGCGCTTCGTTCTGATGCTTCCAGTAGCATCATGAACTATAAGTACAAAGTAGTACGTGGCGTATTCTCAGGAGAGACAAGCATAGATCCTGTCTTTATTAACCTTGCAGCACCTCCGCGAAACACTGGAGAACCTTCACGTCTGGAACTGATAAAATCATGGCTGAGCAACTGTTTCGAAAACCACCCACAATGCTGTCCGGGAAAACGCCATTTTCAACCTGGTCCGGGCCCCAGTCGCTTGATTGATGTAACTTCGCCCGCACGCCCGAAACTAGTCCTCACGCAGAATACAGGTATCTGCAATAAGACGTATGCCACCCTGAGTCATAGATGGAAAGATACAGATGTGCCGAAACTTTTGCGAAAAAACGTGGTGGACATGAAACAGGAGATCGGCACCAGTTATCTTACACCAGTATTCAAGGATGCAATTGAGCTTTGTTGCGCGCTACGGATCAATTACCTTTGGATCGATTCTCTGTGCTTGATTCAAGACGACGAGATCGATTGCAAGAGTGAGATCCAAAAAATGGGCGCCATATATAGTAATGCCTACTGCAACTTCAGTGCCACATTGGCGGCCGACTTGCCGGTGGGCTTATTCTTCGATAGGAATCCGACGTAATCCAAAGCATTTCCTGTTACAATTGAGCGACAGGGTCACCGTTTCGAATGCTTTGGCTTTTCAGACAAGGCGCTTACGCACCTAAATGATGAGAGCTTGATGCAACGGGGATGGGTCCTACAGGAGCGTCTATTGAGCCCACGAACTATTTATTTCGGACATCAACTCAGCTGGGAATGTGGACAGTCGCTAGCCAACGAGCTGTTTCCGAAAGGTGTACCGGGTGGATTCGGAAATTACTGGGGCACTAACGCGCCTTACAAGTTGAGCCGCTTGTTGAACACTGATCCAACTCTAGATACCAATCCTGCCTTTGGCAGTACTACAGACGACAAGGAACCTAGCAAAACCATTCTCTATGAGCGCTGGTCAGAAATCGTCTTGACCTACTCGGGCTGCGAGCTTTCCTTCGACGCCGACCTATTACCAGCCATATCTGGATTGGCTCAACAGTTCAGCCAAGTGCTAGGGGACGTATATCTCGCTGGCTTATGGCAGGGTGCCCTTCCTAGGGATTTGCTTTGGACACCTAGTTGGCAGGAAAGCGATTTGGTCTATCGCACTCGTTCATATCGAGGTGAGCTACTACGGGCCCTTTGTTGTTATTTTGAAGTATCTAATAGTAATCAGCGCCATCATGGTCCTGGGCCTCGCTCAAATCGCCGATAATATGGCCTCATTCAGACTACATAGTATCAACGGATCTTGTTGCGCTCATTGATTCTTCAACAACATTGGCCAGTGAGGATCCATTTGGCCAGGTCACCGACGGTTACGTTCGACTTTCCGGTCATCTATGCCTACTTCAACGTCACCGATACGTGGCGACGCATCTTCCCAACTTAGGCGATCGGTACGATACGGAAGTCACCGGTGATGTCTCAAAGTCTCCAGCAGGCGCTCGCTTCCTCTTTCCATTTGCCAGGGCCCCAGCCTACAGTTTACCTCATTCAAACACACCTGAAAGAATGCATGCCGTGGAAATCAAGGGGCTTATACTCGAGGCTATTCCTGGCCAAGCACAAAACACGTTCACAAGACTGGGTGTTTTCACTCGTCCATGCGGCGAACATCGCACTGAGGAAGAGCGCCGCAATTTTCCTGAGTTTGATGGCTTCGACTTTGATCATTCTCCGCGGCAGGTGATCACTATCGTATAGTAGCGCTTTCAGAAGGGCTCATTTTCAGAAGATTCTTCTTCAGGAATGCATTGATGAGCGTACCGGCGTCTATTTTTGTCGTACTATCGCATCATAATTATGTTTGATGAGTTTCCTGTTGCACTACTCTGCCCGCTACCACTGACATCCACTATACATAGCTATGTCACATCTGCACATACTCATAATTGGCAATCAAAGTCTAGGGGCTGTGCCAGTAAGGTCGCTACCAAAGATGACAAGAAGGCTATATACAAGATCTACGAGATCGAGGGTATCGACCATATACCATTAGTGTCAACCCTCGCAGGAAGTGCGAGAACCCTTACGAGTACGATCACCTGGCCACACTTGGTAAGAGAGTAAGCTAAACAAGACTTTGAAGCAGAACGTCCCTACATCACACGACATCATTACAAGTTACTTAACACTTTTTATCAATCACGGTTATCACCGCAACAAGCTAAACTACAGCACCAACAATCCAAAAATTAAACCACCCTTTTGACAAACGCCCAACCCATGCCGCGAAAGAACCAAAACACCTCGTAGCAAACAGCGCTACGTTCAGAGCTAAAAACGAACCCAGACAAGCAAGCTTGCGCTTAATGCTTCTTACTCTTCTTTTTTCCCTTCTTCTTTGGCTCCTCAGGCACAACCTCTTCCTCCTCAACATCCTGCATCTCCACATCCTGCATCTCGATATCCTCCGCGCCCTCTTCATCCTCTTCTTCCTCCTCCTCGGACTCACTCTCGCTATCAGAATCGCGCTTCCCCCTCACATCCCCAGCAACAACCTCATTAACCTCCTCCGCCGCCTCCTTGAGCGGATCCCGTACCTTAACCGGCGCAAGAACATCGAAAGCACCAGTACCAACGGTACCTAATCTACCCACCACAATCCTAGCAGACGGATTCTTCAGCTCATCCCAATCGCGCTCGAGCACAGCATCCTTGAGGAAACCGACAGTTGTCTCGAAGCTCATCTTCATAAACGGGCTCACATTGCCCTTCATACCGATGCGGTTGAAAGGCGTGAAACCGCCGCCCTTGGTCATGGTGTCGGCGATGAGGTTGAGATGGCGCTGGTCGACACTGATACCGTGACCGGAGAAAACGGCGTGCATCTCGCGGACGATGGTCGCGCGCGCGGCTTCGACGCCGTAGAGATGCAGCATAGCCACGATGTCGTTGGTCAGCGTGCGGTTCACGTCGATGATGTGTGCGTACTCGCGCATGGCGATGAGGTTGGAGCCTTCGGTATTGATGACGTTTTCTGGCACGTCTTTTGAGGCTGCGGAGAATTGCGCGGCGGTTATACCGGGGATCACGTGGATGGTGGCGAAGTTGGCGGCGTCTTCGACGTGGTGAAGCATTAGGAGCTTGGGTGTGCCGACGGGGAATTCGATGGTGATTTCGCAGAAGGCGCCCTTGCGGTCGTCGAAGCTGAAGTCGAAGATGTCATTGTTCTTGTTGCAGATGCGGTCGCGGCGGATGTCGGAGGCTTCGTCTGTGGGGACAAGCATTTCCTCGTCTGAGTCTGAGTCGTCGGAGTTTGGATCGGGAGAGGTTGGACGCGAGGCCTTGGGGCTACCGCCGTAGGTCTCATCTTCGTCGCTGACCTCGTCCTCCTGGTCGAGCTTGTCGTTGGCAGCTTGCTCTTCCTCCTCTGGCTCCTCGTAGGCTACACTGTCCTCACGCCTGCCTCTGTCCTTAGCATGAGTGGTGTCGTTCTCGCCTTCACCATCATCACTGTCGTCATCTTCAGGTCCGCCTTCGCGGCCAGCCCGCATGGTCTCCTCGGACTCATCAACAGTCGCCTCACCGCTCCTGCCAGTCTTCTCACCAATGGTGGGGATACTGGCTGAGTTCGCTGTAGAGAGTGACTTGTTCTCGCCCTTCTTCTTGAGGTCGACACGGATCATCTTCTGGAGACGAGGGCAGAACTTCTGCTCAATCGACTCGGCCACGTCGCGGACCTTGATGGCGTATTCTTTGGTGTACTCCTTCGCCGGGTAAAGATCTAAGCGAACCTTGTAGCTTCTTGCCTGGCCGTATTGGGTGCCAGCGCCAGATGTCTCGGTAACGGTGACCTTGTCAAGCACAGCTGAGAGTGGTAGACGAGTAATACTCTTGGCGAACTTCTCGTTGTCCTCCTTTGATAGCTCAGGGTGTGGGTACAGCTGCATCGACGGTGTAGAGATGTTCGCACTAGCAGTCATGACGATTTCTCGGAGACGGGGAATACCAAGTGTAACATTCTTCGCTGAATGACCAGCCAAATGGAAAGTGTTGAGCGTCATCTGTGTTGAAGGCTCACCGATCGACTGACCAGCCACGACACCGACAGCCTCACCAGGTTCCACAAGAGATCGGAGGTACTTAAGGTCGAGCATTTGCTCGAAAGTTCGCTTGAGGATCTCGCCCTCTTCGTCCTTCTTCTTGTTCTTAAGGAGCTTGTCGGGGTTCTGGTCGCAGTACTCGCGCTTGGCCTGCAAGAACATTTCGGAAGTACTACCACTGTGCCTTGAGGGTGTGTAAACAGCAGTGGCAGGGTCCATAGCAGCAACATCACCCTTTCTAGCCTTCTTTGCGGCCTTCTTGTTGTGCTCAGCTGCCTCGGCGCTAGAGACACGCGGGTAGGCCTCCGCAGTGTGAAGAGCTTGAGCCAGCGAGTAGAAGTTTTGTGCCTGGAACTTGAAGTCGTTGAGGTATTTTTGCTTCGTGGTATCGAGACCGTCCTCGCCGTAGAGGAACTGGATCATGCTGCCGTCGGAATCGCGAACCGAGGTATCGTATTCGACGCGGAGACCTTCCATGCCCTTGATGATACAACGTTGCAAGTAACCGGAACGTGAAGTCTTGACAGCTGTATCAATAAGACCTTCTCGGCCAGCCATCATATGGAAGTAGTACTCTTGTGGACGGATACCAGTCAAGAAACGGTTGACGATGTATCCACCAGCGCGGACACTAGTTTCAAATGGCTTGAAGCATGGCAGTGTTTTACCACTGATCATGACCGGAACTCTTCGACCTTCCAAGACTTGTTGACCAAGGTTACATGAAATTTGGTTGGCGTTGACCATACTACCCTTCGCACCAGAACCTGTCATAGCCTGCATTTGGTTTTTGGGGAACAGCTTGATGAGCTTGTCGGGCAATACGGCTGCGGTAACACCAGAAGAAATCTTTCCGTTAGCGGTGTTGGTGAGTAGATCAAGACCGTGTTGCTTGGTGTCATCACGCAAAACCGCTTCGAGTCGTCGGCGCAGCTCTGGGTTGGTGGGATCGATCTTTTCGGCATCCAAAGTGACATACTTGGACGCCACTTCAAATCCAGCCCTCTCTGCTTTGCGGAGCTCTTCCAATCTCGCCCTTTCTCCCTCTTCAGTAAGAATCAGATCCTCAACACCACAAGAGAAGGCG
Source organism: Stemphylium vesicarium (assembly GCA_004380135.1). Classification (NCBI taxonomy): domain Eukaryota; kingdom Fungi; phylum Ascomycota; class Dothideomycetes; order Pleosporales; family Pleosporaceae; genus Stemphylium; species Stemphylium vesicarium. Next base: position 21,492 of record QXCR01000108.1, on the reverse strand, counting down.
CGAATGTGTAGCATCTTGGTAAGTAGTCGTCCGATGATACTCAAAGCTCTTCCAGCTATGGTTTCGCCATAAGCTTCGTAGATGCCGTTGATGAGACCACCTGCAGCAGGTCCAATTTGGCCCTTGTCCATGATGCCAGTCAAGAGTGCGCCGTCTTTGACTATGACGAACTGCTCCTCGGCGTGCGCGCCCCAGAGCTTGCCGTTCGTGGACGACTTGGATGAAAGCGTCAACTCTTGGTACTCTGCAGGCTTGATGTTCTTCAAGACAGTGGTGATGATCTGTTTGCCTGTCCACATAGGGCGAGGCTTAAGAACAGCGGGGATAACAGTCTCAAGCCTGCCCGAGGTCGTATGTCCATCTTCCGGACGCAAGCAAGAGTATAGCAGCTGGTGGTATTCTTCCTTTGTAAAGAAGGTGTCTTTGTTTGAAAGCCAAACTCCCATGGAAATATGATCTTGAATGAGACCACGAAGAGGCTTTCCAGCAGTTGCAGACAAGTACTGATGATCGGTATCCGCTACGGTCATAGCCTCCGCACGAGCAAGCTCGTTCTGGGGGAAATGCATGTTCATTTCGTCACCGTCAAAGTCGGCGTTGTACGTGTTACAGTTGGCGTAGTGCATGCGGATCGTCTTCTCTCCTGGTAGGACACGAGCTCGGTGGGCCATCATAGAAGGCTTGTGCAGTGTCGGTTGTCGGTTCATGATGACCACATCGCCATTGTTCAGGTGACGATGTACCTTCTTATTTCTTGCTCCGTTGGAGTAGGAGTTGGAAGGTGCCAGAAGCTGGTTAGCTAGTGCTAATCGCTCCTCGTAGTTCTTCTTCCTCAAAGAAATGACCTGTCCGAATTCGTTCTCGATGGCATGCGCACCGGGCCACTTGTCGGGACCGTTCAATACCGCTTCCTTGAGGTCGTAAAAGTTGTGGTTGGTGACTGGCTCGGGGTAGGTGAGTTTGATGGCAAATACCGGAGGGACACCAATCTCGTTGGTCTCGATATTAGGGTCGGGCGAGATGACACTTCGCGCGGCGAAGTTGACACGCTTTCCCATCATATTCTTTCGGAAGAGACCCTCCTTTTTCTCGAGACCCTGCTTGATTCCGTCGGCGTTTGTTACCGCAGCGCGGCCCTGTACGGGGTTGGCATCGCGATCGATGAGCGCGTTCACCGCACCCTGCAGGTTCACAAACTGTGTTTGCATGTCGTCGAAATTTCGCTGTCTGTATCCTAGCTCGTTGGGTCGGCCCTGCATCTCGTGGCTGATCTGGCGGATGGTCTCGCAAGCTTCGAGGATGCCCTTGTAGAGCTTGTTCTTGGCCGATTCAGCAATGGAGTCGCCCGTCTTGTCTTCCGGCCTGAACTTGTTGGGTGGAACGATTACGGCTTGGGTGAAGAACATGTCGGCGCTCACATCGACGAGGGACTTGGTTCCATATGGGCTGTAAAGCAATCGCATCATCTCGGACTCGTTCTCGAAGAGCAGGGTCATGGCCGCCTTGATTTCCGTCGAGTTTACGTACTCTTGCGCGGCTTCCTCGGTCTCGGCTGTGGGCTTTGTTTTCCGGGCCATACGTGACTCTGTTGCAACGAGCGAGCCGTCGGCCTGTTGTATGTCTTCCATATCGATGCCTTCATCCTCCTCGGAAACTGGGTCCAAGTCTGCCACACCCTCATCTGCATGTACGTGTTGCTTCTTCGCCTTCGCATCTCGTCGGGTGAGGACATCGAGTGGGTTTTGGATGCGCTTCTCTGCTTGAGCCATCTTGGTTTTATCCTTCTGACTCAGTGCCTTGCGGAAGATCTTGATACCGCGGTCCTTGCGGTACGTCGGACTGATGCCCTGGCAGTTGCCGCAAGTCCTGCGCTTGACGAGGTCTGCGTAAAACTCTTTAATCACCTGTCGCCGCGCGTCGGAAATGGCTTCGTTCTTGTCGCGCGCTATTCTAGCATCGTGCTTTGAGATGCCCGCTCGCTTCATGCACTTCTTCACGTAGTTGTTCCGCTGTGAGATGATGTCGTCGTTGTCGTCATCATCATCCTCGGAATCGTCGGCAGTCTGTTTGCTGGTCTTGCCCTTCTCCATATTGATGTGCTCGTGCATGTCGTTTGATTCCTGCACTAATCCGCATCTTATTAATCGAAGCTTGGAGACGAATTCGTTGATCTGGACACGGGGAAGCTTGAGATGGTGGCAGTATGCGCATTTTCCTCGGAGTAGTCGCAACAGCTGGTCCATGAATGTGAGGTGGTATACGGGTACAGGCAGTTCGATGTGACCGCAGTGGCCTGGGCAGCCTAGGAAGCCGGTGAGACCGCATGTTCCGCATCTTGGAAATTGTCAGCGAAATGGATAGAGATTTTGAGAGCCTGATGAAGCTCACGGGTTGTCCAAGAAAGCACCCAGTGCTGCATCGTGTAGACCTCCAGGTACTGGGTGAAGCAGCGAATCGAAGGTGGTCGGGTTCGTTATGCGCTTCACCGAGAGCGACTTGATATCATTTGTCGTAAGAAAGCCAAACTCGACGCCATTAATGGCCGAGGAAGTAGGCTGATGGGTATTCATGGCGGCGCCTCTTTGACTACTGCGCCTATTATCGAAGCTATGCGCGCGCAAAGGCGTTCGTCGTGTTGTTCGCAAGCAGCGCGAAACTTGCGGGGAGTTTTTTCGGGACCAGAAAAGTTCGCCCAGGGTTTAGCCGGCATGCACGCCAAGACGCTTACCAGGCTACAGCGTCCATTTCGCGTCACTCCGCAGTAAAGCCACTGACTGTCATCCTCACCACCGTCGCGCCCCACTCGCTTTCAATATCTTGCCGGCATTCACGTGTGGCATTCTATGTGGAACAGACCTAGCAAACCATCTGCTTGAGCCCGATCCCCAGCGACCCGGCAACGATTTTGCGCTAGCACAACCTCACCCCCGAAACTCCGCATCCTCACACGACCGACTTGACCATATCACCACCATCCATCATGACCATGGCGGAGAAGCGCCCTTATCCTGAAGGTCAGGGCCCCAATGGCGACATCAAGCGCGCGAAGCCATCAGACGCCGTCGAAGCCGCAAAAGCCAAAGCCAAAGCAAAGGCCGCTGAGATTGCTGCCCGTTTCGCGAAGCCAGCCGCCGCATCGACTCCCCCTCCGCCAGCGGCTGGCGCAAGCGACGCGGTTCAGGACAAGCTAGCGGCAATGAAGGCGAGGATGGAGGCACTGAAGGCTGGTTCAGCAGCAGCCAAGCCCCCCACACCCGATTCCACAGGCCCGCGCTTTGCGACAACGCTGGGCAATCGCCGGTCGGAGACGCCTAAAGTTGATACAAAACCTAAACCGGTCGCGCTGAAGCAGAAGCAATCACAAGATGAAGAGCTGGAGAACCCATACTTCGACCCCAAGACCGCCGCTCTCGCGAAGAAGAGGGGCCCCCGTGTCCTTTCTTTCAATGAACACGGAAAGTATCTCGATCAGGCCTCCAAGCTACGCGCACAGCGACGATTGGAAGAAATCAAGAAGACATTGGCCATTCAAGCGCGCCGTGCCGGTCTCGACGAGAACAGCGAGCGCGGCTTCTTGGTACAGCCTCCTCCAGAGATCGAATGGTGGGACGAAGGCATCCTGGCAGAGCCCACCTACGACTGCATTGACGACCCGTCCAAGGTCAAAGTCGAGACTGACGATTCCATCATCACACTCTACGTCCAACATCCACCTCTGCTCAAAGCGCCCCAGGACCAGCGTTTGGTCCAGGTCAAGCCCATGTATCTCACCACCAAGGAAACCCAGAAGCTGCGCAGGATGCGCCGTGCCGCCGACCTCAAGGAACATCAAGCGAAGATTCGTCTTGGTCTGGAGCCGCCTCCACCACCCAAGGTCAAGCGTGGAAACATGATGCGTGTCATGGGAGAACAGGCAATCGCAGACCCCACAGCTGTCGAGATGCTTGTCGAATCACAGATTCAGCAGCGTCACGACGACCACATCGAAGCGAACGAAGGTCGCAAATTGACCAAGGAAGAGAGACAAGCCAAGCTTGCGGCCAACCAAGAGAAGGATGCGCAAAAAGGATTGTACATGTGCGTCTTCAAGATCAATACGCTCGCATACGGAAAGCATCGCTTCCAGATCGACAACAACGCGAAAGAGCATGCGCTCACTGGTATTACCCTGTTCAACCCTGAGCTCAACCTGGTCGTGGTCGAGGGAGGCGCATACGCAATCAACAAGTACAAGAAGCTCATGCTTCACCGCATCAAGTGGCATGAGAATGGTCCGCCTACGGAAAACCAAGCCGAGAAGCAAGCCTCGGATCCACAATGGCTAAGGCCTGTCACCGATACTGGAGATATTAAGGACCACTCATCCAACAAGTGCTCACTCATCTTCGAAGGTGAGATCAAGGAGCGCTCCTTCCGCAAATGGGGATCGAGAGTCTGCGAAACCGCTGGCGAGGCTCGTGAGACACTCGGTCGCGCTAAGCTAGACAGCTTGTGGGCTCTCGCCAAGAGCATTGAATAAACGCGAAGCCCGAACGAATGTTCACGACTAGTTATCTCAGGTTGCACATTCAAGCATATTTGGCCCTTCTTTTGCATTTCGGCGCACACGGTTCGGCAGCGCTCGCCCGGAAACAAAAATTGGTTTTGGGACGAGAGACCTTCATTTTTCCATGCTAAATGTAAGTTTTACTCATAAATCCATAGCATACTTTGGAATCTACGTATTAATGCGCATTCTTCTTCTTCCAGTCGCGTAGTCGTGATGGTGCATGCAGCTCGAATTCGGATGACTGGAGACCTGGACGTGTTGCCACAGCCCCTACGCAATATCCCGGCGCATACCGTCCACAATCCCGGTGGGAATGTATGGTGAGTACTGCAATTCGAAATTTTGACGTGATTGCCATTTGAGATCAGACTTGCCTGTAAAGATAGGTACATTTCTTGTTCTACGCCGTGCGACATCGTGTTCAAGGCCGTTATGTCATCCTGTTCAGTCTTGTCATAGGTGTACCATCATTCGCTGCTGATCCGTGCTTCAACCCTGAGAACTGCGGCTCTGGGCGTATCGCTCAAATGGTGCGGACGGAGAAAGGAATTCGCGATGAACGATAAGCCTGCGATCACCACGAACTGCAGCTGTCAGCTGATATTAGTCCAGAAGCAGAAAAGGGCGTACCATAAGCCAGACAGATCTCAACGAGCGATAATATGCATTCTTCACAAGCAACTGTTGAGCATCAGGCAGGGTTTTGACACCTCCGCACTCGCTGACGCCCGGTCACCGCCAAACATGCTCGCCAGATCTTCACCAATCTGGTCCACAAGGCAATGGCTAGCAACATCCATCCGATTCTGGGACTAAAGGTACATGTAAGAAGTCAGTGTTTGTCCCACATGCAGCTCGTACATGGACGTTGCGTACGATGACGCCCACGACAACAACCGCCACAGTTGCGGCCAGAGAGCGCACAAAAGTCATGGTCGCTTGTATGACCCGTCCCTAACAGGGCATAAGTTAAAAAATTTAACTGCGCCTTAGAAACCAAGTTCAACACCTGATCAGAACCATACATAGGGTTACGCGATAACTAGGCTAATCACACAGACTACCTCCGCTCAATCAGCCTTAAGGCGCGGTTCAAAGGATGACTGGGATCCATATACCAACGGCGAGTAACTTGAATAGTACGCATCTGTATGCACGTACCCACAGCCCCGCCAAGTCTTACCAGCGTTGGCAACGCTTGAACTTAAAGTTGCAGGAATTAAGCGTTGTACGACCTGACCTGTGTTGCTTGGTTTGTAAGCTGCACTGTTTGTCAGCGTTAATCCCACAAGTATCGCCATAGTGTTTTGCTGCTATTTCTAAGAGAGTCAGTATTGTGTTAAAGTTACCATGTCGCCCCATTTCTCATTGTTCAAGTCACTTAATCACGCATCAATCATTTCCTCATATATTTTCTCATAGCATATCACCGCTCAGCATCGTGGCAATGAAAGAAGCACCCAATTGGCCGATCGATGGCGGCCAACGAGCCTGGCTCTCGACCTTTGGAGCTTGGTGGGCTATCTTTATTACTTTTGGCTGGATCAATTCACTGGGAGTGTTTCAGTCGTACTACGAACAAACCCTTCTTCGGAATTACTCGCCATCAGCAATCGCATGGATCGCATCAGTTCAGCAGTGTTTGATCTACAGTGCCGGCATTGTTCTCGGCAAAATCTTCGACGGCTATGGACCTCGCTGGCTTCTCATTACTGGTGGCCTTGCACAAGTTTTCGGCCTCGTGATGACTTCGATCTCTACGAAATTCTACCAGGTTTTCCTGGCTCAAGCGGTATGCAGCGCAATTGGCGCAAGTGCTGTCGTGTATGGTACTCTGGGCGCTCTTGCGACCTGGTGGAAAGTGCGGAGGGCCACTGCATACGGTATTGCCACCTCTGGCTCCTCGATTGGTGGTGTTACCTTTCCTGTCATGGTCAACCGTCTCATTCCTCAAGTCGGATTCGGATGGACCATGCGTGCGGTTGCTTTCATCATCCTGTTCGGAGTGGCTGTATCCGCGGCCACGATCCGCTCAAACAGGGCTCACGCCCCAACCCCATTCTACATCCATACATACATGACGCCGTTGAAAGACAAGAGATTTGCCCTGCTTTGTGTGTCAATGACATTGTTCGGATTTGGGTTATTCCTTCCATTCAATTTCCTTCCCTCAGCCGCGCAATCCCTAGGGATGTCTTTTGAGTTGTCGATTTACGCGATAGCCGTGCTCAACGCCGTGAGCGTATTCGGGCGGATTCTCCCGGGATTCCTCGCAGATTCTTTCGGCCGCTTCAACATGATGATGATCTGCACACTGGTCTCCGCCATTCTTACGTTGGCGCTCTGGCTACCTGGACATAATCACGCAGCCACCCTCAGCTTCGCGGCATTTTTCGGTTTCTTCTTCGGAAGCTACGTCTCGTTGACACCTGCCCTGGTGGTAGAGGTTTCGCCTCCTGCGGAAATTGGACACCGCACTGGCATACTCTATTTCTTCATCTCTATTGGTGTTCTTACAGGAAGCCCCATCGCGGGTGAGCTTGTGGAAGCTAACGATGGCGAATACACTTACCTGAAGATATTTGCAGGCGTCACCATGCTTGCAGGAGCGCTGTTGATCGCTGTCCTCCGCTTCTACGTTCATCATCTAGCAGCGAGGGCAAAACCGGCACTAATGGAGCCCGATATGGAATAGACGGGAAAACAGTAATTGTTGATTGCCAGACTGAGAGGGCTTTTTAAAAGTGGTGGTACTGAGTGAAAATGCGTATTCAGCGCGAAGGGGTGAGGAGGAAAGTGAGCGTGGGGGCGGGAACTCACCGAGTGGTATATTTTAGATTCGTATCGTTTTCAAATAATTTTGACGCAACTGTCGACCGGCATTAAACCTCTCTGTGGAGGTAGGCAAGTATCTTACTCGCCGTCCGTTATGTGAAATCTCCTTGGCCTAGATCATCATGTCAAGAGCCCAAACGACCATCACCACTCGCTCATATAACGGACAAACGCTCAGTCAAGATATTTCAACATCTTCTCATGACTCTTGGTTCTCCGTTTGATGACATCGTCGCTATCCATGCCTGTAGCCTGTATGCAATAACACCAAAGCTCCACCACACATTACCCTTCAGCCCGATCCTGTCTTATCAACTTTTCATTCTGGGCCAAAAACAAGCGTCGTCCGCGCTCCCTCCATGGCTTCGGCAAAAAAGAATTGGCAAAAACATACAACAGCGGGGATTCGCTAGTGGTCACCCACCTAACTACTAATCCGCCGGTATCTTGCTTAAATAGGGCTGAGCGAACGGAAAGCCTTGTTTTCACCCTTGCGACTGCCACAAATTCCCTTAATTTTCCTGTATTCGGTGATCTAGACTGCTTAGCGCCCTTTCTTAATGCAGTCTTTAGCACACATTACTGTCCGCCAAGGTCTAAGGAGTACAGCCACCAACACTCCATAGGCTGATCGAACACTAAAAACAAACCACTTTGTAAGCGCTACTGCTAAAGCAGCGGTACTAGCCCTTAGGGTCCGCGCTAGCTTATCCCACCCTGCGACATTAATCGCGACAGCGACTTCAGGCATGGACGAGCGCGAATTGTGCTATCGGTGCGCGGTCTCAGAGTAAGTAGCCCTATTTATCAAGACGCTCTCTACTAACAGCTAAGCACACAGCTGGCTTTGCCGACGCCCTACGCAACGCAATAGCTCAATCGTCATCAACCTCACAGCGCCGTCGCCGCGAACCCTCCGAAACCTACAGCATACAGACGTTGCATGTTACTGGTGATAGAACAGCAGGCTGGAGAGGAAAGCCGATTCCCGTGGCGGAACGTCATCCTTCTCCTTCACTTTGACATGACACTACCCCATGTTTCAAACATCTCGGTTAGAGCTTGCACAGCACGCGATAGATGGGCTACCGGTGGGTGAAATGACGACGATTCCGAAACCGAAACCGATGCTGTTACTCCTGCAACGTGGGGGCGAGAGCGCGGAGGTTGAATTGGGCAGGTGCTTCGCCGACGCTGTTTCAGCCTCGCCGAATCGAAGTGCTGCGCCGCAGCCTCCTGATCCTTCCCAGTACACACAGAAAAAGGGACTATTAGAACATGGCCACGAAGAACTACGTCTATTAGATACATTTTTCGTTTTACCACAGCTGTCAGTCGCTAACGTGGCCTGAAGCCTTGCCTACTACCGCCTACTTCCGTACAACCCAAGCAATCAAGCCTCAAAGAGCCATCAAGACATGCCTTCCCCCAATAAAGGTACTAAAAAGCCCAAGTTGAACCGGAAGATATTGGAAAATGAGAACGTGTACTTCTACGAGAATGTCCACACAAAAGATTCTTTACCTAAATGGCTTCGTCCCATACGCTGGCAGATGAGACTCATGCATACAAAAGTTCCAAAGAGTAGCAGAAAGATGATTGTCGCCGAACTTGAGGCGTTTCAACGTTCAGGGCAAGATGGAGCTACTGCATCGGCATCAAGATGGACTCTGAAACCCTTTTCAAGTAAAGATGAATATCTTCCCGAGAAGAGCTTTGGCGAAGACAAATTGGCAGTAGAGACTGAGAACGTACTGAACGGTTGTCTGAGAGTCAAGGAGTTGGCGATAAGTCTGCGCGAGAGGAACGAAATGGAGCCCAACTGGGCAACGTTTCTACGAGCAGAGTTCTTCAAAACATATATGGAGGTACATGGCACCCCGGACGAGTACAGGTATGCACATTTGCAACAGTTCCAAAGCCTCTTCATTGACTCCTTCCAGATATTTGTTTAATCGATGGGAACTGTAAGCAGCACGATGACACTCGGGAAATCGCAAGCTCACTTTGTTATAGGCATGCTGATGTTCTTTGGAGCGAATCCCTACTGAGGAAGGATTTGAGAATTAAGGTGCGCACTGGACCGAAACCGGATATTACCTATTCATTTCCCATCATCGATCCCGCATTCAAGATGTCAAGCTCGCACCGCTTTGACCCGAAAGTCGAGAATTTCACGCTTCCTGTCCTTAGCGAACTTCGAAAGGCATCCGGAGGAGGCCTGATCTCGTCACCGACATCTACTCTGTTGAACTGGAACCCCGAGAACTCGAAATTGGTAGGTGCTGCAGACCTGACATGCTTTCCCTGGGCTGTCATCGAAGTCAAAACCAGCACGTGGAAGCGTGATGGGGCAGAGTTTTGTTACTGCCAAGCTGCAAACGCGTCTGCTGAAGCGCTTATCATGAGAGAAAAGCTGGCTGAGAGGGTAAATGGACCGAGTAATGACGCTCTGGTCATCTTCTCGTTTACGTGCGTGGGTCCAAGCGTCCGGTTTTGGCTCACATTCCGACACCCAGTGAGTACGATCGTTACCATACAAGCGTCGTGCGTGGCTAACATCCGCTAGACCAGCCACAACATTGAAATGCGCTGCATTTGGGCAACTTCATTGGAGCTTACTTGGGGTGTCTTCGCATTGCGTATGGTGATCGAGAACATGCGCAAATGGGTATACGATCGGGTAAAACCTGAAATATGCAGATGGATCACGCATGTTCGCTCGCATCCAAAGCCCCATACCTTGCTCACCCCGGATGGCTATCGATCCGAGCAACGGAGGAGAGCCAAATCCCTCGAGCCGCCCAACAAGAGAGTCTCCGATACACCTTCTACGTCACGAAAGCCCCCTCGCTCGAAAATCATCCCGGAGTTGTCGAGAGAGAATACGGTACCAAGACGCGCGCGCTCACCCAGTCCACTGTCTCGACCATTGGCTCGATTGATCATTCGTACCGACGAGTTGGAACGACTTGTCTCCGACGAAGATGAAAGCGATTGGGATCGCTACACAAGTAGTTCCGACGAGGGAAGTTACGTACCAAGCGATGATGCGAGCAGCGATGACGATGGATACACCACTGTAGAAGAAGAGACCTATGACATAAGCCAAGATGAGGATGAACTTGACGAAGGATACTCTAGTGACGGCTCATAGACGGAAGCTTTCCCATAATTACGACCTGTGTTGGTCGTGTTTACGCTAGGTAAGAACCGGCTCGTTGTAGATTGTACGTTTTCTGTTGGCTGTCATGACTATTCGCATTGAGCTTTCCTTCCAAATGTTTCTCCCATAGCTGATCTATCCCTGTATAACATTTACACGGTTTGGTTTGGCTATCATCTTCATTCTTTTGCGTGTGTACTCGACGTATGAAGGCTCCCGATCAATACTGTGCAGTCTTGACCACTGTTATTAATACAATCGATGGCACCTCCAGGCAGCTCAAGCAGGATACTCCTCGACCATTAGCCTGACGTCCATCCCTACATGGCGGGACACCCTGTGTGACGGGACGCTTTTTCATCCGGACCTTCGGCATCAGGCCAGCGCGACTGCACAAAGTCGAGCTCGACGCGCGTCAAATCTGCAGCTGCTGCACAGCGGCAAGTGTCTCCGCTACCCGTCCAGATTCGTGGCGTCTGAGGACTGCCTCACGTGAACGGGGCCTACAGCGAAGCACAGCCACCCGTCCGCACCCATGCAGCTTTACATGCCTCTCAGTCGCCTCCTCGCAGCCTGCTCAGTGTGCTTAATGGGTTTCTACGGCAGAGACGTCTCCCGCTGCTCCGCAACTCTTATCTCTCCATGCCCGTCCTGCGACCCACTATTAAGTGCGCGGGCATTCTTGAAAGAGCATGCGGGGGGATAATGCGCCTGCTTAAGCGCCTCCCGGGCGATAGCGGCTTTGAGCTGACCTTTTGCAATGACAACCCCGCACCTCCGGAGGCTATCCTCTCGCACACCTGGACGGATGGTCAGGAAGTTACATACAATGACCTGTTGGCAGGAACAGGCACGGACAAGCAAGGCTATACCAAGATCCGCTTCTGTAGCGAGCGCGCTGGGGCAGACAGTCTCGAGTACTTCTGGGTAGACACCTGCTGCATAGACAAGTCCACAAGCGACGAGCTGAGCACATCGATCAACTCTATGTTCCACTGGTACCAGCGTGCAGCCACATATCGACCGAGCGTGGTGCAAATGCGGGTCAACCTAGGCATACACGAACAAGGTCGGCGTCATGTCAAGTTTGAGGAGCAGGCATGAGCCATTCTGGGCCATCCCTCATAGCATGTGACATAGATTGGGTACAGCAATGCTGTACTTAAGCGCATGCGCTATGGCGGTGGCGGACTATATGTCGCGTAAAGGCGGCTTGCTTGCGTTATGATATAAAGAAGAGCCTGGAAAGAAAGACCTAGGAAGAAAGATACTGAGTTGAGCGGGATAGGTTACACTACGCGGCAGTAAGTTACCTGAAGAAATGATAACCAAGACACGAAGCGCGACTGGCAACGTGCGCCCAAGCAGCGCAGCGATAAGCATAGATCGGCAGTAAAGAAGGATGCAGGAAATAATAAGCTACATTTAGAGCTCTAGGCGCAGAATTCGTCAAGCAAGCTCAAAGCTACTTTCCTAATACATTCGCGCTACTGTTGCCCTCTATGATTCTTCTGAATCCTCACCTTGCACTAGCACTTCGCTTGCCCGCGCCGATTTGCCCTTTGGCACTAACGTACCCGCCTCTAGGACAGTACTCTTGCGCTTACGACCGCGCTCTCCTTTGCTCGCGGTAGCTTTCTCTTTGGCAGCACGCTTCGCTTGTGCCTCCTCAAGGTCCTCATAGCTCATCACCTTCGCCTTCCCTAGCACTACTGATCTGGTTGATCGGCGAACTTTAGCCTCCTTGTTTATCTTGGAAAGAAACTGATTTTGATCCTGGAGAAAAGCTCGCTCAGCGAAGGATATCTGGGTGGCACTTGCAAGTTTCTGTACACGCCTTTGCAGGCGCTGTTTGCTTGTCTTGTCAAGCGCATGCGTATCCTATTTGATGAGATTATGCAGTGATGTGAGCGCTTCTGCTGTCACTGGCGTTACTGGCGTGACAGGCGTGTGGAGCACTCCATCCTGCGAACATGTTTCCGCCATGTTGTCAGCTGTAGGTGCGGTAATTTCAGCTGGAAGCTTCGGCATATCTCTGAGCACTCTCTCCGGGTTGGACGGTAACAGACCAGTCACATGATGCATTGTCATCACCATTGAGCGAGTCTCGCATGCTATCATCGTACGTGCCCTCTTCCAAGTCCTCCAGCTCTTCTGGGGTTTTGCGCTTTCCAGTCCATCGGCGAGGACCGAAGGGCGGCATCCCATGGACGGTTTCCGCATGACTTCAAAACCTGTCTTCAGAGCTAAGCATATCTTGGCAGTGAGGATGTGGACAGACAGACGGAGGAGCGTCTAATTGGGCCAGGTGCTTCTTCATATGCGTGTGCAGGTCAAAAGCGCTGTCGAATTGGTGAAAGCGAACCTGCAAGGGCGCATGGCTGTCGCCAAGGCACAGGAAGCAATGCGCGGCCACTGCAACTACACCATCGAGTCGAATCAATCCGCAATAATTGTTGAGTTTCTGGAGATGGTAGAGTTCAAGATGTTGTACCTACTGCTGATCTGACTGGCACCACCTATCGTGCTCAAAGCAGTAGTGCATCCTTGCGAGCAGGGTCTACTCATTAGGAACTCGATGTTTGTCGAGATGTGATAGGCAAGCTTCCCGTAACTGTCGAAGGTCTGATGGCAAGCAACCTATAGGCGTTGGTGAGTGCGTATTTCTCGGAGATGCCTCGTGACATGAAGAAAGTTTACGCCGCAAGACTTTCCCCTGAAGCTGGAATTGCAGTGGTTCCAAGCACAACGATGAATATAGTTTAACTGGGCTGTCATGTGTTGTCGTGCCTCCTGTATATGTTGTTTGCGGGCACAGTTGAGTAAGTGCTCATTCATACGATCCGGCCCTGTTCTGTCTTGGTCAGTAACGCGGCTAACAGCAAAGCAAGGACACGCACTTCTTGATCTTCTGAATGAACTGTTTCCTGCACACGCTACAACGCATGTCTTTGGTGGGTGAAGCAGACGCGTGGGTGTATTGCTTCTTCTCTGGACTAGATAGTGTTACTATTGGCTCAAGGATGTCGTTGAGTGAGATCTCAACTTTGTCGATCGCTTCTTCGATGGCCGAACCCTTGGTCTCTGTATCGCAAACAGGGTACATTAGATTTGCAATGGCTTTCCGTTCCGGTTCAAACTTCCAAAGGGCTTGCAAATAACGCGATGGGGAACGTAAAGGTTTTGATGTTACTTGTGCACAAACTGATGCCGTAGCATGAGGAGTGGTGGTCTTCCCTTCGAAGAAATCCTCGCGCTGCTTACGATACGCGACTGTTCGCGATTGCCGTCGCAGAGCATACTCTTCCTTTGGAGTGCGCTCCAATAATGTTACTACTGCGACAGGTGTATCAGGTTCGATAGCTCTTGTTATGCTAGCACGATTGGTGAGCTGAGAGCCTGGAGGCAGTAGTGCAAGAAGATTTCTTTTTGACATCATAGAGGTGTTTTCTTCGATGAGTTCCGTTCTTTGGTCTCTTCCATGAACCATTGATTGGCTGTCAACCCCGACAGTACCAGAAATGTAGTACATAACCGTATCATCGTTAGAATGCCCCATTAGCAATCTCCTCTGAGCTGGAGTTGCCGTTTCTATCGATTGGTAAGCGGAGAACAAAATCGGGGCTTACTACGCAACATACTCTCAACCGCCTTAGCATAAGCCCGACGGAAGCAGTATGCACTAAGCCTATCTTCGTACCCAATCCGTTGTCCAACCCCTTTGAGCATGTTGTTAAAACAGTTGTAGGTGAGGATGTCGTTTTCCGAGACCGAGCCGTTGTTGCAAATGCTTCGAGGGATAGGCTTTCGCTTCAGATCTGACTTGGAGCGATATTTGTGTAGGGAACTGCCTAGCGGAAGCTCCTTTGCTTCGATGTCTTGGAAAAAGTGGCAGTCTTCAAACACTCCGTCTGCCAAAGCCAATACCATGAAGTATGTAACTGGGCACATGGATCGCATGGTCACTTCCTCGTACAGAAGCATAACAGGACTGTTTATATCAGGGCTCTCGTTCGTGCATTGTGGGGAGTTCTTACTTACGAATGTTTCTTGTTATTTCGATGTCCCTTCCGGTTCCGCAACCGCAGGTGAAGAAGGAAACCCACGTACGTGCCGTTCCTGTAGCGTACTAGATCTATGTCACCGTATAAAAGCCCTTCGTTGCTGTGCTTCCAGGCCGCCAATTCAATAAATTCGCCGGGACAGCTGCCCAAAAGAGTCATGAGCACAACAGAGAATGCCAGCTGCAGGCGTGCGCGTGGATGTGCGAACTGATATTCGTCACACGCCCACATAAACTGCATCAAGTCCTCTGCGACTGGCAAAGGGGCTACCGGTTTAGAATATGCGCCCGTTGCAATCTTTCCGCTCTGCACAAGGTCTTTCGCAACAAAGATCTTTAGTTGTTTGTTCTCGGCCTCGTTATACTAGCGACCAGTGTGAGTCTAAATGGCTCGTTTCAGTGACAGCAGGCGGTTGTGAAGAGTAGTATCGGTAATAATCTCCTCTAGCTGGCCCGTCCTAGTCTCTGCGAGCCATTGAAGGAACAACTTAATGTAATACACAGTTAGTAGTTGTCCAAACGTGGGGTTCACGGGTTCGACGAGGACAGATTCAGTGGATCTAACTCGCTTGTTACAACACATGTAGACGTGTGTTAGCTCTTGACTTAATCCGCCCAGAGAGCTATAGTGTACTCGTATGACTTATAACTTGAGGGAATCCACATAGCTTTAACATCCTCCTTCGTAAGTGGACCCAGTTCTGTCTCTAATCGAACAAGAGCGCGCAGGTGCGAGAGGTCGACTTTGCGTGTCTTCTTAAGCGCTATAGTAAGGAGGATAACTCGAAAGGTCGCACAATGACTGGGTTAAGGAGGGAAGAGAAAAATGTAAAAGGGAATGGGTGGTCGGGAGCAGGCACCGGCACCTGAGCTGGCGGCAGCCATGTTAAAACAGCGCACATCTAGTGCGATGGGTGAAACCGGAAAACTGAAGTGCAGGATGATGGATGACCGTTAATGGTCGTTTGGGGCTGTGGTGGTGGGGGCCGTGACAACAGAGTCGCGATACTGAAAACGGTTACCGAGGAACACCAGTTAATCGACCTCAACACAGAACCACAACTTTTGACGGATCGCGAAGGAGAACTTGTTCTCAAGATCCTATGGTCGTATGTGAAAGAATCAGATCAATCTGGGGATTATTTAGTCAGAAAGCACCGTCTCCGGCTTTTTTCAAAGGTACTGAATGTTACGCAAATTCGCGTATCTGCTGAAGGCTATATCTCAATCAATAATTCATTTACTATTACCTATTACCATTGGCAGCGCTGCTGTCCAGCTCAGATACATTGTACTGACTCACAGGAAGCTCCTGAGGCTCCACAGGCATCTCACTATACACAGGCAGTTTGACATCTGCTGTCTGTACTTCTGCTTCCTGTGCAGCGCCGCCCGATCCTCTTCTCCGATACAAAAAGAAGGCGATGGTACCCAGTATGGCAATCCCTCCCACCGCACCAACAACAATGCCACCGATTGCGCCGCCTGACAGTGACGAACCCTCATCTTGGGGCGGAGGTGTTGCGGAAGACGTAGGCGAGGGTGTAGCACTGGATGAGCTGTCCGCAGAGTCTACACAGAACTCACTAACCATGTTGTTTTGCTTGTCCACGGCGATGATATCGGAAGTCTTGGACCCTGTGTTCGCTTGCCAAACGGAGAACCTACCGGCTTCTTGGTTGACCATCAGATAGGCGGAGCTCATGAACAGCCGGCCAAGGACGGGAAGATCGTTGTCGTTCTCGAATTGGAGGGAGTTGATGACGACGTTGCGAGCCGATGTGTTCGTCTGGACTGCGCCGTCGGACGCGATGTATGTATCGGGGACGACTAGCTCGGTGTTGGGAATCTTCACCGAGATGCTGTTTTGAAGTTGGATCGTTAGACCGCCGTAGTAACTGTTTCATTATCGTTAGCTCTGTATGCCTTTCGGACGGGATAATTACGACACTTACGCATCTTTCGGGTCGAAAAGCATTGTGAAATAGTTGATACCCAAACTCCTCGCCTCGCGTACATCACCCGGAGGCGTCCCGCCTGCGAGCGACCAGAAACTTTCATAGTAGCTCAACGGAAGCGACATCAGCCCTGCAAAACTGGGGCTGATGCACGCTTGTATGGCCGCTGATTGCGACCCCATGAAGATACTCATGTCAGTGCCGTTAGGCCAGTTCAAAAGAATGTCGCCGATTGTCACCACCATACCCGTCCCACACCCACTGCCCTCAACCAGCGACGCTGTGAAGTTATCATTTTGATCCGCGATAAGCGCTTTGTCCAGGCCACCGAGAACCAGCGAACCCGGAGTCTGCTTTTCCACGGGACCACCGACAAGTCCCCAGAATATCGAGTATGCTTTGGTCCCCATATCGCCTGCGGATACAAGAGCGCGCAGAAAGGATGAGTTTCTGCCTAGGCCAAGCTGAGATTGGCTGGTGAAGGCTTGGTTGAGATCTTGTTGCGGGATGCCGAATCCGAATGACGATAATGAGGTGTTGTCGCCAAAGCTGAGGGTGTCTTCTGTCCAGTCCGCTTCGAAACCATCGCTATCCTTTCGATCACCGATCGATTTGTCCGAGGAAGATTTTGATGTGTCATATGCGCCGCCCCGGAATGTTACGCATGCTCCAGATGAGTATGTGTCTGTGCACAATCCATCTGTTCCGTAGATGTAGGTTTCATTGTAATCGCTGTAAGTGGTACTAGTCAGCCACACCAAATCCACAAGCTCGTCGATATTCGGTACGTTTTATCATTCTGAATAAAGTGAAGAGAAGACTAATCGTATGAGAATCTGCGATTCGTGTTACAAGACGTACCCGCTAGCGAAGAATGAGATGTTTTGGTCGTTGGAGCCAACAATCATGGAAATTCCTCTCACAAGGGCTCCATTGGGCAAAGATACATTCTGAATAGGTGCAACAAGAGGCTGTGGCTGACATTGGCTCTTCGCGAAAGTCACCAAGTGTAAGACTCCGAGGACCAGTGAGAACGGGCGTGCTGGGGGGCGCATTGCGATGCTTGATGTCGGAGGTTGCGACGTAAGGGAGGACTAAAAGGCTAGGAGCCGCTGTTGTAGAAAGGTATGGCATCTCGGACAGTCGCTCTGAAATGAGTGGCGTAGTAGATTCATTAGATTCCGATGTTGTAGTACAGCAAGGTGAATCCTCCGCTGCATTGCGATATTTCGGGTTAGCGTGAGCCCCATAGATCCCGAAAACCACCAACGGGCGAATGCCTCTTAGCGCTGAGCTAAGATATTCTGCAACTTTGTGGATTCAATCAACGAAATGATGGGGCGTTGCCTACTTGTAATTTTGTGACTGTATCCGAGCTTAGAATGCGTATTATGATAAGCGCTTGTCCCCTGTACATGCCTTAATAATAGCTGAGCGGTGCCGCATTGCCACATCGTTAGACTGCGGGCTGCGACGAACGCTTCCCTATCTTCGTCGCAAGAGACGCCTTTCGCACCCCTTTGAGAAAGTGCTTTGAGCCGCGCGGCTTAGTATTTCTTGGCTTCTTAGTGACCGAGCACTGCTTGAGGTACCCTATATCACCTGCGCGCGTGTGCGCGAGGAAAACACTGAGCCTTTGCGATATCCTGTTCGACCGAGGTCCTGGAACGAGCTATTACATCACATGACCGACTCGGTCACCTCTCGAGTACCACAACTACTTTCTATTCGGCCATGATGCGTTCCCGCAGGAAGATTGAATTGGTGGTGGTAACAGTGTTCTTGCTTTGCGCGTGGTTTCTCTTTGACGCCCATTTCAACAATGTCAAAGAAGAATCTGTCGAGAACAGCGTTGACGAGAAGCCTTGGCGATACGAGGTCACAGAACCAGAAGAGAGTCAAAAGATAGTTGAGCAGGAAACAGCGCATAGCGACACGAAAGAGGAAAATTCATCAAGCTCCACCATCGCTCAGCATGCAGGGACGCCGACACAAAGTACTGCGGTCGCGACACCTAGCCCAACGCTACCTGACCGCGTCGTAGTCATGGCGAAGCTCCCCGAAGACGAAACGAACTGGGTGCATTCCGACCTGCCAGACTGGCAATCTGCCATCTACGACATCGATATCGAAACTCCCCACAACACATCGACCCTGGACCCGCTCACCAACAGCACCCTGCGTAACCTTCGGAACAAAGGAATGGAAGCGAACGCATACCTCGCGTACATTGTGCAGAACTACGACAACCTCCCCTCAACGATCGCGTTCATTCACCCGCACAAAGACGGCTACCCGGTCGCCTGGCATACCGACAACCACGAGCATTCCAACGTAATTTCTCTGAATAGCCTCAACATCAACTTCATCCAAAGGAACGGCTATGCAAACTTGCGCTGCGTCCATGATCCCGGTTGTCCGCACGAAGTAATGCCGTTCCGAGACCCGCCCGAGGAACACCGCACAATCGAAGCAGCGATGCCAGATGCGTGGCGCGACTTGTTCAATAATACCGATGTACCGCAAGTCCTAGCGACGCCTTGCTGTGCGCAGTTTGCA
Source organism: Stemphylium vesicarium (assembly GCA_004380135.1). NCBI lineage: Eukaryota > Fungi > Ascomycota > Dothideomycetes > Pleosporales > Pleosporaceae > Stemphylium > Stemphylium vesicarium. Next base: position 2,362 of record QXCR01000108.1, on the reverse strand, counting down.
GTGTCGAGCAAGCAAATATGGAAGCGGCCGTTGGACGAGTACAAAAAGTACTATACGTGGTTGATGGAGACTCCACTCATCGACGAGACAAGCGGACGCGTGTTCGAGTACCTTTGGCATATATTGTTTGGTCAAGATCCTGTTTAGTAAGTACCCTGTGAGATGGGAATGGGGATGCGCGGCTGCTAACTTTGATCAGCTGTCCCGCGTACGAGAAGTGTTATTGCGATGTGTATAACAAATGTTGAGAGTGTTCGGTCTTTCGAGCAATTCAACAAGCTGTTGAGGATTGCGCTCTTCGAGAGAGAGTCGTGGTCTATTGGCTGGGACAAGATTGTGAATGCGCTGGTCACGGGTAGTGATTCGTTAACCAGCCAGACGGCAACGAATCAGCGAATTTGGGTATGTGTCCGCAAAATATTCGATCATGTTGGGAGGGAGGTCGATATGTGATTTTTGGCAGGCGCCCGAGTTCTCGTCTACTGTACGAAGTTGCAACGCAGAGCCTACCGGACGATATCCCATATTGGTTGAGTCTGCATCGACACTTCAGCTATCGACCTTGGGCCACGAGAGTTCTAGCATTGGATCAAGGAGTGCCAATGATCGCTCAAACCGCACATTGACGTCAGAACAAGAGCGTTGGCTTGGGTGCTATGCAGCACACCAAGACCTCGTGGTATTGTGTAAAAGAGTCGGGCGTTGGGAGACCGACTGGACACATGAAGGATTTTCTGACAAGCGGTATGTTCAAGCATTATAGCATGAATGTCCTCGTGGAATAGCAGTAGGCACAAAGTCAAATGAGATAAGGACTCGCGTTTAGTAAATCGATTGCTTCTTCAAATGCATGCCCGAAAAGCAAACGCTAAAGAACAACCTCTCATTCCTAAGGAAACATAGGAAACATCACCAGTATCTGCGCGATGGTCATCAAGCCGATCTTCTGTTCCACAGATACTCAACCCTGTATGGTCCTTCTGATACTCAATCAACATCATCCAGGTCCCCGATATTCAGATCCTTCTCACCCATGCTCTCTTTACCCGTGACCTCAAATTCCGAGAGTGTCTTATCAACCAGGCGCTTTATCATCAGACACCAGAGGATCCGGAACCCGACGTGTAGTTCCCATGTTGCGAGTGCCGCAATGGTCGTCAGACCCATGGTCATTCCGGCGGCTTGGAGCGACTCGCCCGCAGTACGGAACTCGTGATTGGGTGTTGCCAATGTGAAAAGGTCGCGAGTAGCCGAGCGTATGGGGTATGGGAGGGACGGCGTGGAGACATCAAGGATAGTCTTTGAGGTAGCGGGAGAAGAGAAGTAGACGTGTGTACGTGTGCGTGTGAATGTATATACGACTAGCGTCACGAACAGCAGCGCTGTCAAGATCTCCGAATTGTTGATGTACGTGGTGTAGGGTGCATCGACGGCGAATTATCGCAACCAAACAACGTGAATGGTATTGTTAACGAGATGGATATATGACATCCTAACAGCGATGTCGCGCCAAGGACGGAAGATGAGGCTGTAAGGATTGCAATATCGGTCTTTGCACGCGTTGCCGCTCTTCTCAGATGTAAATGTCCAAACCGCCTGTCCATGCTGATCGTGTACCGTGCGAGTTTGTTCGACAAAGTGGAAGTCGTCGTAGAAACCCAGGTATGTCCAGCTCCAGCATCCACACTCGGCTAGCAACCAGAGGCAGAAGATTTTGCCGGATGAGTTGGAGTTCCAGACAAGGCTTGACCAGTCGGCTTGTGTGGTAAAGCCGGAGAAACTGGAAAGGCAGCGTATAGCGGCGGTGATGAGGAAGATGAGGGTCGATGAGGGGTGGTATGGTGAGCAGAGTCCAAGGAATCGTAATGGCACGATCGACGTATCATAAAGGTGTATCGGGAGTTATCCGACAGGCGTAACGGCAACGTCGATCGATCATATCGGCATCCTTAGACTCGTCCTCGATGGTCGTCCGAATAGCCTCTCCTCTCCATCTCCGCTTTGTCGCCCGCCGGCACGTATCGCTTCGCGAGCTTGACAAGGGCGCGTCTGAAGCAGTGTACAAACGCGAACTTGGGCGTCTGCGAGAGGACGGCGCCAAAGCTTTTGATGGAGAGTTGGAGGTCAAAATCCGGAGTCCCACCACATATCACCGCAAATACCACCACGCCCACCACCTCACCGGCCAAAGAGGCAAGCTAGGCAAATACAGTGATTAGTCTCAATTGGCACCAATTGATAGCGAAAAGAGAACTAACCTCACTTGCACCGTGCGCCCACCAATCGCCATCGAAAAAAAAACTATTCCATCCATGCCCAAAGGGCGAGCACCCACCAGGGGGGCGGGAGACGCGGGGGGGGG
>QXCR01000107.1:0-101673 GCA_004380135.1 Stemphylium vesicarium | reverse complement strand
GATCGTGTGATGTGTGTGTATAAGTAATATCACGCACACGAACATTTCGATAAACAAATAGTGGGTTTTCGGGTGAGGGCTAGGTTATTTTTGAACTGTGTGATTAGATTGATAAGTGCTAGATCGTCCCTGTTCCCTAAGAAAAGAAAAAAAAGATAGGGAATCAGACGCGAGTTGGAAGGGAGGTTCGGGACGCAGATGAAATGTGAAAAGAGGCCATGTTAACTAAAAATTCCACCATCTGAAACCACGGGCGTTGCAATGTGTGGGAGAACTTGGGCTTCTGTATTTGCGCCAAAGTAAGGATTGTAGCGAGTTCAATGTTGACTTTTAGATACCCATTATGCGCCAAATGCATTCCAATAGCCTTGGAGCAAAAAGATTTCCTTCTTGCTTCTCAAGTCTACCTACATTGCTTTCTTCCCCAGCTGTAGGCGTGTTCTGCAATTGCCCCAGGGAGGCTTGGAATATCTGAATGATAGCGCTTCATTATCAAGTATGCGCCCGAACATAAAAATCCTTTCCCAGAGCTCAATGAATCCCGTGTTGGCCCTTGTACTTGTGCTTTTTTTGTCCTCCCTTGGTAGACGTGCCTTGCATCCCTCCAACTAGATGAACTCATCAATGCCCTCGCCCTCCTTGCCACTCATTGCAGCGCCAGAGTCGTCGCCATGACTAAGAATCTCGTCTATTCCCTCCAGAAGCGCCTCTGACTTGATTTTGGTTGTAATGGGTGCCTTCTTCTTCGCGATACGGCCTGTCTTCACAGCTGCACAGATTTAGATTAGTATGATCCACATTCTAGAAATACTCACTTCACTTACCACCATTGGGACTGGCATCAGCCTTCTTCGCACGTGGTCGGGCGGGGCTCTCTGCAGCGCCCTCGCGACCGGCTGCCGCGTTCTTGAGCGCTGTTGCCGCTTTCTTCCAAACGCGGAGACGGTTCTCGAGCGCATGGTAGGTCATGTCGTCGCCGTAGATACGCGCGACCTCGTGAACATTGATCTGGATAAAAGCAATTAACATATGTTCTTTGATGTGTCGCAGTAAAAAGGCGCAGACATATGCTCACTTTGTTGTCCAGCGAGGCAACTGTCGCGATGAAGAGGCGCTCGAGAACTTCCTTGTCATTCCAGTTGATGGTCATCGTGGCGTTCGTTTCTATGTGTTGTTGTTTGGGGTGAAGTGCGGTCGTGAGTGTTGTTTGGTTAGAAGGTTGGGTTGGGTGATGAGTGCTAATGAGGATCCTAGGCAGCAGTCTGGCGTAAAGGTATGAAAAATTAGGATCTGAAAGGGCCGAAGATGAAAGCGATGCTCTCTCACTAGACACCCAAGTCTTGCGATCACGTGGGAAGCACTGAGAGACGCTGTTTACAATGAAAGTGAAGAAAGAATTGGGTTCGCTCAGGCGCATTGCCAGATCGAAATGTTGGAACTGGAGAGGCACTTTCGTTGAACTCCTTCACGAGAACAAGAGAGAGATGTGACTGTGTGTTAGGCAGGCCCTTGTAATTGCTACGTAATGGCGATGAGTTGGGTAGTGCGCTCAAACTACACTTTGGCAGTCTGACACACCTGGGCATTTTCGTACTCTTGGCCGATGCAAACCCGCCCAAATTCAAACATTCTTGCTAAGATTGCCTATTCGACAAAATGCAACTGCAATGCATCCTGAGGGCCTCGAGCTGCATACACTTAGCACCTGAAACCCAGCAACGTAAACACCATCATGACTCACCGTCAAGCATAATCGAGGGCAAACTGAAGACCATATTCTCGACGCCATCCATCATGCCAAAACCCGAGCCTGTTGTCATCTCAGAATGGGGAATTTCGGGAAGCATCTTGCAACGTGTTTAACATACCCTCGCTCACAAGTCCCATGCCGTGTGGGCCAGGAGCCGCAGACATCCGGTGCAGCGACCCAAAATTCCTGACCCATACAGCAGGCTTGGGCATCATGATCGGCGGACCGCCCATGTCTCTTCCCATTGCCCATTCATTATCACGCACCAGATAACCGTCACGTAGCGTGAAGGTTGCAGCATCCCTTCTGTCGCCGGGCTCTCCCACAATCGCATATTTCTGGTCGTCAATGCCTGGGGAGCATAGCTCAGGACCGACTATAAAGCGGCCTTTGATTGCGATGTGAAAGGGTCGACCAAGGTTGAAGTCCATGGCGGCTGTCACGTGAATGCGGGAATGGTAATGGAAGATGGAAAGTTCAAGCAAGGTAGTGAAACGCTGATACTAGCTTACTAGAGAGATCGTACACCTTTTATACCTCCTTTCGATATATAGCACTCGCGGAAATTGAGTAAAGTCACGTACGAGCATCGCAGGACACTATTCTCGTTGTGGTATATGCTGTTTGCATCGGATGCATGGGGCCGTCAGACGTCAAAAGAAAAAAGCGTATTCTGATGTTGCTGCATTGTCAATACGTGGAAAACTTCAAGCAAGAATTTGCTTTTGTAGATGTCCAGCGCGTGATCGAAAGGTGCAGTCAGGATGAGAAGAAGATCGCCCATCAGTCGTTGAGGAGCCCCTAGCTACCTGGGCTGAGCAGGAATGTGGCGACGACCCGGCCCTCCCGTATTGTTAGCGCGAACCCCCCACCTGACCCTGGAGCTCTTAGGCAAAACCCGATTCTGAGCGTGTCATCCACCCATCTTCAACGGTAATCTAAACATGTCAAAAAAGGTGGGTGTCATCCTTCTTGGCCGCATGTAACTAAGCGCGCAGCAGGGTAGCGACACACCATCCTCGATCCGGATCCGGGAGAATCAAAGACGCTCTCGCAACCAGCGCAAGGAACTCATCCAGGACCTGCAACGCCGAGTCCAGGAGTATGAAGCCAAAGGCATTGCTGCAACGCAGGATATGCAGCGTGCTGCGCGCAAAGTTGCAGAGGAAAATTCGCGATTGAGAAATTTGCTTGCTAGCCGTGGCGTAGCGCGCGACGAGGTCGACGCGTACCTGCGGTCGTTTGACGACGGGATGGTTGCTCCTCCCATCCACCCAGGCCATGCTCTGCCTGTACAACGACGGCCCGAACAGGTAGAGCTGAGAAATAGTGCTGTCCAACACGACATGGGACTGCGCATGCAACCTGCTACTCGACCGCTTGCGCCGATTTATGCGCAGCCTACGGCGCCTACTCCTATCCAGCCTACGGCGCCGTCATCAACCCCGCCTCCTGCACAGCCAGACGTGAACTTCCAACGGACTAACTCACCCATCGTCGGGACCCTCCAACGTCGGCCTTGTGGCGTACAAGAAGATGCAGCCACTAACATGGATCCGGCACACGAGCCGCGCATGCCCGTTGCATCCAAAGACTCGTCTTGTTGTAGGCCAGCAGACAGCAACGCACAGGAGCACAACATTCCCACGTTCTCCATGGCAGAAGATGACGCAGACTGCCCCAGCACTGCAAATTGTTTCTGCCCTCCTACCTCGGCGCCAAAGGAACGACTGCTCGATACCGGGCTGTTGATTTCCTGCGAGACCGCTGCTACCATCATCGCTGAGATGCGTGGTGACGGGGACCGAAACCGGATCAGGGCTAGTCTGGGCTGTCACGGCGATACGGACTGTAACGTCAAGAACACACTTGTACTGGAGCTAATGGATGAGAGGTGATAGGCCACACATCCCAAAGCCTAACAATGGTCCTATTCAAAGCCGCTACTGCTCGTTCTGCATGCTTCAAGGCACACTGCTTGTGGTGGTCTGCTAGAATGACGGACTTCGATCATGCCGGTGCTTCACTCTACGTAATTGGAACATGAAAGCGCTGGCTACTATGTACGAAAGGCCCGCGAAGATCTGAGTGTAAAGGTATTCTCGCGACGATCCGGGGCGCCTGAGCTTGAGAGCGATGCCCTCCGATACTAGATGGCGTTATTGAGGTAGTCAAGGAGTTGGACGAATATATGTACCAGTGACGGGGATGATGACAGCTGCCCAGGACAACGAGAGCAAAGACTGCAAATCCTTGATCCCAGCGACCTCAACGCAGAGCGGACCGATTGTCTAGACATGACATTAGTACATCGCTTTCTGACTGCAGCATTGTCTTTGGAATCAAACTCACCATCCAAAACACACCAACGACAGCCCCGCAGAGAATAACGAAGAAAGCGGTGAGCCCATACGACGTAGCAGGCAACCAAAAGGCAATGCACGATACCCCGCATAACAATGTCAGCGAGCCGGCCGTGTCTATGCGACTCCATTTGTCGCTAAAAATGCCGATAATCGGTCGTCCGATTGCGGTACCGACGTTGAGTAAGCCGATCATATCCGTGGCCTGAGATCGCGACAGTCCAATCGACAAGGCAAAATCAGACAATGAGAAAAGCAGGACAATATACCCCAGCATACTGATGAAAACCCAACCGAGCAACAAGAGCACATCATACCGCCGTAACAATTTCGTGTCGAACCCCAGTTGGGATGGCCGAATGGCCTTGTTCCGATCGCGTATGAAAGCCGTCGCGATGGTATTCGCAGTGAAGGCAATGATGCCCGTGATACGCAGCGCCCATCCAATACCGAATCGCTGGATAATAGCCTCCGTACCCCACGAAAACGCTGCCCCGCCAACCCCAGACCCAGCCGCACTGATTCCATTCGCCAGACTGCGTCGACGCTCAAACCACTGCGAGAGAACGGGCAGACAAGGGACATACAAAAACCCGATACCGCATCCGATCAGCACCCCTTGCGTGATGTGAAGCTGCCAGATGCGATTAGCAAAGGAAGCAGCAATAAAACCCGCGAGTTGAAAAACAAGTCCGCAGCACATGACGACGTGGATGCCGAATCTCCGACAGAAGACTGTGATGAAGGGGGCGAAGAACATGGCGACGGCGAAATTCAGACCGCCGATGAAGGAGTAGTCCCAGGTTGAAGCTTCGGGGAATATGTCGTCGGCGAGGTAGTGGGATAGGTAGATGCCGTAGGCCTGTGTATTGACCGTCGTTAGCTATTTTGTTCACACTGGCGGATATGCGAGGGCATGTTTCAAAATGATTTCAAGGCCAGCATTTTACTCACGGAAACGGTGCCCCAAGTATGGCAATTTATGGTGAAGCATGCTGCGACGCATACCCATCCATATCCGCCATCCGGGGGGTTATGTTCTGGACTTTGCACGGCCTCGGTTGCTACGTCATCGAACTGAGCAGGTGGTGGTGATGATGGACGGTCAGGCTTTGGCGATGTGCATCGTTTGGACATTGAAGAATAATAGTGTTTTCTTTCTAGGGACTTTTCTTCTTCTTCTCCTTTTAGGTGACTATGTCGGCAGGTAGATGGTATGTCACTGCTGGATTGCGGGGGTGGTGTTACCTACACCGGGGTGATCGACGACGCTAGTTCGCGAGTGCAGCATGCCGTCTTTGTCAATGCATTGATTCTAGCCCCGTTTTCCCCGTGCCCACGATACCTACTCCACCGAGTTGGCTTGTGGAACCGCGCTTTTCTGAGAGTCTACAAATGTAATACAAAAAAGCCAATCAATTAGATGGGCCAGCGCTATTCGACAAGACAGCGTGCTGTGTCTCCAGAGCAGGCTTCTTCTCTTCCTTCTCCTGCTTCACTCGCTTCTCCTCCCTTTCGCTATACCGATCACCGAACAAATCGAAATGCGGCCTCATGACTATGGTGTACTTCACAAATTCTTCCATGCAATCGACGAGCCGATCGCGGTTGCCGCTCGGCATGAGCCTGCTCCCTTGATCCTCCTCGGTGAACTGCTTGTATGCCATGGGAATGGAGCTCTGGTTCGGGATGGCGAACATGCGCATCCAGCGGCCGAGGATGCGTAACGAGTTTACCGTGTTGAACGACTGCGAGCCGCCGTTTACCTGAGCGATTGCGAGTGTGCGGCCTTGGGTCGGACGCACCGAGCCTGTAGACAGGGGTATCCAGTCGATTTGGTTCTTGAAGACTGCCGTCTTATCATCGTTTGTTAGTTGTGCTTGCGGTATACAAGTGGCAATGGCTATCATACCAAGTTTCCATGCTGTTCGGGGCTAATCCAAATGTGCCCGTCGCTCCATTTGCTCAGTTCACGTAGCTCCTGCACTTTGGGGTGCGAGTGCTGGACGTCGTCTTTCATGGGTAGGCCTGCAGGGTCGTACATTCGCACATCGCAGCCCAGCCGGAAGAGAATGCGGCTGGCTTCGTATGCTAGTAATCGCGAGTATGATCTGCTGAGCTTTAGCTCGGTTACTGCAGTGGGAAACGCTCGGCTGTATTGATTACCTTTGGCGCATGCTTCCATGGAGAACTACAACCTTCAGTCGCTCGTCGCCACGCTGCAGGACTTGAGTTTCCACCATCTTCAACGCGGTGCTCAGTTCTAGCTGGGCAACCCAGTCCCCCTTCTCATGTTCTCCCTCTAGGATAAAAGGTCGGTAATTTTTCCGCGTCTCGGCATCATCTTCAGAAGGTGGTATTGCAAGTGAGCGGCCTTGATATGACGAATCAACCGCAATCTCGATTCTTGCGCGCTCAGCGGAAGTGTTGTTCAAATCTCCGTTTGGAATTGAGCTCATCTTGCAAGCGGTTCGACTAAAGAATCGTTGTTGGCGTATTGTGAAAGTGTCGCGGGGGCCGGTGCGTAGACTGGACGGCCAGGTTTTCCTGGGCTTGCACAAACCAATTCGGAGTGCCTTCATGTGTCGCTGCGCTGCAATTTCGTTTCAACGAGGTATTGAATAGGTGTTCAAACCTTGTCTAGAGTAACCTAAGTACAGGGTGCTAAACATTCTGCAGGTACATCTGCATACAAACGGCCCGCTTGGGCTAGCAACGTCATAGCCAAGCGAGCATGTCATCGCATCGCGGTGATTTGTCGAAGGTAGCTCTGAGGGTAGTGGGCCCTGCGTTCCTAGCGGCGTGATCCCAACAACACAACGGCTGCAATCAGTCTTTGCTCAGAATTTCTGTCACAAGTCTTGATACCGGATAAGAGGATCAAGTTTTTCGGCACATTTCCTTAGTTCCAATAATTTTGATAGTACCAGCGGACTACAGAGGCGATTCTTTGCGGCCACCTCCGGTAATACGTCGGCGTCATTCTACTCATCTTCCATCTCCACCCGCTCGGTCTGTATTCTCTGTTTAGGGGTAGAATTTACATAACAGGATGTGTCATGGTTGCTCGGGAGATGAGATTTGACGAACGGTATTGTGAAAATGAATCGGTAACACTGGTCGGGGCTCAGTCCAAGACGGAGCGAAAATCTTTACGATACCCCGATGAGGAAAAGAATTGACTATTAGTTCAACTGTTTACTGATCTACACGAATAAGACGCGTCTAGGCGGGCGGCACGATCTCTTCGCCCTCCCAATTCCACAGCGATCCAGTCTCAGCAGCTGTCTTGATGTAATGCTGATAAGAATCTCGAAGGGCATCCTCTTCAAGTGTAGGCAGAGAACGAACGAGTAACTGCATCTTTTTCTGTGGGTCAGGAATCCTCCATACTTCGAGATATGGTATATCGGAATAACTGATGCCAAAGCCTGGCGTAGTGCAAAACAGTACTCTCAAGTTCCGATTAGAGTGGCCTAGGTATGAAGCCTTGGGGTCCACATCCTCGAGCGCGTCAGAATTGGACAAGACAAGAATCTCCAAAGAAGGATGTTCGGCGACGCGACGCTAAAACTCCTCATCGATGTTAGGATTCCACAGCGCCATCTTCTTCAGCTTGAGTCATGTCGACCAATCAAAAGCATGTTCCATGTCTGTAACGTCAAAGTAGAGCTCATCCTGGATGTTGACAAACTCTTCCCAATTCACCAGCTGTTCGAAGCCACGCCTCAGCACTGGGCGTACTTTTTCTTTGTCATCTACAGGATAGCAGGTACGCAACGGCATATCGATTACGAGTTTTTTGAGTGTTCCCCAAGTATAGAACAGGAGATCGGAAACCGCATGGCAACGACGAAGGTCATCGATATCTCGTCGGAAAGGAGCCAGCGTGCAAGCAGTCACAACCTGATGTTGCTTCGTACCTGTCAATTTGTTGACGAATGTCCCAAGTCTTTGGCGCGAATCCAGATAAACACAATGGCGTGTGAGGTAGCGGTTCGCAAGACGACGCATCTCGCGACAAACAAGCGTAAAGGAGAGTAGCGTTTTGGTGACGGAGTGAGATTAACGAATTATTGAATCCGTCGATGGCAGTAAACAAGTCATAACATGGAGCACAAGCTCTATCGGAAGCGGCATCGGTCTTTCCATTGTAGAGTTGATCGGGAGGTTGATGATGCTTGCACATGCCTGGAGCGACCTGACAGCCTGGGTAAGGTACGAGGGGTAGCGGAAGTCATGCTCAAAGTGGACTAGCTCTTGGGCTAGACCACAAAAGGCAATTCCGAAGACCCCTGCAAAATAAGTTGGAGCGCGCTCACGGCCCCGCTATCGTCATGACTGAAGATCTAGCACGGTACATAGAGCGTCCTCTTCTTCATAGATTGAAACAACATTCGCACTGCCAACATGGAGTTTGATACATTTTCAGCGAGTACGTCCTTAATCCACCTATCCAATGCCAGATACTGACCGCTTTTAGCGCAATACAACACCAACGACGCCAACTCTTTTGCGCATACGTCGGCGCGCTCACGATGGCCTATCATCATTACCCAGGGCATCGACGATGTGCACCGCTCCTTACACACCACCAAGGATGAGGCTGCCGTTAATGAGGGCAAATGGATCGTCGCAGAGCTGGCCAAGCTCAAGTACGAATTGCAGCACGACCGCGAGCTGACGCCCATCCCCGATGACGGCGAGCGCGACGTCGAGGCATACAACAAGGAATTGGCGGCGAGAGGCAGTCCCAAGTGGCACAACGTACCCTGGCTCTACGCCGAGTGCTACTTGTACCGGTAGGCATCGTCACCCTGGGAAGCTGTGCAAAGGCTAACGGCCATAGGAAGACGCATATCGAGCATCTTCAAGCAAACCAAGTCCTGGCGTTCATATGACATCTTCGCCCGCCAGAAGATGGAAACCTTCAAATCCTCGCGCCCCGCCGTTCTCGAACTCGCCGCACGCTACAAGGACATCGTGACGGAATTCGAGCAGAAACAGACCATCAGTGGTGCCCAGACTCGGGAGCAGCTTGAGGCTGCCGAGAAGGTTCTCTTCACCGAGATGTGCGAGATTTGTCTTTGGGGCAACGCGACGGATCTTTCCCTCTTGACGAACCTGTCCTATGAGGATATCCAAAAGCTGCAGGGTTCCGAGGCGCGTAAAAACTCCGAAAAGAACATCCTGGTCAACGACTTGGATAAGGCCTTCAAGGTCCTTACCACCGCGCAAAAGGAGGGTAAGAAAGAACGCCGCGTCGATATTGTGCTTGATAACGCTGGCTTCGAACTCTTCGTCGATCTTATTTTAGCCGGCTATCTCATTGCCTCTGGCCTCGCTACCAATGTCGTCTTCCACCCCAAGTCTATCCCCTGGTTTGTCTCAGACGTATTGCCGGCCGACTTTGGCGCGCTTCTCTCAGCGTTGGCCGACCCCCACAGCTTCTACGGCAAGCTGACCGACGATGAAAAGCATACTGGAAAGGAGGCTGTGCCGCTATCTGAAATCGAAGGCTCGAACCTACAATTCCTATTCCAGCACTGGAGTACGATGCACGCCGAAGGTCAGCTGGTGCTGCGACCCAACGACTTCTGGACAGCGGCCGGTAGCTATTGGCGACTTCCCAAGACCGAGCCTGAGCTCTGTGAGGACCTCAAGGAGAGCGAGCTGGTCATCTTCAAGGGTGACTTGAACTACCGGAAGCTTACTGCTGATGTAAGTACCTTCTATGGGGGTTTCGTTCTTTTCAAATTATTAACGCACCAACAGGCTGCCTGGCCCGCGACCACGCCCTTCACCGAAGCCATCGGCCCTATAGGACCCGGTTCGGGCCTCCGCATTCTGGCCCTCCGCACTTGCAAAGCCGACGTCGTGGTTGGATTGCCAGAAGGTGAAGACGAGCGAATTAAAGCGACGGATGGCGGTGGTGGAGACAGCGGAGCAAGGAAGTGGGCCTGGAGTGGCAAATGGGCTGTTGTTCAGTTCTCAGACGGCAAGGCTTAAATAGAGCTACTGCTGGTTGCATGACCACATCGAAACGAGATTTGGGACGCCACACCTTAAGAACGCATGGCCTCTTTTGCGCATACAGTTTGAAGCGGTGTGGTTCCTTCAAACCAAGGGATTCCGAAGGACAAAAGTGACAAGCAAGAAAAGGTTCATTTTATTCTTAAATCTAGTACACACCCCTTCTAATATCCGCGGCGATCTGCTGGAGCTCTTCCACCGTCGGTGGCTGTTTATTGCCCTTTAGCAGTGTGATCTTGGAAAGATTTTCCACGTCCCTAATCTTTTTCGCTACGCTGCCATGGTAGGGCGCCCGTGCATCCTTTTGCCGAAGTTGCAGATGCTTGTCGTGCGTGCCACCAGAGGAATGTTGAGCACGTTTGCTTTTTTGCCTGTGAGACAGGTCTGCTCTTGCCGACGGCTGCGCGCTGCCCTCTCTAGTCCTGTTGGTGTTTTGGATGGGTTCAATTTTCATCCGCGGCTGTCCAAGAGCTCGTAGGTCTAATCAAACGTCAGCCAATATTCTCACACACATACACAAAATTCAATGTGTCAAACGTACCGTGCAATAATTTACTTCCGTCAGGCTCGCTGCCCAGCCACCTCCCGCTCTGCCGCTTTGCCCACAGCTTCCTGAGTCCTTCGAGCTCGAGGTGGTATTCGAGATTGCCTGATACGGGAATGGCGCTGCAAGTCGCAATCATGTCCAGTGTCTGGCTGTGTACTTGTGCTGTTACAGCAGGTTTCACCAGCACAACTTCGAGCGTCATCAACGGCCCCCTAGCTTGTGGTGGTGGGGAATCGCCTCGACAGACAAATTCCAAGGAGTCGTGGCGCTTTGCACTGCGGAGACTGAGTTTGCGACGTAGAGCCTTGGGCGCTGCTGGACTGGCGGAGCGAGACCGTTCTGGTTGCGAAGCCATGGGTAGCCCGGTGATGAGGGATTTGACTTTGCGCAGAGACTCTAGTACGATGCATCGGTCCTCTTGAGGGTCCTTCTTCCGCTTTGTTGCTCCACGCACTTGTGTAGTCTCTGCACCAGGGACGGGGAGTTGGAAGCGCAGGTTCGAAGCACGAGTGAGCGCCATCTGCACCATTTGGGGTGGTTTGCCTTCTGTCCAGCAGTCCCAGTGCTTGCCCGCTTCTTTATCGCTCGTGGGTTTTGTGCAGCTGATGTCGCACAAGTCGATGAGGAAGAGATTGTCGCGATAGAGTATGTTGAGTCCCAGACTGCGCATCGGCTGGCAGACCAGTAATGCAGGGTGCATCATAACAGATCTTATGTCGACAGCGTTCGGGCCATGGCGGTGTCGGCGGCGTTGGGGTACGATTCGAGATTGATATGGTGTGATAGATACGGCTCGTTCTTCGGCAAACACATACGCTAGGACGTGTCCCAAGATGCCTTGAGGAAGCTGGAGAAGAGAACGGCACGCTCTTCTATATTTTGTGGGGTCGATTGCCAAGCTCTTTGAGATGTTCGCGTGGCGGCGCCGAGGAGAAGCAGAGGAAGTCGTGGTCTGGTTGGAGGAAGTGGAAGGCTTGTCAGTCCCGCTGACAGACGATTCGTCAAGCATGATGAGGCACTCCAGTGACCTCGCGTCGAACTTGTCATCCCGAGCCTGACTTGCAGAACCCTCATCGACAAGTCGTCGTCGCTGAAGTTCACGCGACGGCTTTGCATGAGCAGAACGGGTATGCGTCGCGATTGACTTTGGAGCAGGCAGAGGTTTATTCTGGCCTGGAAAGAGATCTTGCATATACTTTTTGGTCGTAGCGCATGCCTTCGCATCGGTAGCGTAGTCTGCGAAATCAACACTGAATCGAGGGTCTGGCAGGCGTAGCGGAAGCACGGATGGGGAAGCAGTTTGCGCCATAACGACGATCAGATCAGAAATACTTAGACAATGAAAGTGTGCCAGAAATATTAATATAGTGTACTGCTGAAAGCCACGCGAGAAGAAAGGTTGGGACGAGAACCTGCGCCACTACATATGAAGGTAACGACAGACTTAGAGTCCAGCTCTTAACGACAAAGGAAGGAAGTAATGACCGCTGTGGCTTGAAAAGATAGGAGTTTCATACTTATTTCATACTAGTCGAGAAGCAAGTAGTCCAGCAGGTTTTCCTCCCATGCACCAACCCATGGTTAGCAAGTTCGAAAGTTGTCGCGAAAACGGGCCGGGTACGGGTATGATGTACCATCGTATCCTTCAACTTTTCGCAGCGAAGCGAAGGATCTAGGCGTTTGCCTCTCTGTCATTTGTCAAGCGGCTGTTCGCTCCATGAACGTTCGTGCTCAAACCAGGGAAGGTACATGAGCGTTTTCATAGTTGGGAGTTGATATAGGCCCATCTTATGGCCATCACGGTGGTACATTACTCGCACAAGAGAGTACTGTAAAGGAGCGGGAAGGGCCTTAGGCCTCATCCGAGACTTAGGTTGTTCGAGCATCAATGCAGAACGAGAATCTGAAACGTGACGTGCCGAGTTCGGCAGATCGGCTTCGCTTGAGAAGGGTCATCGTCAGCGGGAACTCTGGGCGAACGTACGCGACCGCGAACGAGCAGACGTATTCCGGCCCAGCGGGTGGTAAGTAATGAGGCTGGCCAGAATGAATCGAGGCGACGTTTCGCGTTTCACGCCTTGGGCATTGACGCAGGCCGCACCCCACCTCCGGTTAAAGACGTTGCCAAGGCATCGTTAGAGCGAAAGGAAATTGAACTTTGAAAAATCCATCGCAAGGGATTTTGCACCGATGCGCATAGAGACATCCGCTGAGTGTTTCTCGGGTGCGTGCGGATAGAATGAACAGAGCGGCAGAGGGATTGCGAGAACCGCCTTGTGCTGGTGATCGTTAGACGTGTGCCAAGCCTGTCGTTGTCTGCGACTTCTTCGGTTCAGCCCCACATGAGACGACACCGGGAACGCCCATCGCCGTTGCCGATCCTTTCATGACCCCCATACCTTCCTCATCGTGACATCGTCGCCAAGTATTCGTATGATTCTGTGCCTAAGGCCATCACTTCTGAAACAATGACTTTCCAGATATCAAAGATAGCGTGCGTACCTGGTCGTCGTCTACTTACGTGCAAGCATAGGACAAGCCACGATCCCAAGCAACGCTGAACCTTCTGGATCCTACACACAGCTCAAGGGAGCCTTTTATGAGTCTCTAGGTTTGGTCAGAGCCTGTAGATGCTACAACGAGCGGAGTCATACTATCATGCAGAGCGCGATAGCGTGCCTGCAGTTGCCGACTTCCAATCACCCTGGTTATCCTATCACGGCACGGAGTCTCATCCTACGCGCTATCCTGTCCGCTGTCACTGCAATCGGAGAACAGTTGCCAATGCGACCAAAGACCATTGTTGTTTACAAGTCCTGCTATATGTCTAGGAACTCCGCATCCGCTGCCATGTTTACTCAACCTGCGATCCGTGCTATGGTCGCATGAACAATGGACATGACTGCAGTATTTGGTAGAAGAAACATTGTGACTGAGTTGGTCTATGTTGACGTCCCCAAGAGCACGTCCGGATAACGACCAGACGTCTGATCACAAACGTCTGCTTTGCAGTCACCTAGGAGATGCCCATGAAGACGTCTTCATGAATCGGGGATTTCCGTTTCCACGTCTTTAGTCTGAGCATAAGCAACCTGCACACGCTTATCACTCGAGTCAGGCCAGGCACGCTGCTCTTACCGATCATGTCTTGCTCAGAAATAATCGCTTGTTGATCGGGAAACTATGTAGTTACCCATATTTGTTACAGATTATACTGTCTTATAAGTCGGGCATAACTAATGCGCTGTTGCGAGATTTTTCAGGAAATATACCGACCATCTACGTCTTTCCATTACCCAGCAATCGTGGTTGCTTCTTGCATGCATTCATCTTAGGAAGCGGAAGCATTTCCCAAAGCGAGCAACCCCCACAATTACCCAGTGGCGCGCCAGGCAACCACCACTTCCGCTATCCTCTATTGCTATTTAGCTGCATATACCCCAGCTTTTTACTGTCCCAGCTTCCCATTGGCTAGTCGATCTCTTTGGGGTTATGCCTCCAGAATATTTTGACAAACTCGATGTTTGCAAATTCATAATCTACCCTATGGCGCCGATACACGTGGTAAAGATGCCGTGGGATGATGATTGTGCAGTTGTTGAGCTTATGCGGAGATGACAACACTGAGGGGCTAGAAAGAGTCTTATAAATAAGAATCTCGTGAATCTTGTAGTGCTCTTTATCACTTCTTATCGTCGTATCTTCCATCATGTCTGCAGCCGCAGCCAAGTCGACGCTCGAAATGTTTTCCATGAAAGGGAAGGTTACCGTAGTAACTGGTAAGCTATTCATGTCTTTCCTGGCGCGGACCCTATTCACTAAAGCGTCTGCAGGTGGAGCGCGAGGTATCGGTTTTGCCCTAGCTGAAGCCGCCGCCGGATGCGGCAGTGACATTGCACTTCTCGATCTTTCCGATCACCCGCCTGCGAACCTGGAGACGGCCAAGAAGGATACCGATACAGTTTGGAGATACTACACCACCAACGTAACCGATCCTGAGAGTCTGAAAGGCGCCATGGAAGCTATCGCGAGTGACTTCGGACGTATTGATAACTGGCATGTACTCCGTTTATTAGTGTATTCCTTGGCATGCGGCTAACACAGGTCAGCATCTGCGCCGCTGGAGTTGCGATGGACAAGCCATTCTTCGAGCATGAGTGGGATCAATGTCAAAAGATACTGAATGTGAACGTGAGTCTCGACACCCAAGTTGCTTACGATAGACATGCTTATGACAAAACTACAGGTCATGGGTACCTATTTTGCCGCACAGGTAGCGGCATCATACATTCGCAACCATGGTGATGGCGGCTCGATCCTCTTCCTCGCTTCGCAGACCGCTCATGGCACAACGCCACAGGAACATACCAGCATGTACGGTGCCTCCAAGGCCGCCGTGAAAGCGCTCGCCGTGCATCTAGGTGTCGAACTGGCGCCGCACAAGATACGAATCAATAGTCTCTCTCCAGGATACATCGAGACGGAAATGAGTCGCCCGACAGCCGAAACGAATCCAGTGATGAGAGAGGTCTTCGAGAAAGCGCCACCTTTGGGAAGACGAGGACAAGTAAGCGATCTGACTGGAGCTGCGATTTGGTTGTTGAGCGACGCTGGCGCATGGACCACTGCGAGCGACTTTTTGATTACTGGAGGATTGCATGGCGGCAGCATGCATCTGAGGCTATGAAACTTTGAGAACTTTCATAATCGATATTCATTGTTGAAGTTCAGATCTTTCCGCTCGGGTGCCGAACATGTCGGGTTGCTAGGTGACTTTTCGTTCTCCAGTTTTACCAGCCTTCAATCTATCTTGTTTCGATCGTCAATACTTTCGCTCACTTGAATGATACCCTCGTCGTCAGTATCGGTCCTTTGCGATCTATGATCGAGCTGTAATTGTGGTTAGTTCCAATGTCATTGGGAGTCTCCGTGTCGATGCACTCACCCATTGTACTGCTGCCGTTGCTCCGAAGAATGCAAACACGACGACAATCATCGTGACATATCCCTTTTTCCAGTACGGCGCATCGGTTGCTGGGTAGAGTACGATGCCCCAGAATGTGTAAAGTATGGATTGCACCATGCTCATGATGTAGAGAATGACCGATCGTGAAGCATCGTCACCGCCACGCTGGCATATGACGCTAGCCCAGCCGTACAAGATGGGGTTCACGATGTACGACGTCCCCGCTAGGTAGAATGCGAAAAACACACCCGCGATGGAGAGATTCGGAATGAGCAACAGTATCGCGACAAGCAACTGTAATACCCCGGCTAGGATGACCATGGGTATGCGCCGATTGGTCATATCTATGACATAGCCCGCGCCGATGTTCGAAACGATCGATACTGCCTGGATGCCGAGTGGATAAGTCGTTGTTGCATACGACGGAAATTGATCGATATGTGCTTTCATCCAGAGCAAGAAAAGGCCTTGTAGAACAATGGCTTCTAGAGCACATCCTATGATAGAGTACAGGGTAAGGATGTACACGTCAGGTTTGGCGAAGATTCGTTTGATCAGCGATTTGATGCTGATATCATGACCCCAGTCTCTTTTTGGGGGCAGACGATCCAGTGCTAGTCGTATCTCCTCCTTACTGAGGTACGGGGCATTGGTGGACTCAGGAAGGTTGGGGAAGAACATCAACCCAAATATGCCAAAAGGTATTCCCATGGCACCGTCTTTAAAGAGTCAGCATCTCAACTTGTAAGCAGGTCAACTGTGCGTACTGATTATGAATACCCACTGCCACCCAGCAAGAGAGCTTTGTCCGTGTAGACTCTCGTTCATCGCCGTCATCATAACGCCGGCGAACATGCTGCCTATCTGCCCAATGGCCGTGAAGATGGCGGTTCTTTTCGCGATCTCCAAAGGCTTATACCAAGAGCCGAGGATGTAGATTGTACCGCTATAGAGGCTTGATTCAAAGAAGCCCTGGAAAAAGCGGATGACGGCAAGTTGAGTATATGTTTCGCATGCCGCGCAACACATGGTCAAACCCGACCATACGAGTAATGTAAATGGAAGCCAAAAGCGAGGCGAGACCTTCTGGATAATCAACGCATGAGGAATCTGGCCGACACAGCTACCGGCTGTAAACATGGAAAGCAAGATGCTGTACTGGTTTCCCTCAAGCCCAAGGGACTCTTTCAACCCAGAGATATAGGCATTGGCGAACGCCGATCGATCAAGGTAGTTGAAAAAGTAGGCTGCACAACAATACACCTGGGACAAAATCAGTATTGGTCTCACATTTTACGACGGATTCCCAACCAGAATAAAGCAATCTATTGCTTGTTAGACACGAGATGTCGAGATGCAAGTTCCGTAGACGTACCGAGCTTGCGAACCAGACGTCTTTCGAGGTCAGCCATCGTGTCTAGACGTGTATATGCAGCCCGCCCATGGTGAGAACGAAGCATGGCTTTCGCCCGCGCATGACTTTGTGCAAAGATAACGCGAAGTGGGGAGTATTCCATGGCGATAGTCCGGATGGTACCTTGTTGGGCAGAAGCGAGCCAATGACGCCGCGCCTTTTGTTAAGCAGCGAGCGGTAGATTTTGCGGCTGCGACAGTCGCGTCTACTGTATGCCCTGTTCGATTCGCATTAACTTCTTCTTGTCTGACTTTTATGCACTCTTCTCTCGTTTCTAGAGAGAAAGACACCGAATGGATGCTAATCGGTGTGTGGAGCAGAACAAGCGCGCCCCCCGCATCGCGCTAAGACGCGTACGACTTCACAAGAGCTCGCAGACATGAAAAGAGGTGTTGGTGACGATGAACGCGAAATTAGATGGGAGATTAATCATGGCAAGATTACGGTCATCTGGTCATTCTAGGCGTGGGCCACAGGGCTACACCTTTCGCGAGGAAGTAATGATTGAAAAGCCAGCATGCTTGCCTAGCGAATGTGATAGAATCGCCGAAAGCCTGGACGCGATAACGTAAGCTTCGGACAGGCACAGAGACAAGAATGAGCAAGACGACCGAACAAACTCTGAAACCCGCCGTTCAAGCAGTATGGCTCACCACCCCACGTACGTCGTTCCGCCCACGGAACCACACACGCACACCATCATCTTCCTCCATGGCAGGGGAAGCGACGCAACCACCTTTTGTTCCGAGCTCTTCGAATCGCAAGACAGCTCCTCTCGTCTCCTCACCGACATCTTTCCTAGCATAAGATGGGTATTTCCCTGCGCCCCGAAAACCCATGCCAAGACCGAGAAAGAGGAAATGAGTCAATGGTTTGACATGTCGTCGGTGCAAAGTCCGCAAGAGGAGTTGGAGGTACAGAAGCCGGGATTGTGGGAGAGCATGACTATGACACTCGGGATTATCAATGAAGAGGCGGATATTGTAGGACTCGGAAATGTACTCGTTGCAGGGATTAGCCAGGGATGCGCCGTCTCCATCTTTACGCTGCTTGAATCCGGGTTGCAAGTAGGCGGTTTCATAGGACTTTCCGGCTGGTTGCCGCTCGCGGAAGAAATCGTACCACTTATGGATGTACCTGGACGGACCAAAGATGTGCTTAGTACGCCAGTTCTGCTGCAGCACTGCGAGGACGACCCGGTTGTACCATTTGGGCAAGGCCAGAAGCTAAGAGATGAGCTGAAGAAACTAGGCATGGCGGTTGAGTGGCAGTCTTTTCGGCAGGGCGGGCACTGGCTTAACGAGCCGGATGGTATGGGTGGGATGGTAAAATTCATCCAAGACTTTGTGAAAGCCAGTTGAGTCGCAATCAACGGGACTCCCCATGATAGTCCCAGCACTACAAGCCAAACCCTATCTATAACGTGATCTTCCCACTTCTCAGCGCCTCCAAGTCCTCCATGGTAAATCGCACATATCTGTCCATACCAGGCTTCATCCACATAACCACATTCCCACCACCACCCACAACCTTCTCACCATACTTATCAATCTCGATACCCTCGTTCCTCAGCGGCGCCTTGTTCTGCTTCTGATTATCCGTGTTACTCGCTTCCTTGACCAAGCGCAGGAAAACCGGCACCGCGTATCTCGGCAACTTGCTCCTCGCGAATTCCAAAAGTGCCTTCCAATCAAAAGACTCGGGGCTCGTGCCATCAGCCAGCCTGAGCGCGACGCAGCCCGCGCGACCATCATGTCTGGGTACGAGGGTTCCGTAGACAATGGCCTCGCCTACGCCAGGGAACTTGCCAAGGACTTCGGCTACTTCAGCGGTAGAGACGTTTTCGCTCTTCCAGCGAAACGTGTCGCCCAGTCGATCAAGGAAGAACCAACGTCCATCGTCGTCTCTCCTCAACGCATCACCAGATCGATAGTACAAGTCGCCCTTCCTGAAGACATTTCGTTCAAACTTCTTCGCCGTCGCTTTCGGGTTGTTGTGGTATCCTGCAAACGCATCTTCGCCGGGGACAGCAACGAGAATCTCACCGCCCTCATTGTACGAGTTGCGCTTCACAAAACCGGTCTCGGGGTCTCGTAGCAACTCGCCTGTTTCCGGGTCAATAGCGACAGGGACGTAGACATCGTGCAAAGCGCGTCTGATCAGCGCGCCATGCTGAGCCACCGACGTTGCGGTGAAGGGGCCCTTGCTATGCACAACCATAGCCAGCACGCCTTCAGTCGAGTTGAAGAACTCAATGACCTCGGGGACGTTGAAGCGCTCTTTAAACCGGTTCCAGACGTCCGGCCTCATCCCGTTGCCGTACATGCCGCGTAACTTGTGGTCTCTTTCCCGCGGGTGTGGCGGCGCCATGAGCAGGTACCGCGCCGCCTCGCCGACGTAGACAAACATTGTAGACTGCGAGTCGTGGATATCGTCCCAGAAAGTGCTGACGGAGAACTTGCGACCAATCGCAATACTCATACCGCCTGTCAGCGCAGCCATGGTGGCCATGCCTCCCGTGCCGTGGAAAAGCGGCATGCAGCAATACCAGCGGTCGCCGTCTGGCCCGGCTTTCTGACCGAAACTCAGGTTGTCTGGATTTCCCCTCTCGTGGACTCGGCTGATAAGGAACTTTCCTGCTTTGGGTAGTCCGGTTGTGCCGGATGTGTAGAGCAGGCATGCAGCATCTCTGCCGGTTACGTTCTCTCTCATCTCGTCTGGAGGGACCACGGTGCTTCCTTGGTAAACACTTGCTAGCATGTTCTCATCTACTTTGAACGCCTTGACACCCATCTCTTCCACTGTGCTTTTCACCCCTTCAAACCTCTCTGCACACCCTTCTTCTTCGTCCACAAGCACGATTTTCACACCGGCGACTTTCAGACAGTGCACCAGTCCTTCGCCTTTGAGGTTGTAGTTTAGGTGGGCTGGCGCACAGCCAATGCAGAAAAGTCCCAGCCAGATGACCATGAAATCCGCATTGTTCATTAGATACGTCGCCACCATGTCCCCGGGCTTCACGCCCTGGGCGAGGAAGAAATGCGCCCATTGGACAGCGCGGTCGTGCACCTGTTGCCAGGTGTATGTCTTTGTGCGCGACCAGATACACAGGTTGTTGCTGTACTTGGATACCTGCGGTGCGAACGAGTACCAGAGGCATTGGCGTTTGGTTTTCACTTTTGTTGCCAGGTTAGCTGCAATCCAACAAACAAGTAGACAGCGTCAATGTCTATGGAAGAAGAAGGGGCGGATTGCTCTCTCTTGGTCCCACAAACATCCGGACCATCAATCCCCCTCTCCCTTCCTCAAAACAACAGAAAAGGTACATACCGAGTTGTTCATAATGGCTCCCCGCCTTACTCTTAAACCGCAACGCCCGCAGATCCTGCGAAATATGATACTTGCCATTCACATACGCCGCGAGTCCTGAAATCGCTGCTAGAGACGCAGCAGTAGCAGCCGCAGCGGAGGACTCCATCTCTTCTTCTCTTTCCCCTTCCTTTTCTTTCTCTTTCTCGTTCTTCTCTTTAATCCACTTATCCACTCCCAAAGCAAAGCTTAAACCTTACTCAAAAGTTAACAATAAACGGCACAAGCGAGCAACAGAATGTCTCCAGAAAGAAACAGCAGCAACAATCAGGTGAAATAAGAGACCATCTTAAGCACACATACGCAACAAATACCCAACCCTCGGAAGCGTGCTACCCACGTTCGGACCTCTTGGGTAACGGAGCTAAGACTGACATGTGCCGAGGTTCTCGAGTCAAGAAGGACTACGCGGAGTTGTGTGCGGGGGAAGAAAGTGTGCTAGTTGCTAGCGCGTTTTGGGGCTGCTGGCTGCTGATGCTGTAGATCACCCAGGCCTATTATTGCCAATTGTCCCGAAAGCTGGCCGGCCGGCAGTGTTCCCGAGAGCTTGGACTGCTAATGCTGTTACGCTGCTGTGGTGTTGCGGAATGTAAGCAGAGTGCATGAGTGGGGCGTATGGAGACTTTGGTGTGAGTAATCGAACATGACCGTAGTATTCTTTTGTTATTACTGATACGTCTTCTCCTCGGTATGGACAAGGTATCTGTTCACCTCAGTCGTCACGAAAGGCCCTTCTTTGAGGTCGAAACAGGGCGGGTATGGTTCTAGACAAAACAAAACAACCCAATCTCCTAAATTCTCACCTCTTTCTATCGAACAAAAACAACGTAGAATCAGACACCATCTTCATCTATTTAACCGCCTTCTTTTCCTTTCTACCAACGTTCTCGGTACCAGGAGGAACCTTCAATCCGCCAAAGACTAATCCGGCCACGGCAACCATACCAGCGGCACCGGTTGCGTACGCAGTCTCACGGCCCGCCCACCAATAGAGGGTGCAGAAGATCAGAGGGCCTAGCGAACGGCCAATTTGACCTAAAAAAAAAGAATAGCGTCAGTGATCATCATGTAGAAACACGGTGCCAGAACTTACCGAAACTCCGGTGGTTGCCCAGCTTGTTACCTCGTTCACCCGCGCTCGCTTCAAACGACGACAGACTGTTCAGACCGGTAACGACGGTTGCACTTGTAACGGCCAAGAGCGCTGCTGCACCATAGAGCGCACCTTGCGTCTGCACTCTACCTAGCATGACAAAGGCGATTGTGCAGCTGACCACGCCCATCTGGACGACTTTCAATGGGTGCATACGGCGCACCACGGAGCCCTGGAGTAGGGAAGCAACTAAGCCGATGAATCCGAGCAGCCTCCCCGAGTCCTTTGCTTGATAGGCAAACAGGTCGTACGTCATGAAGGGAAGCGAGAACTCCATGCCGCTAAAGAACAAAATAAAGGTAAAGTGCGTAGCGTTGAGGAGATAATGTGAGTTTGTCCGCGCATGAGGCATGGGAACTTGGCCGTCCTTTTCCTTTCCATTTGCCGTACCATTCTCGCTCTTGTTTGCCGAAGGGAGAGTCTCTGGGAGGCTAATGTATAGATAGATGGTCTCGGAGACAATCAAGAAGAGAGAAAAGCCTGCGGCCATGGCAAACGGATTCTTGTCCATGACCTGCAACGTCGACAGGTATGCACCGAGCGCGGGTCCAAAGGTGAAGGCGATGCTGAAGCACACGCCCACCAGCGCCATTGTCGAGCCCCGCTGGCTGTCGTCGCTAATATCGGTGGCGATGGCCATGGCAAGCTGCACGTTTCCCTCGCTCAATCCGCCCACGATCCTGCTCGCGAGGAAGGTCCGGAAGTCCGTGGCTGCAACCCACAGCGCAACGCTGAAGATATTGCCCACCATGGACCACAGCAGCGCCGTGCGCCTTCCATATTTGTCTGAAAGAGTGCCAATAAAGGGCGATGCAATAGCCTGGCAGAGCGAAAAGAGCGATCCGAGTGCGCCGCCGAGCAATACGATGTCGTAGCGGGAATTGATGGGTTTCGCAAACGAGTTCTTGTATGCGTTTAGGCCGGCGAGGATCTTGGAGAGGATTGTATCCGGGTCGCCGGTTTCGTGGTTACGGTAGAATTCGATGAGTTTAGGGAACAAGGGGAGAATAAATGTAAAGGATATCTTTAGGAGGGGGGGTCTTGTCAGCTCACGTTGAGTGCGCGCGTGTTCGCAAGGGTATATGCAACCATCGGAACGCGACGAGGGAGTGGGCGGGATGACGTACCAAGTCTAACAGCAGCGAAATGAACAAGACCTTCAAGACCCTCTTGCGCAGTGTCGCCGGCACTGGTAGTGTATCTGAACCCATAGTGAAGACCTGTTCAATATGCTATGTCCAGTTGGTGAAAGAATTCAATCCCAAGGCGGCGAATGGAGATGTGGACAGAAGTAATGCGACTGCAGCAGCCCAGTCTGGTTAAAAGCAACGTAGCGATCGGGAAGAGAGAGAGGGGAGGGGGGTGGAAAGCGACCTAGTTCAGCTCGGACTGCAAAGGGCCCTTCATCTAGTTGACTTGGCCAGAAATAGAACAGGTTGCGAGAAGTTATAGTCTTACTTATTGGTGGCGGGTGCGCGAGCTGTACATCGGGGTGTCATGACGAGGTTTGGCCGTCCGCAGTGGCTCCGTTTCGTGAAACAGCGCGACCAACAAGGTGGAACCAGTCATCTCTAGCAGGCGTGCGCGAACCACGATGCTGAAACGTTGCAGGGTGGTCCCTGAGGCACCTAATGTCAACATGCCCACTTGTTCAAGAGTCGGTGCACTCAACGTGCAAAAAGCGACAAAAAGAACAAGTGTGCAACCCTCTTGCAAGAGGATGGCGTCTGCCCGGCGCGGGTGCTCCTGGGTGCGATGCGAGTGTAGATGAGCCGAGGCACTCAACGCGCCTCATGTCGATCACCCTCCATCACCACCACCCGACCAAGCCGATGGTACAGTCTATGACGGGTTTCTTTCCGACATTCCAATTGGTATACCTGGATCATATACCATAGCAGTTCACGTTACTCCAGCCCACGATGAGCGACCGGGATGCGGATCGGCTCAAGGCAATGGCGGCTGTACGCGCAATGTTCGAAAGGTACCGCCTACTTGCAGCCAAGAGACCAAAAGATCATGTGGTAGGAATAGTGCTTGATTGTTTGCTCGTACGTACTAAAGCATGCTCAGGACTTTGACAGCCAAGTCATGCAGAACCTGGAGCTTGTGGATGCGAGTCTCGACGGGGCAGTCACGTATGAGATTTTTATAGCGCCCAACTTCTCCAATTTGAACAGTACGTGCCATGTTCCGTTTCACAGATGCCAGCTCAACTCTGCTAGACGTCATGCACGGCGGGGCTGCGGGCGTCATATTCGACATGTCCACCACCACCGCTCTTTGTCCGCTAGCCCGACCTGGCTTCTGGGAGTTCATGGGAGGAGTCACGCGATCCCTCAACATCTCCTACCTAAAAGCAGTTCCGATCGGTATCAGGGTCAGGCTCAACAGCAAAGTGGTGAGTGTGGGGAAGCAAATGGCCATGATCCGAGGCGATATGACGAGCCTAGACGGAAAAACAACGTATTGTACAGTCGAGCACCACAAGGTAAACGTCCCGGTACAGCCCGCGCACCTTGATGTAAGAACAGCGTGGGATGATGAATTTGACAGAGAGTGGAAAGCCAAGGGAAAAGAGATGAAGAGCAAGATGTAGAGCCGTTGGGATGGTACCAGAGAGAAAGTGCGTACTTGTATATACCTTGGAAATCCACCCAACAACGGATACGACCCATATGAATCCAACGCCAAACCATGCGTTTTGTACACTGCGTCTACAGTATCTCGTGACGATGCTTTCAGTCGACTTCAGAAAGTCACCATCGTTCTCGCCAACGACATCCCACCTCTTCCATCTACTTCCTCTTGTTGAACTTTTTGGATTCTGCACAAAATTAGCATCCCAACCAACCAGTTTCTTCCTTAGATGCTCACCAGCAGCAGTCCTCTTCTTCTTAGGCGCGCTCTTTCCCCTCGACTTTGCGACATTCAGATGCTCCAGCCAGTCCTCCTCCTCCTCATCGATAATCTGGTGCTCCGGGTACAGGCTGCGCAATTGGGGGATCGTTCCTATCCTAGGAGGGTAGTAGGAGGCGACTGCGGGACCCTTGAGGCGCTGGTGAAGGATGCGCGATCCGAGACGGAGGCGTTCGGGGTTGTATGTGGTGTTGAAGACCTTGCATTGAACCTGCGCATGTCAGTGTGGGACAATTGACCACGAAGCAGATGATGACGCACCCTCATGAGGTCCAATACCCGTTGTCGTGGCACCGCCATTATGAATACCTAGCTGACCGTCGTCAAGGATGCGGCGAAAGTGAAATGTCATGCGGAGGTGCCCTTGGCGCCCGCAACTAGCGCCCGTCGCAATGTCGTGCACTTTTTGGCCATGGAAGCTGTCGTAAACAACACATTGTGAACGACAAGCCGCTCCTGCTGGCATCATGGCATCACAGAAACGCGGAGGCGGTTTCAACCATTACGGCCGCGACCAGCATAACAAGAAGCATCAGCAGCCTCAACACCGCAATGGCCCGCCGCTCAGCCGTAATGCGCCGCAACCCGAACTTTCCTCCCAGGACATGCAAACAGGCCTCGTAGCGCTACTGGACCGATTCGTCGCAGAAGAGACGACAGCAGGTGCAGACAAGGAAGCTCTTCACCACGCTCACGAGCTGCGGCGCCGACTCTGCGCCCGCGACACAATCACCACATCCTCCCAAGCGAAGCGCGACCTCGACTCGGCGCGACCCGACAAAGGCGTCCAAGTCGCGATACCCGACTACATCGAGCGCAGAGTACGCGCCGCCAAAGACCTCCCCCCCTTACCCCCAATCTGCGAACCCCATCTCCACGACGCCGTCTTCACCCACCGCTCCGCCATCTACGACCCCAGCATCCCCGGCTCAACGCTCGGCTCCGACCTCAGCCTAGACTACGAGCGCCTCGAGCTCCTCGGCGACGCCTACATCGAGCTCATCGCCTCGCGCGCCCTCTACAACCGCTTCCCGCACGTCGATGTCCCCGAGCTCTGCATGTGGCGCGAGCGGCTCGTGGAGAACTCGACGCTCGGCCGGTTCTCAGAAGCATATGGGTTCCCCGACCGCCTCAAGCACCGCGCCGTGTGGGACAAGAAGTCGAAGCAATATGCCAAGGTCGTCGCTGATATCGTGGAAGCCTACGTCGCAGGCGTTGTGCTGTCGGATCCGGAGCATGGGTTCGAGGCCGCAGAGGCGTGGTTGACGGAGCTATGGGCGCCGCAGTTGCTCGGCTTCCGGGAAAAGATTATAGAGAACCCGCAGGCCCGGAATGAGCTTAACAAACTCGTGCTGGGCAAAGATGTCAAGCTTGTTACCAAGGAAGAGCGGCCGATGACGTATGATGCGAATAGCGTGCAGTGCTACCACATTGGTATTTACCTCACTGGCTGGGGCTACACCGACGAGTGGCTCGGTAGCGGCGACGGCCAGAATAAAGTCCAGGCTGGTGTTGCGGCGGCCGCTGATGCGCTCAAGCGATATGGTGCTGTGCTCAAGGACGCGATTCGCCAGAAAAACGAACTCAGAGCTGCGAAGCTGAGGGAGCAGGCTAAAGCTGATGGAGATGGTGATCGTCAGGAGACGAACGAGCAAGATGCTGCTGTTGAGGTTAAGAAGAGGAAAAAAGAAGACGACGCTCCTGAGTCTGAGAAGAAGAAACATCGGAAAGAGAAGAAGGAGAAGAAGCGCGCTGCTGCTGCAGACGATGGTAGCGCCTGAGTGGACGAGCGAACGAGTTCGGCTGCCCCCGTGGATGTGACTCTTGTCGTGCCCTTCCCAAGCATCAAGCAAACCCTCGCGTCCATGTTGTAGCCCCCTCTGTTCATGTTCGAATGTAGGCGATGATGGCCAGGTAGGTAGGCGAAAAAGGTAGTAGTAAGCCGTCAAGACGTATATACCGTCTACGACGTAAAAGCTCCCCGTTAAACAAGAATAATGCCAATGCAGGTCAAAAAGTCTTTAGTACTGATTCGCCCATGCTACAGGGACGTGAATTTGAAATTTTGCCTAATGTCCATCTATCATCCATCCAAGGGGTCGTCTTGGTATGCCCCCGTTGTTCAAAAACGCCAATCCAACAATTCTTTTCTCCGTTTAAACCGCTTACTTCTTGAGTGCCCGTCCAGCAATATCCTTGCGGTATTGCATGCCCTCAAAGTGTATACATTCAACACCCTTGTACGCTTTCGCAACGGCTTCTTCAAGCGTCGGCGCCGTAGCCGTCGATGCGATCACGCGACCACCAGCCGTCTTGAGTGTGTTGTCGGCGAAAGAAGTGCCAGCGTGGAAGAGTACGACATCTACAACTATCAGCATCGCGCATGCCTAGCACTGAGACTTCGGGGGTGTAACTTACCTTCAGGAGTAGGATCAAGCTTCATAACTGTGCCCTTTGCATAGCTACCTGGGTAACCACCAGCAGCAACTACGACGGTAGCAGCCGAGCGGCTGGATACCTTGACATCCACGTCCTCCAACTTTCCGTCGGCGCATGCGACCATGACTTTGGCGAGATCGCCTTCCATGAGCGCGAGCAGACTCTGCGTCTCGGGGTCGCCGAATCGAACGTTGTATTCCAGGACCTTGGGGCCATTCTTGGTCATCATTAGACCGGTGAAGAGGACGCCCTTGAACTCGAAGCCTTCGTTGCGCATGCCGTCGACGGTGGGTTGGAGGATGTCCTTGTCGATGCGGTCGAGGACGTCGCGCGGCGCGATTCGTGTGGGCGCGTAGGTACCCATGCCGCCTGTGTTGGGACCCTCGTCGTTGTCGAAGATGCGCTTGTGGTCTTGTGCGGGCGGGAGGGACTTGATGGTGCGGCCGTCGCTGAAAGTGAGAATGGACAGTTCGTCGCCCTCGAGGAACTCTTCAATGACTACTTCGTCACCCGCGGTACCGAACTCGCGATCCAGCATGATGTCTTTGAGCGCTGCTTGGGCTTCCTCCTTGCTTTGTGGTATAATGACGCCCTTTCCTGCTGCGAGGCCTGATGCCTTGATCACTACCGTGTGAGAGACGGTGTCTAGGTATGCCTTTGCATCCTCGTATTTGCTAAAGTTCTCATACGCGGCCGTGGGGATGTTCTGTCGCTTCATAAAGTCCTTGCTAAATGTCTTGCTACCTTCCATGGTCGCGGCCTTCATCGAAGGACCAAACGCCTTGATGCTCGGCAATCCATTCTCCTTGAAGTAGTCGACGATGCCTGCAACAAGCGGCGCTTCAGGTCCGGGTATTAAGAGGTTGACTTCCTTCTCCTTTGCGAACTGGACGAGGCCAGCGAAGTCGGTGTCCTTTATGTGGGTGACATTTGTGACTTTGGACGAAAGCGTTGCGGTACCGCCGTTACCGGGGCAGACGTAAATGTGCTCGGTCGAGGGCGATTGAAGGAGTTTCCAGGCAAGGGCGTGTTCACGGCCACCGTTGCCGACGAGGAGGACGCGGACGCTTTCTGTCATAATGTGCGATCGGGATGTATGGATGCGACGATGTGTGTTTGTGATGTTTTACTGTTGCGACGGGAAATTTTTGGGACAGCGGCTGCCCCGCCGTGGGGTAAAGTGCAGGGATGTGCGGGAAGGGTGAGGTCACCGTCAGCCCTACCAAGTACCTGAAGGATTGGCATCAGTGCCACAACACAAGCGCACTGCACTAGACTGGAACTTGAGTATGTTTCAATACTTTGAACGATGAAATTGATCTTGGAATGGGGTATCTTTCTGACAATGAATAGCAAACATGAAGCTCGCACGCTCAACAGCCGCTTAGCCTCTGCCTCTACACAACCACAGAGCTGCCTTGATAGGCCGGTGCAAAGGATTTCCGACACTTGCATTTGCAGCCCTTCTTCAACGACCCATACTAGTAGTCCTTGAGAGACGCGTCGAGCTGCAAGATCTGGATGGAAACGAGAAGATAGACGATCTGTGCATCTCTACTTTCCTCGTGTGAAGCAAGCCAGTATAGGACGAAGATGGAGACGGATCTCAGCAGGGTCCAAGTAACATCGTAGACGAGGTACCCGATTATCGGAGCCCAGCCTATAGACTCTTGTTGGGGTCCGCTGTGCACTCGCCTCTGAGTGTGAGTCGAAGGTGTTGGTGACATTGGCTGCAGGCTCTGGGCATGTTGATGGCCATGCTCCGGACTGGGCAAGGGCTGGTGAGGTGACTTGGATCCTGAACAGTCACATCAGCCTAGACCGTTGTGGTTTTGCTTTGCCTTCATGAAAAGCTGACCTAGCACACCCGACTGCGCTGGGCCAGGATGTGGCATATATCCCTGGGGTTGATGGTGCATGCTCGGCATGGGGTGGCTGTTGTGATTGTGGATGCTGAAGTCTGCGTCTAGTTCGCGTTGCTGGCCAAAGAGTTCTCGCAGTGACAGCTGGCGACCCATTGGGGCAGAGGAGGCGGCTTCGGCAGGCTGGGCCGCACTGACTGTATGCTGGAGGGCCTCGCGGCTCGCTCTTGCCCGGTCGGCAATGGCCATCATCTTGGCGGCAGTCTCGACGCGGCAGTTGGCGGTTGAGGAAGGAGGCGGGTCGGCAAAGATCCAGATACCGTAGACCTGCTCGTCGCCCTGAATGATGACATACGGGTCTGATATCTCCATGTCCTCATTGCTAGTGAGTTCCTCGTAGAAGTTGTCTAGGCCTCGGCGGTTGAGGATGATGGCACAGTAGCGCTCGGCACCAATGGGTGAGGGCGTCAGCTGGCAGATGAAGAGGGTGCCCTCGATGCCCATCTTCTCCCATTGCTGCGTCTCGATGTTGAATGTATACAGAGCGGCGTATGGAGTGACATGCTCGATTGCAACCAAGCCTGCATAGTGGCGTTGGAGGACGGAGAAGTTGAGCTCTTCGTTAGACCGCGGTGGTGGGAGGGGCACGTCGACGGCAGGCGGCGGCGCATCTGTCTCGTAGTCGGAGGGTTGAGGCTGTGGCGGTGGTTGGTTGGCGCGGGCTTTGCGGTGAGGAGCCATGTTGTGCTATAAATGGTGGTAATGGTGGTAATGGTGGTAATGGTGGTGGTGGTGGTGGTGATGGTGATAATAGAATCAATATGGGCCTGGGTCGGTAGTCTCGCCAGGTACCGTACTGCCCGCTGAATGCCCTGCAGCTCTCGCGTGGG
Source organism: Stemphylium vesicarium (assembly GCA_004380135.1). NCBI lineage: Eukaryota > Fungi > Ascomycota > Dothideomycetes > Pleosporales > Pleosporaceae > Stemphylium > Stemphylium vesicarium. The sequence goes on along the minus strand of QXCR01000107.1, from coordinate 71,968 downwards.
GGGCGTCGCAGCAAGCAAGCTTGGGCCCCACCCAGCCAGCCGGCCAGCAGCACCGCCATGTTCCAGAAGCCACTCCAGCGCTGCTTAAGCGTCATGGTACAAGCTTGTGCCCTTGATCATCGTCATTACTAGCAAAGACGTGTGGCTCAACAGCCCGCTTAATCACACCAAAAAAGCTGCCAATATGGGTTGACTGCGCCTGCACCCGCGCCTGCAATCGCGCATGACTTGCTCCCTCCATTTCAAACCTCCGTCATTCTTCCGTCACCCTCCGCCCAACCTTTTACCACCCCGCCATGGCGCCCGAAGCTTCTTCCGTGCTGTCGACGGAGCGGTTGGATGCCAGTATTCCTGGCGCATTCCTCGATCCGCGTACCCCGAGCCTAGCGTCCATCACCACCCATCAGACTTCCCTTTCGCAGGCGCTATACGACCGCCGCGCCGAGTACACACGACCGCAACATGTGCGCATCAAGATCGGCTCCTGGAATACGGGCGCCCAAAAGGGAACCGAGCAAGACATTGGCAAATGGTTCATCAAGGGAAAGGGCGTCGAAGAGGCCCTGGCCGGCCTGGGAGTCGAGGACCCTGGCTATCATGCTAAAGGCGGCAGAGAGTCCATCGCCGCCCAGGAAGCAAGACGTAGTTCGCGCGCGCCCACAGTGCCCCACCACGATGCCGGAGCTGTCCCAGGCGACGAAGAAGTCGACATCTATGCGCTAGGTCTGCAAGAGATTGTCGACATCACCTCCCCTACTGAAGCTCTCAGGCCCTACACAGATCCTTCCACCGCCAACAAATGGAAGGCCTCGATTGAGGCTGCCCTGCCCAAGGGCTACAAGCTGGTCGCAGAGCAGCAGTTGATCGGTCTTTTCATGGTCATATATGCCTCTCCACAAGTTGCGCTCCAAATCAAGAGTGTCAGCACCACCAGCGTCGGCACTGGCTTGATGGGCTACATGGGCAACAAGGGGGCTGTGACGACACGCATAGTCCTAGGCGAGACCACCCGACTTGTCTTCATAAACTCGCATCTTGCTGCTGGATCCGACAAGGCATCGCTAGACCGGAGGAACTGGGACGCTGCTCAGATCGAGTCTCGGACGCGCTTTGATCCCATTGTAGAAGGCCTGGGCTCAGCGCAGAGTAATGGCGAAGGGCTTGGTGACGAAGATTTCGCCTTTTGGTTTGGCGATCTGAACTATCGTCTCCAAGGCATGCCAGGTGACGATGTACGCCGTTTGCTCACCATACATACCAAGAATATGGATTTAGAAGAGAGCGAGGATAGACCATCGACATCTGCTGACTCAGGATACGCCTCCAAGCGTTCGTCTGAAAACCCGCCCGCCGTCGTGCCTATGCCTGATGAGCTGGATCCAGCATCTCTTCAGACTACAATCTCTTCTCTCCTCCCTCACGATGAATTGCATCGCATGATGAAGGAAGGCAAGGCTTTTCACGATGGTTGGGAAGAGGGCCCTATCAGATTCCTGCCATCGTACAAGTATGACATTGGCAAGGTGGGCGTTTTTGACTCGAGTGAAAAGCGCCGTTGCCCTAGCTGGTGTGATCGCATCATATATCGGACGCGAGCATCCAGGCTGCAGTACGAGGCAAAGGTCAGAGATCGAGAAGCGGCACGTCAGAGGGATGAGGAAATGTCGTTAAAGGGCATGGACGTTCCAGGAGACTTTGACGTCATGTACGAGTACGACCCAGACACGGATGGTGATACCTACGACGATTACGATGAGAACGAGGACCCTGAGCCTGAACCAATCAAGACGAAAGATGATCTGTCTGTATGTCTAACGCGATTCCATTGGTTTTGTTGCGCATTAATTCTTACTGACCACACTCTCTTAGGCCGAACTGCTACTCGAATACTACACCACCCATATGCGCGTGCTCAGCTCCGATCATAAACCTCTAGACGCTGTCTTCAAGCTGCAATACGATGCCGTTGTCCCCGAACTCAAGACCGCCATCCACGCTGAAGTGGCTCGCGAGATAGACCGTCAAGAGAACGAAGGCCGGCCCTCCATCGCAGTAGCTGTTGAACGCGCCACTGGCTCGTCGTCGCCCGGCGAAGAGCACAAAACTGATAGCGCCTTTGAAGGAGTCGACTTTGGTGAAGTCAAGTTCGCCAAGTCCTACCGGCGCAACGTGACCATTGCCAACACTGGGCGTGTTCCTGCTACATTCGGGCTCGCAGATCGCCCAGTAGAGAAGGATCAGCCCGCTGGCCCCTTCCCGCCTTGGCTCAGCGTCACATTCGATAGAGAGCAGGACAAGATTGACAAGCCAAAGCCGGATGACATTCACCAGCACTTCACACTCGCCCCCGCAGACGTCCTGAACATCGAACTGAAGCTCAAGATCGAAAACCTGTCATCCGTACGCGACCTGAATGAAGGCGACTCCATGCTAGACGAAGTCCTCGTCCTGCGCGTCGAGAACGGCCGAGACCATTTCCTGCCCATACGCGCCCACTGGCTACCCTCTGCGCTCACGCGATCCATCGACAAGCTGATCAAGATCCCAGAAGGCGGCATCCGAAAGCTGCAGCACCAGGTCCCAGCCCGCGGCGAGGTAAAATGGAGCGTGCCCCGCGAAATATTTCGGCTGACCGAGGCGATAGAAGACCTGACGGAACGCACGCTCGCCGAATGGGACATGACCAAGAGCCAAGGGGAACGCGCGCCCTGGCAAGACAACGCCGGCTGGCCCTTTGTCCAAGGACGAAACAGCTCGAGAGACGAAAGAGAAGATGAACTAGCACAAGTCTACGATGCGCTCGACTGCGATACCCCCTTCTCCGACGCCTTCTACCCCGAGACCCGCAGCACAGAGCGCGTACAAGTCCTCGCTGAAGCTCTCATCACCTTCCTCTCCAGCCTCACAGACGGCGTCATAACAAAGAGTCTGTGGGAGAAACTCGAAGAAGCGCTTATCCGCCGCGAGAAAGCTACAGCCCCCACCGCACCCGAAGACGACAAGATGACTGTCCTGGAAATCCTCGCTTCGGCCCCAAATCACAACGCTACCTTTCTTCTTATCCTTTCATTCCTCCAGAATATCGCAAACCAGATTACTGAGGCATCGAAACCGCGGCCGGAAGATAGTAGCAGTAATAAGAGGGCCAGCGCGGATATGAGCCTGCCGTCTAGTCCTCAGGCCAAGGTTAGGAGGAAGACGCTGAGTAGAGTCCCTGAAGTAGCCATCCGCCAACTGATTGTCAGGAACTTTGCTGTTGTTTTCGCAGAGTGCCTTGTTAGCTGGAAGGATGGGGGGAGGGAGAGGGAGAAGGCGGTGAGGAAAGAGAGAATGGTTGGTGTTTTGGAACTCTTTCTGAGGGAAAATGAGAGATAGATATCCCCCGAGTCTTGGGGCATGTTATACGCGGTTATCATGTTGCTGTAGGCTGGAAGAAACATGTCTTATGTGCTAGATAGATGATGTGGGAGACACTTTTGTCGTGAGCTTGTGATGGGATTATTTTTGTAGAGGAATAATAATAAGAGTGATACCCAACCAGTTACCTGATTTGTCTAAAGGGGAAACGTAGACTATCGTGCGTTTGACGTCGGTGTCCTACTTTTCTTTTTTCTGTCCCTCGATTAGGGAATTGGGGGGGGGGAAGAGCATATGATATTTGTGTCAGTACCCCCAACTAGACTTGTTTTGCTTACCATTTTTATTCCCCGTCTTTTTCCCCTTTATCCATCTAGCACTTTCTCCTACTCCTAGATTTTCTCTTTACCGTCAAGCCATCTCTCCTCTCTCTCCCCAGTCTTTTGCTAAAGACAGGTTTTAAGTTTCTCTATTAGTGACTCTAACACCGCAGCGGCAGATTTTGACAACGCAAATAGAGTTGTAATAGTAATACAATGCAGAAGAGGTATTATAACCCAAGACCTTGGACTCAACTGCTAGGCAATATGACACAGTGTGGTCTATGATTATAGTGTGAGCCTTTGCTGTGAATGTGAATCATTTGCTACTGGCCATCCCCATACCGGGAACCTCTAGACCTAGATCCAGGTACCGGGTATAGCACTAATACTGTTTCTACCCCCTCATGCCACAGCGTTGTAAATTCAGGGATAGAGCAAGAATGACACCCCAGCCCAAGCCCGCAGCCCATTTAATACATTGCCATCCCATCTTTTCTCCTTGAAAGCACCTTATCGCAGACAAGGCTTCAACGTAAAGAAATCTCCTTCACTTGGACATCCCAGCTTCTCCATTCCATCTCCCCTCTCGTCGAGCCCAGGATACGCTCAAAGACAAACCCGTACCCCTTTGATCTCGTGAGATGCCTTGCTCACAAGGCAGGTCCCGCCGAGAAAGGTGTATGAGCTATCTGCGTGTTCGGTTTTTCGCAATAGACACGGTGTTCTGCAACCGAAGATCATTGCAGACGCGTCGCGGAGCTGAGCTGCAGCCGGAGCCAGGCCCATGTAGCCGCGCTCGGTGACGATGAACCTCCTTCCTCTTGTATGACCTTTAACACAGTTGAGGAATAACTCCGAATCTTGGTCTGTGACTAGCGTAGATTGTGGCGGAAGTAAGCGCCCACTGGAACCTAATACCTCTCGTAGAAACCGGGGATCAAGTACGAATGCTGCTCTTGATCCTCGCCATTCCCAGACTCCGCAACAATCAATTAAGTGGGTCCTAGAAGGTTCAGATTGGATTGATTGATTACCTCTTTAGGCCTAGCAGTTTCCTATATAAGTTTAACTCCTGTCTAGATAGGTAAGTGGGTCTTTGACAGAGTCCAGATTGAATTGCTTGTTGCGGACTGTGGCCATTCCGTCCAGTTCCCCCTTACTGCGCCGACACAAAGTGCAGTCAGGAATGCCTCCAATCTGCGCTCAGGGGGATATGGTGACTTTTCGGTTGCGGCGCTAGTGGCGTTCCATAATCTACCAAACGCCTCCAAAGTTTGCGAGTGGGGTGTGAAGACGTCTGAAATATACCGCATGGTGTCATTGAAAACCGCGGCCGGGACTTTCAGTACGCTGTTGTCGACCATTTCTAATAAGCCGTGGTGGGAGGAAGCCCCTCCGGAATCTTTCATACTCTTGTGTGCCAACATGGCTGCGTCTAAGATATCCCAATGAGGGGCCCATGATGGTATGCTTTCTTCAATCACGCCATTTTTGTGAGCGATATAGTCCAGTATATGAACGGTTTTAAAGAATTTAAGATTTTGGCAGGCGAATCGCCAATAGACTTCGAGATGAGGTAGGTTGTAATCAGGTCGTATGTCGATATGAATCTTGGGAGATCTCAGGAGCTCGAGAAAGGCGTGTATTCGATCGCGCAGGTCTGAAAGCTGTAAGGGTTTTCCAAACTCGAGATCTCGTAGCAAGGAATACGTCTCAAGGTCTTGATTGGTGTAGAAAGACTTCACCCAGTCCACATGGCTCCTCTGATATGCAGAAAAGTGCAAATCTATCGCGCGCGTATGGATGTTGAAATCAAAGTAGGGGCCCGGTGCGCACCTGATCATCCAAATGTACACGCGTATGAAGCGGTCCCAGTTTATCTCGCTTGAACCCCAGGTGAGGTTGCAACATCGCGTCGAAGCCACTTCTCGCACCATCCCGCCTCGATCGAACCAATCTTGGCCGAGAACATGATAGTAGCAATCCCACCGTGGATCTGTAAGGATAGCATCGTAATCGTCGGGTACCGGACGTACTATTCAAAATGATCTTTTACTAGTCAAGTCCAAGTATAATGCGATCTGATCGTTGACGTCTTTGAGTAAGGAGCGCAATCGTGGTCCATGGCCTTATTTGTCCGGCCCCAGATAGATAATGACCTACTTCGCTGCCTGGTATATCTTCCCCATGAAGGCGACTTGATGGCCTTTCTCGTCCAAGTTGTCTTGATCGATGCAAATGCCATCGACCCAGAGCCTGCGGGATGCCGTAGGCAGTCGCAGACATCGGAGTACTTTGTGAAGATTTGTCGTGATTTCCAGAATGTCCCCATTGCAAATAATGTGTTGATTCTTGGTGCCTTTTCCCCATACGTATGAGACCGCTTCAAATTCGATACATTGACTCTTAATACTTTCTCCCCACTCCGATGGCACGGTTTCAGAGAGGTCCTCAATCTCATTGCCTCTATCCAAGACGTGTGACACGGCAACGAGGTCGTCATTCGTGTCTTTTTTCCAAATTCTTCTGGATTTCATGGGATCGGGGTCGAGCTGCCTGATCTTGGCAATACGCAAGCTGCAGCGGAGAGGCTCGTCGTTGATGCCGGAATGTAGCTCTAGATAGCGAAACACCTGGTTTTTAGGAAGCCGCTCGGACTCATATGTGGACGGACGTCGCCGTTTCCTAGGGCGCCCGTCGTATGGAGAGCTCGTCCGCTTCATGTCAAAAGGCGGCAGACGTAACGGCGTGAGCTGTCGCAGTGGGTCAGATGAAGGCTACCTATGTAAGGTGGGGTCTAGATATCGCACTAACTTTGCTGTGCCACAGATCGGCATGTGCGAAGTAGGGTTACAAGGCCCGACCATCGTGACTGCCGGCCGGGGTGGGGAAGGAAAGAAAACAATCGGGCGCGACGGTCAAGAGCGCTTCTCGGCGCTTACGTGTATCTGCTCTATGCATACCCCGAGTGGCGTTGATGTAAGGGGGTGCCTAGGTATGATCGACGCTGGTAGTCGCTCGCGTCGGCGGAGTGTGTTTGAGATTGATCAACTCTGCCTGTCCGAGTGAAGCAGGCACTACCACCCATCTACTCGGTAGTCACGGCTTACATAAGGAAACATACAAGGGCTCGTTTTATTCCATGCTTACATTAGTACGAAGAGCGTATTGTAGGGGCGAATATGCCAAGGTTCCTTGCAGAGCCGGAATTGCGTGTTGCTCATCTCTTCATGTCTTGCGTCACAATGTCCCTGACATATCCTGCCACCCTCTCGGCAACGGGAACCCCGTGCTTGATGCAAAATCCGTGCGGCCATCCCTCTTGATTGTCAACTTCCATTATTGGCTTCCAGCTCTCGCCCATACCATCCACCTCCTCAACACTACCCGTGCTGAACCGGCCGCGAGTGTGGATGAGGGTGTCCCTCGTTGCATCAGCAACCCAGTGATCATTGCGGGCAAACAAGAAGCGCAAAATTGGTCGAGGGTGGGGGTGCTGTGTTGGTGGCTCGGACGCCGAGGCGCCCCAGATTTCTTCATCCCAGATATCGGTGTCTATTTGGAACATTTCGTCGCGCGCCATGTGAAGCGCTTGCTGGATGCCGTGTGGAGACTTGATGAACGAGGCTGTTGTGTTTGCAGCATCGGCGGGGAAGTCCATGAACTTTGAAACGAGGGTAGCCAGAAGAGATGTGGGAAGCAGCATCGTTATGAAGTAGACAAAAAGCGATGCAAAGACGGCGAAGTTGGAGTTCTTGAGGAAAGGCTATATCACGTGGTTAGCGGGCCGTATGGAGCGCTTTACAAAGATCATGTACTTACGGCAGCTTTCATTCCACTCTCACTCCTCGCAATATCCACAACTGTAGGGAACAGTCCTATCGCGCCCACAACTCGTGTTTCGAAATCATCACCAACCATGCCATGGGCTCTCAGCCTGCGAATGATCTCCAGCGAGATGTATGCGCCGACAGAATGTCCCAGCAAGATGACTCGCACGTCCTTGGCTCCCTGATCTTTGGCTTCTTCTACCAACTCGGCCAGTTCGTCCTCCGAGTGCCGTATCTGGTCTTGCAGTCCATACGGCGGATCTTTGCGCCATTTTATCGTTTTGATCTCAGCGCTGTTCATCTCGAAGCCTGACAAACTCCTTCCATAGACCTGAAACTCAACATCGCGGTTGGATGCAGTGTTCTGGCTCAACAGGCCGTATAAGTGGGTTAAGAATGTGCGGTAGTACTCTACAAGCCCAGGATTTCCGGTGACGAAGTAGATGATGTATGTCCTGGACGCGGCTTTCTTTCCAGGCTCTGGTGGCGTGCGGAGATGTATTTGCGAAGCCGGTACAGAAGCCATTTTGTCGCGTGTAGAATTGGTACGAAATGATTGAAGAAGCAAAAGGAGCTGCAGAGCGATTTTGTGAGCGCCTTTTGATATCTCGGTCGCGCTAGCCTCAACCGGGGTCCCGCAGACCCACGCTATACGTTTTACGGGCTGGCGCGTTTTTACGACATCTAGACCTATGGAACGGGCCTTCAACGTGGACATAACACTTCTATTTCTCACTTCGACGGGCAAGGGTACACCGATAATGATGATGTGAAATGTCTAGCTTGTAATGAAGGCGAACGCAGTCTGTTGCCTCATGGGTATTGGTTTGCACTAACACTGATCACCTAGGTAGGTATCTCGAGACCAGGACGAATCGATACCGCCTTCGGAACGTGTTGCTCGATCTCACTCACAGGCTTTCCATGCGGAAAGGTGCTTCTTGTTGTACATGTTTGTATAGCAAATGTCATCGGATCGTTTCTCCGACATGGACTTGCCACGTGTTCTGCACGAGTAATGAGTGTGTCGAAATTTAATGTCTCACTTTCTGTCTACTTTGCATGCGGGTAACGTTGAACTCTAAGATGTCAGACCGATGCACTGCGTCAACTGCCTCCTCATGCCTACATGCAGTACGAGCCATGTGTTACACCGCCATTGTCACACCCCACAAATGTCCACTTACCTCGGTAGTAGCCAAGCGTTTTACGCCCACCGATAGGGAAAAGCAAGCATACAGCTCATGTAGCCAAGAGCATGTGATGCTACCTCGAGCATCATGTAAATCGTCTCGGTGTAATATTTTCGACATCAATCACATCGTTGAGAGAAGTTCCTGAAGCCAGGCTTTCCTGTCAACGAAATCCATCTCCCGTAGCGAAAATAGGGTTTCAGACACAACAATTGGCCCTCTGCTGCTAGGCAGCGAGCGACCTTTTGCAATACATCTTATCTGCAGACGATGAGCAGACAAGGCTCTTTAGGTCAGATATGAGATTTCAAGTTAAGATCAGTAATTTGGATACCCAGTTTGGTCTAACGAACCAAGCTTCATGGTTTCGGAGTCCTAATCGGCCAGGTTAGATGATGTCGGAGTATACAACGGTTTTCGAAGCTCAGCTGCTAGCGCTTGTATGGATAGAGGCCTTTGGAGGAAATACGAATGTCATGGGCGCAGAGAATGAGGGTAGTGATGATTCCAATGTGTAGCTTCAACTTCAGCTGTGAACTCAAAAAGGTCATGCGCATCCACTCAACAAAGAGGAACGATACCTAGCATGCATACCTGTAGGATGAGATGCGCAAGCGCGATGTCTGCCACCCCGAATTTTCTGATCGGGGCCGGATGCCTTGGACTAGCTCAGATACACAGCTAGAGAAGGAAGGTGTGCTGAAAAAGCTACCATAATATCATGGGGTGGTGTTCAAAAGCACGATAAAGTTTGGTGCTGCGACTACCCAAATAGGTCCTTCCACCTCGGACCTATAGATGGTATCGTTCCCGATAATGCCTGAGGTAGCCTTCATTCTGGCATCTGGCCGTGGACGTTGACTGCACGAACTGCACGACACAAAGTAAATGCGTAGTACAGATGTGTCTTCACATGCAGTGCGAGGTTTATCGCGACTCCCCCGCGGTTGCTTGCAGTCACCCTGCAGCGCACCCTGCATAGACTAAATATTTCTCCGGGTTCAAATGACGCGGGCGCGTGTCCACTCCACACGTCGATTTCGTAACACCATCCAGACATGCCGTTCTTCCCCAGTGGTTCACTATGGAGAGGGTGTGCTGGCCAAGGCAAGAAGACCGATCGCCTGACATTCCTTCCAGGGTCTCCGGCCATGAAAGGCCCATCGTTCCCACTAGGCCGAGGTCACGCGCGTGGTGCCATCATCGGTTCCCTTAGTCAGGCACGTCGTCCGAGCTTCTTTTCCCCGGACTTGCTTAAGATGATGGACCCGCCAGCTGTGGCTGCGCCCCGCTGTGCTACGAAAGCTCTCGAGGGCGAAGACAAGAGGCATCACTTTACACTGTCTTGTCTGTTATTGAAGAGCCATGTCGAAAGCGCGCTACGACTTCAAGACGCGCCCGGTCGCGCACCCTGATGCAATTGTCGCGGGCGACAAGTACCGCTTCACCATCCTCACCGATGGTCTGCTCCGCTTCGAGTGGGCCGAGGACGGTCGCTTCGAAGACCGCGCCAGTACCTTTGCTATAAACCGCAAATTGGCTGTCCCCGACTTTTATGTCTGGGACAGAGGCCACGGCATCGAGATTGTAACCAAGCGTTTCCACGTCGTCTACGACAAGAAGAAGTTCAGTCCCGATGGCTTCAAGATACATTTGAAGGGGGATGTAACAGGCACATGGATATATGGGCAGCAGGTTTCAAACTTGGGTGGTACCACACGCACGTTGGACAGGGTCAATGGCAGGACAGAGCTGGGCCCTGGTGTGCTGTCGAGAGAGGGCATGGCACCCTTGGATGACACCAAGTCCATGCTCTTCGAAGACAACGGATGGATTGCAGGCCGCAGGAGTGGCGATAGGACCGACCAGTACATCTTCATGTATGGCCGCGACTATCGTGAGGCCATGCGCGCTTTCTATGCCGTCTCCGGGAGCCAGCCTCTTCTGCCACGATACGCAATGGGCAACTGGTGGAGTCGATACCATGCATACGACGAGAAGGAATATCTCGAGCTACACGACCATTTCGACAGGGACGATGTGCCCATGAACGTTGCTGTTGTGGACATGGACTGGCATTTGGTATGGGATATTCCTGGCGGTTACAACGGCTGGACCGGATACACGTGGAACAAGAAGCTCTTCCCTGATCCAGACGCCTTTATGAAGAAGCTCCACGACCGTGGTATGAAGTTGACGCTCAACTTGCATCCAGCAGACGGTTTCAGGCCGTTCGAGGCACAATACCCCGAGGTCGCCAAGTACCTTGGAATTGATCCAGCGTCTAAACAGACAATCCCATTCGACTGCACGGACAAGAAGTTCATGGATGCCTACTTCGACATTGTACATCACCAACACGAAGAGCGAGGCGTTGACTTCTGGTGGGTCGACTGGCAGCAAGGCAACACATCCAAGATTCCGGGTGTAGATCCGCTCTGGGTGCTCAACCACTTCCACTTCCTCGACAGCGGCCGTGGCTCTCAGCGTCCTTTGATCTTGTCCCGTTTCGGTGGTCCAGGTGCTCAGCGCTACCAGATCGGGTTCTCGGGTGACGCAATCATCACCTGGGAAAGCTTGCACTTCCAACCAGAGTTCACGGCTACTGCGTCCAACATCGGATACGGATGGTGGAGCAATGATATCGGAGGCCACACCCATGGCTACAAGAACGACGAGCTATACACACGATGGGTACAACTTGGCTGCTGGTCGCCCATCCTGCGCTTGCACTCCGATAACAACCCCTTCAACACTCGCGAACCATGGCGTTTCAACGAAGAGGCGCGTGTCATTGTCGAAGACACTCTGCGATTCCGCCACCGCCTAATCCCATACCTGTACACCATGAATGCACGAAGTGCTAGTGACGACGAACCACTCGTCCAACCCATGTACTGGGACTACCCCGAGAGCGATGAAGCGTACAACGTCCCCAACCAATTCCGCTTCGGATCTGAAATGATCGTCGCGCCCATCACCCAACCACGCGACAAGACTACGCATCTCGGCGCAGAAAAGATCTGGCTCCCCGAGGGACGCTACGTCGACATCTTCACGGGCGTCGTGTATAACCGCGCCGGCGAGCTCAGCATCCACCGGCCCCTAAACGTCGTCCCCGTACTCGCCAAGGAAGGTTCCATCATCCCGCTGGACGCCGCCTACCGCCCGAAATCCGGGTCCCCGAACCCAGAAGGCCTCGAGATACTCCTCGCAGTGGGTGCAGACGGCTCCTTCACGCTCGTCGAAGACGACGGCACCGGCCATGTCGTCGACGACGGCGGCTTCTCCATCATCACCGACGACGGCCACGAGGAATCCGCCGACGAAACCGTGCGTTTCGCTCACACACCCATTACCTACAAGCAATCCACGGGCGTCATCAAAATTGGTCCCACGGCGCCTGAAAACACGGCTGTGCCTAGGAACAGGACGTGGAAGGTTCGTCTCCTGGCGCACACGCCGAAAAAGGACAAGGAAATTCGCTGCATTACTACGTCCCCGACTACGAAGAAGAATGCCAAATCTCTCTCTTTTACGATTGAGCATGTGAGTAATGGCACGCTTATTGTGCTCGATGCAGTGCCCACGTCGCATACGATTCACATTGAGCTCTGCGCTACCGCTGGGAGTGGTAGCAGTGGTGGAGGAAGCAGTGGCCCGCAACTCGACGTCCTCGACCCCAACCCCAAGATCTGGGACATCATCGACAAGGCGTGGATTGAAATGGACAAGAAATGGGATTACTGGAACTGTGTCAATAATGGCGAGCCGGTGCTGAACAAGGTCAGGGCGCTGCAGGGGAGGGGCTTGCACAAGGAGTTGCTGGATGCGATTTTGGAGTTGTTGCTTGCGGATGAGCGGTATGCTGGGGAGGCGGCGAGGGGAGAGGAGATGGAGTTTTGAGTATAAAAGTTGCGTGTGGCAAAAATGCGAGATTGAAAGGGAAAATTAAGGCTGGGTTTGGGGGGATGCGTGGGTTATGAATATATGACATGTTCTGTTACGAATGCCATGCGAGACTTGTCACGAAGAAAGTGTTCCTTTGACGTCTATGTATACAGGGTGTTTTTACACTTCCTACCATGATGTGATTCCCCCGCTGGCTATTTAACCCCCCATCATACACAAACCCCCATCAAGGCCTCATCTCAACCTCACTCTTATGCCCCTTCATTGCCTCCTTATACCCGTCACTCTGCAGAATCTCCTCCACCTTATCCATAACCCTGCCCTCCCTCCTACGGCTATAATCACCCTGCTTGACCTCGTACCCAGCCCTTGTCGCATCCTCCAAGCTCTCATACTCCCAGAGATTCGCCTTCATACCCACGCCATGGTACTGGTGTTTCTGCAGAAACGCCAACCACGCCTTGACGACGTCCGGGTGGCCGTCTTGGATCTGGATCAGGCGGCGCATGGTGATGCGCTCAAAGTTCTCCTGCGACTTTTTGAAGATGAAATTCGAGCGCGGGACGACCCAGCGCTCTGTTATCCGTGGGAGGGGCACGGGGCCCCGCGCACAGAGTCCCATGTAGTAGGCGGCGCGCACGGCGAAGTCGGCGAAGAGGAGCAGGCTGCGCACGTTGTAGGTGCGCAGTTGCAGGTCGCACGTCGGCACGCCGTGTTCCGGGGTGCGCCGGAGGGGGCGCAGGTTTACGGCGCGAACGTTGATGGGTGTGCGGAGGGCTTCGAGGGCTTCGGCGGTTTTGGGATCGAGAGGGGGTTCGTCGGTGGGGAGGGTGATGCCTTTTTCTCTAGAAATGGAGTGTTAGATGTGTGTGTTTCCCGACGCAGGCTTGATATCAATTGGAGACGTACTTTGCGGCTTTGATGGGTTCTACACCGGCGCGTTTGTAGACCTTAAGTAGACCTAGGTGGTCCGGTGTATTTTGTAGTTCCTTCCATTGCCGCTGTGCTTCTTCGCGCGTCTTGGGCTCCCGTTCTTGCTGGCGCTTGTTGACTTTTTGTTGGCTGGCATACAGCCTGTGGCATTAGTTAGCACAGTCCCCGTTTTGTTATCTCCCGACATGTGAGGGTTGACGTACGTCTTGTATTCCTGAGGATCAAGACCTAGGTCCTCCAACCGTTGGTCAAGTGGCATAGTCCCACTCTCCAGATCCATCTTCAGTTGCTCAATAAGCTTCGAGTCCCGGTCATCCCTCGAATCCCTCTCATTGTCCTCGTCTGCTCTTGAGCTCTTGGTCCGCGAGAAAGTCTGGGTATATGGTCGTGGGGCGTGGGAAATCTAGTCGGTGCGTTAGCATCGATTCGCTCGCAAAAAATGGCTCTAAAAGATACAATTCATACCTTTGCCCTCTTCGTGGGCCCTAGGAAGGAGCGCATACATCGTGGCGCGGCCATACTCGCTGTCGTCGCACTCAACCCCAAGTCCAGCATCGAACTTCTTCCTCCGACCGACGATGGCGCTAGTCACGCTTCCGCTTAACAGTCTTGGCGGCATCGGAATTGGCCGCCGCCTTCCCTCTCTGTACCCTAGCCGTATTCTCTGATAAAGTCACACGTACGGGGTCGACTGGTTTGTTAGATACGGCAATCTCTCTTTTGTGGTTCTGCACTTGTTCTCTTTCCCTCTCTCTCTCACACACACATCACATTCAAATCTTCAAGATGGAGTCTACACTAGATACCGTCGCTGCACCAAATGCCTATGCCCGCGCTACCGAGACGGCCAAGTACGTGCGCTCCCAACTGCCCGAGGCACTTCAAAACCCAAAGGTAGCCATTGTGTGCGGCTCTGGTCTGGGTGGCCTTGCCGACACCATCGAACCCGAGCCAAAGGTTGAGCTGGCTTATGGCACAATTCCAAACTTTCCCAAGAGCACGGGTAAGTACATGGCCATGAATCGTATCATTAGTGATACGTAAAACAGCAAATGCGGGGTGTTGACGATATGAACAGTTCAGGGCCATGCTGGAAAGTTTGTGTTTGGTCAGATTGGGCCTCAAAAGACTCCCGTGGCGCTTCTTGTCGGAAGAGCACAGTGAGTCACCACATCATTGGATGCAAAGTGTTCCGAGCAGACATTATATTGACATTGATAGTTTCTATGAAGGACACACGATGGACCTAGTCACGTTCGCTACACGCGTGTGCAAGCTGCTCGGTGTAGAAACCATGATCGGTACCGTAGTAACAAAGTGCAGTGCTAGACTGTTTGGCTGACAACAGATATAGTCACAAACGCAGCCGGTGGTCTCAACCAGACTTACCGCGTGGGAGACATCGTGTGTCTGAACGACGTGCGTAAATCCTTTGACCCTGCAGACTCACCCTAACGTTTTCTAGCACCTCAACATGGCTGGGCTCGTGGGTATTCATCCTCTGCGTGGCCCCAACATCGAGGAATTCGGTGTGCGCTTTCCACCACTGTCAGATGCATACGACCTCGACCTGAGGAGACGGGTGCACAAGGCCTGGGCCAAGCTAGGTCTTGATCAGCAGAAGAGGCGGCTACACGAAGGTGTATACGCATTTGTTGCGGGACCGACGTATGTCATTCCACTATGAGCTTTGAACGTACGCTGACTTTTTAAAGCTACGAAACCCGCTCTGAATGCCGGATGCTGAGCATGCTAGGAGCCGACGTTGTCGGTATGTCGACTGTGCCAGAGATCATTGTCGCCAGGCACGCAGGAATGCGCGTCCTTGCATTCAGTCTGGTCACCAACGTTGCTGTCCTTGAAGCAGGTTCCCGTGGAAACGACGCAGAAATCCAGACCATGAACAGGGCGGAATTGACAGAACATCTGAGCAAAGGCAAGGCAAACCACGAGGAAGTACTGGAGGCGGGACGGGAAGCGGCCAAGGACATGCAGGCTTTGGTGAAGGAGGTCCTTTCCGACCTTGAAGGCCAATAGCGGCGGGCTCTAGGCCCAGCCAGTGGCAGGCAGACCCCCCTTGTCGATGGTAAGTTCTAAGCTAGCAGTGCCGTATCAGGCGAATGCAAGCAGAGCCAACGTTATGATCCCGAAACGGGCAAAAAGCAAACTGCATTGACATGTAACATCCCACTGCATGTCGGAAGATGTACCATGGTGATGATCATGCAGAGTTTGGGGCACACGTTCAAGGCTTGACGACCTTGCCCTTGTTTCGCTTGGCCTTGAGAGCCTTGTAGTGGGCTTTCTTGCCGCTCGATTTGGTCGTCTGGATATCCTGATATTTTCGGTTGAAGCGACCACTGTCTTGCTCTTGGGCGATGACCTCCTCCAACATAGTCTGCTTGCGCTCCTTGTTCTTTAAGCGGCTGCTGTAGAATTCGGTGGCGCCTTCGATAATCGTGCCGACCTGGGAGAAAGCGGGAACATCGCTCTTGGAGTTATCCTTCTTGTAGTGGCGCTTGGGATCAAGGACGCTCCTCATCTTCAGGAGTTGTAGGTCTCGGCGCAATTCCGGAGTGAGGTCGGTCTTGGGCATGTTGAACCATTGTGCCCCGGCGGTTGCCTTCTTCTCCTGAGAAAGCTGTTAGCATGTTGCAGCAGACAACTTGAAAGCTAAATGCAAAATAATCAAGTGCCTCAGTGTAACTATGAACTAATGGTGCCTCAGTAGCGCAGGAGGGCAACCAAGACGGCGCCCCAGTCTGCTCAGCAAAACATTTGGGATAGATATCATCACAGGCGTAGGAATGCGGTTAGGATGGTACGTACCTCTTGCTTTTGTTTCTTGATTTGGAGCGGATCCTCAATCTTCTTGATGCCATTAGCCAAAGCCTTCTGGTTCTTGTCGACAAGCTTTGAATGATCTAGGCGCGTAATGTTGCCGTCAGTCTTCTCGTAAGTATCGGCAATATGGCCGGGCGTCAGTTTCGGCAACTTGAAGGGTGCTTCCGATTTAGCTGCAGGCTGCGCTGCTTTGGCGCGCATGCGCACGGCAGCCTCGTTGAGCAGCTCCCGAATTTGCTCATCCGAGAGTTCCTCATCGGTATCCTCGACGAGCGGCTGGTGCGTTGGCAACTCCATGCTGGCGTTGACAGGGAAGAGATGGAAAATTTGGAGAGCAACTTTTTGAGAAGCCAGGGCGCACGAGCCACTTCGGCAAAACTAAGCTCCCTGGTTCCGTTCGGTCGCGTCGCGGACCCACGACAGCGAGGGCGTCCGCAAAGAAGAGTGGATAAGTCTAGTTTGGGTGCTCTTGTCATGAGGTCGCTGCCGCTGGACTGGTGAATACACCATTTTCACTCCAGCTTCTTCCACATTGAAAAGTCTGCCCCTGTTACCCGCATCGGCCACGTCAAGTCGCTCCCAACCGTTGCCCTTTAGGTCAGCTTCATTTTCGTGCGGTCAGCTCCTGGCATATTGGCCTATGACGCGGGCGTGCATGTCATGGCGCGCTCGAGAGAATAGAAGGTGAACAACTCATCGCTGGCATGGCCTCTTAGGCCAAAGGCCAATCGGAAGGCATGGTCCCAGCCAATGGTATTCGCATTCCGCATGCTACTTCAGCTGGGGTGGGATGTTTCCCGTCTTTCTAGTGTGGTGCCTTGATGTGAAGTGTGTTGCCCCGGTAGCCTGTCCCGCTTGGCCATAGTCACGATGGGTTCGAGTATTGCGCCCCTTGGAAGCACGAAATGTGATATCGGCGGCATAAACACGGCGCCGCTACTGTGCTGTCACTCCCCTAAGCCTCGTAGCAAGGCGTGGTGCGACATGGAGAGGAGGCATATAAGCATGGCTGGCGTGACGATGGTGGAGGTTTCTGCTGTGAAGGAGACGATGCCGCAACGAGTTGACTACGTCAGAACCTACAGACCCAGCTTGCATTCGTCAAATACTGCAGCTCCCCGCCCTTCTCTAGATATTCTCCGCGTACCTGAGTAACGTTGGGGCCCTTGCTTAGCTGTGGTTCGTTGACTCGTTAGAAGCCCACCAACCAACCAAGCATCAACTCCGCGAATTATATACTCAGGCTGGAACTTGATTCGTCCAACCGGAGCATAGGTCAGTGGCATTTCTGGTTCAACCTCACGACAAGTTTGTGCAATAAATGGATGCTCATACACAATGACAGGCCGCCCGCAGCAGCGCCTCTCGCCCCAAAAGACAGGTACTCGCGTCTTCCCCGCGCCATCTTTCTGCACCTTCTCCCGGCCACTCAGACCGCACCTTTGCCGCAATCACGACCGCGCTCTCCTTCCACAACGCGCCTACAGCCACAGCTTGAGCAGTCATTGGGTGTTGCGCATATCTTTCTGCACCAACCCGCCGTCCACGAGCAATTGTCTGCCATCCAGATACGCCTCCGACTGACGCGCACCTGCCTACCGCGTAACACTTGCGCAACCCAGCCCACGCCATGGACCAAGTGAACCTCCAGGGCCACGGCCAGCAGAAGATGCGCCAGGCCACTGCTGCGCCCCGCAAATACGACGGCCAACAGGGCAATCCTCTCTACGACTCCGCTAATGGTGGTCATTATGGTACGTCTACCCGCTGCCGAACTGCGTCGCGCGCGCACGCGGTACAGCTCGCAGCTCGTCCTGTCGCATTCACCATGGACACTTGTGCTGACTTGATCCCCCAGGCGCATCAGCAGCTGTATGTTCTTCCGCACATCCGCGCCCATGCCCAGCTTCCAGTCGCTGATATTTGGTCCAGATTGCCGCACAAAATCAAGCTCCCGATCCGCAGCTCTTCACCGGCTCCTGGCAAAATGTAGGCGCCCACCAGCTCCATGCTCAAGGCGGCCATCGCTGACGCTTGCAGGTCAACCAAGGACTAACGGGAAACTACCGCGATATTCTCAACACCTACTGGCAGCAGCAGGTGACGAAGCTTGAGACGGACGAACATGACTACAAGCTGCACCAGCTGCCGCTCGCGCGCATCAAAAAGGTCATGAAGGCTGACCCAGAGGTCAAGATGATCTCTGCCGAAGCGCCGATCCTGTTCGCCAAGGGATGTGATATCTTCATCACCGAACTCACAATGCGTGCCTGGATTCACGCCGAGGAGAACAAGCGTCGCACGCTACAGCGCTCCGACATCGCCTCAGCACTGTCCAAGTCGGACATGTTCGACTTCCTTATCGATATCGTGCCTCGCGAAGAGGCGCATCCACACAAGAGGAGCGCGGGCCAAAACGCGGCTGTGCAGTCGTCGGCAGCTGTCGTTCCCCCCGGTGGCATGCCCCAGCCCGTACACGCCCAGCATCCCATGGCTCCTCCCGACTACGGCATGAACCAGCATCTTGCCCAGCAGGAGGACTACCGACAGCCTCCCATGTACCCAGGGCCCGTGCAAAACGATCCTAGTGTATATGCACAGCAGCAAATGTTCGATCCCAATGCCTATGGTCCATACGGCGCCATGGGCCAACAAGCTCAGATGTATGCTGTTGGCCAGCGTGGACCGGATCCTAATGCTGGCGATCCGCAAGGCTTCGGCCGCTATGGAGAGGCTGACCCCGACGACGATGCTCAAGGCGAGCGAGTAGATGCTGATAACTAATCATCGGCCGGGAACCTTGTCATGCAACGAGAGCCTAGTCTGAAAGCTGGTATAATAGTCTCAGCGCTGCTGTTAAATTGAACTTGGATACGGCGTTTAGGTACGGTGTTGGGGCACACGGCCGCGGAATGGCTTGGTATCATGAGGGCGTCACAAGACGGTATCACATAATTGAAAGGCATTTGGCTTGTGAACATGTGATGCACGTCCCGTAACAGCATATGTGTGCCACTAACTCGGGAGATGTCGTTAGCAACCATGCCCCGGTCCGTTCCGGCGACTGAACAAGGCTGAACATCACCGAGGTCTGTCTTGGTTGACCAGTACGATGATGCGCAGGTCGAAGTCTTTGTACCTGCATTTTCTAGTGGGCGTCCGTCTGATTCCGAAGCCTCGTCGCACCGAGGCACGTCATGTGCGTCACGGCAGACTGGGAGCCGCAGAGGCATGAATGTATACACTTGAGAGCAGCTTCGTACATCGAGCACTTCTACCGTGATATCACTGATATGCGCGGACACCCGCACACTTGGCTTTTCCCAACGAAACTAAGGCTGTAACGAAGTTAGTCAGACCATGCTGGGTTCCTGGGGAGCATTAGCACTACTGTCTCTAGCTGAGGCGCGTCCCAGACTCGTCCCGTACCCCGCTACTGGCCCGTGCTTCACCCCACCTTCCCGGGACCAACAGAACAGGCGCGTGGTGCAGCTCTTACCTACTTGAAGCCACCACTCTGCTTTCCTCTTCTCTCACCGACTCTTCAATTGCATCTTCTCAGACAAACCTACTTAGACAAATCTTCCCCTCTTCATCAAATCACGTCAAGATGGTCAAGGCCGTAGTAGCTGGAGCTTCCGGAGGCATTGGACAGGTATGATCTCGAGAGTACCGCAAGGGCTTCTATATATGCGTGGAGGCGGTTATTTGCTAACATGATATAGCCCCTCTCTCTACTTCTCAAGTCCTGCCAGCAAGTCGACGAGCTCGCTCTCTACGATGTCGTCAACACACCCGGTGTCGCCGCCGACCTGTCGCACATCTCAACCCCAGCAGTATGAGGTTTAGCCCCACGTGTGCATATACATACTGAAGTTAGTTAGACCGTAACAGGCTACTTGCCCAAGGATGACGGTATGAAGGGCGCCCTCACTGGTGCCGACATCGTTGTCATCCCCGCTGGTATTCCCCGTAAGTTGTTGTCGCTTCAAAGCTTGCAAAGACGAGACTAACAAGTGTGTAGGCAAGCCTGGAATGACTCGCGATGACCTGTTCAAGATCAACGCTGGCATTGTACAGGGCCTCATTGAGGGTGTCGCCAAGTACTGCCCCAAGGCCTTTGTCCTTGTCATCTCCAACCCTGTCAACTCGACTGTCCCCATCGCCGCCGAGGTCCTCAAGAAGGCGGGTGTTTTCGACCCCAAGAAGCTCTTCGGTGTCACCACCCTAGATGTTGTCCGTGCAGAGACTTTCGTCGCAGAAATTACCGGCGAGAAGAACCCTGGCAAGCTCAGCATCCCCGTCATTGGTGGCCACTCCGGTGAAACCATTGTCCCTCTGTTCAGCCAGGCCAAGCCAAGCGTTAACATCCCCGCTGACAAGATGGATGCCCTGGTCAACCGTGTTCAGTTTGGTGGTGACGAGGTTGTCAAGGCGAAGGAGGGCGCAGGTTCCGCCACTCTTTCCATGGCATACGCTGGATACCGGTAGGCCTTACTTGTCTTCATGCTTCCAAACACATACTAACTATGCACAGCTTTGCCGAAAAGGTCATCAAGGCGGCCAAGGGCGAGAAGGGCATCGTAGAGCCCAGCTTTGTCTACCTCCCAGGTGTTGAGGGCGGTGACGCGATCGCAAAGGCCACCGGTACCGAATTCTTCTCCGTTCCCATTGAGCTTGGTGTAAGTAGTCGAGGCGTCTTTTGATATCATATCCTTTTACTGACTCTCACGACAGCCCAACGGTGCCGAAAAGGCCATCGATGTTGTCAGCAGCGCAAACGAGCACGAGAAGAAGCTTCTCCAGGCCTGCTACGAGGGCTTGAAGGGCAACATCAGCAAGGGTGTCGAGTTCGTCGCGAACCCTCCCGCAAAGTAAGTTCATCCAGATCAAAGTCTTGCGCAACCTCGAAGCTAACGCGATTATGTACAGATAGATTATAGACCTCCATGAAGGATGATGAGATATGACCCCGGATGAGAACATGTCTTGGAATGTCTATGAAAACCTGCCACAGCGAGCAGAAAAGGAATATATCCATGACTATACACGATGACCTAGCCTGCGTGACCTGCCAAACTATATTTTTTTTGTGATGACGCAAAGACTACAAAGAAATCACTTGTCGAATCACCACTGCATATAGAAGACTTGATGCTTGAATTTGGTCGTTTGGGAACGGATACCAGTAGTGACGATGCAGGTTCGTAGCAGTGCCGAGCCATGACATCGTGGACCCTTGCAGAATGATCGACCGCGGCTCAAGACAACCCACATCTGATCTCTAACGCCGACCGACCGCATTGCGTTCTGTACCTAATTCCACGCACAAGGTCACATAGCTCTTCAGCCCCAATAATCACGACAAAAGATCGAGCCTAGGCTTCCACGCCCCCGTAGTTCCGCCAATTCACGTCGCAGGCCCCTCGCCCCTAGCAGACGAGCGCGCGCGCACCACTCCGGACATTGTAACCTTCCCCAAGCTCACACTCAATATCGCGATCAGCTTCAACATATACGTTACTCGCTTAATATGGCGCAAGCCAATCCATCTGCGCCGAACGAAGCCACAACATCCTACGTGGACCCCACGTTCTCGTTAGTGAACACATCATGTCTCGATCTGCTCCTCATAGAACTTGTACCCATGGCCTATCGCATAACAGCTGATCTTGCTGCACGGGAAGAGGAATGGATACATGGGACATCAGCCGCAAAGCCAAAGCGATTATCGGGCACAAGTAATGACGCGTCAAGTACAGCGGCAGGCACAGCAAGAGGGACGGATGGTGGGCCTGTCGGCGCAGGAGGCACAGCAACAGTGGATGAAGAAGAGTCACGGGAAGCCGTGTTTCACAGACTGGAGAGTCTGGGGTACAGGGTGGGGCTGGGAGTTGTCGAAAGGTAAGTCTGCTACGTCAACGGATCGTGGGCGTTGAGCACGTCGCTGACATACCATCTAGATTCTCTCGCGATGCGCCTCGCCCAACAACACCTCTCGATTGCATAAAGTTCCTCTGCAAAGATCTCTGGATGCTCCTATTCCGAAAACAAATCGACAATCTCAAAACCAACCATCGCGGCATATACGTCCTCACCGACAACACATTCAAGCCCCTCGGTCGCATGTCCTTTGACACGAAGAAATACGATGCAGCTATGCAGGCAGCTTTGGTAGCGCAAACAGGAGACGTAGCTCTGGGTCGAGATGCGAATAGCCAGGCTAGGGTGCAGCCATTTCTGTACTTCCCTGCTGGCTTAATAAGAGGATGTCTGGCGAGCTTGGGCATACAGGCGACGGTCACTGCAGAGAGTGCGGCATTACCTGGAGCTACTTTCCAGATCCGAACCGCGGGGGCGAAGAATTGAGGAGAGGATATGATACATCTTACAGCGGCATTGCGTGGCGTTCGGGCATGGAGACGGCTGCATAGGAACGAACACCTACCGCTATGCTTGCAATCCGGAAGAGAAGTAACTCTAGAAGGCGTCTTGATAGACAGGTCATTTGATCGGCGTGGTATCAAGTGCGACAGCTTTGGAAAGGACATAGTTCAATCGCACCAGCCATGGCCAACGTCCTATCGCGCACGCTTCCTGCCTACCAAGTATTGGAGATGAGACTTGCCATTGTGCGACCATGAAGGAGAAAAGTGGTCTTTAAGATCCACTGCCTATGCAATGGGAAAGCTTACAGAGCCGATAGCTTTCTCGTCACGAGGCGGCAAACGTAGCGACAACGATACTGTCGCCATCTCCAATTCTACTTATCGTGACTCCAATTGGAGTTATTAGATATCTCTAAGTCTAGCCCCACTGATTCGTCGTTTGCGTAGTAGATTGCTAACCGAGCCCGGGGTTTACCATGCGCTTGACGATGGTCTTCTGCCGCTTTTGGCAGCTGCGTCCCTACCCCGAACATGACCCCAATTCGCTTAGCAACAAGCTTCTGTCACGCTACACTCCTACTGCTAGCATCATCCTTATCGTGCTCTATCGATCGTCGGGAAAAGGTGTACATTATCCAGAGTGCACGCAACGTCAAATACAATCAGCTCGTGCAAGTGGTTCTGGCAACGGACACGCGAGGGATCGCTGACCCTGGCTTATCGTACAACGAGCCCATGCTCTACCGTTAGATCGCCACTACGCCTGCCGCATTGCAACACACTTTAGCCATTACACCAATGGACACCCAGTATTCTGCACTGTAATCGCCGCGGAAACTCCGTGAGCGGCAGACTGGAACTATGAGCGTCAGTATCTCAACGGGCCCTGGACGGGAGTTGGAGTCGGAAGCGATCCATGGTATATGTTAAGTTCGTCGACCTACATGTTGAGGCCTTTGATGATCTGTACGATCTCTTTGAATCTGTCCAGCCTTGAACATGGCAGATGCAGCTAGAATACCTCTTCCAGTCGGCGCGGGTTATGGTATGTTCGACCGGAACCTTGTTAGACATAGTCACTTACAAACTCAGGCGTCGTCATCGGAATCGGCTTCTTCTTCGCCTTCCTGATGATGGGTATATCCTATCTCCAGAACAAATACACACGTTACTCAACCCAATCATCTGAAGAGTTCAATACAGCGTCTCGTTCTGTAAAGCCTGGTCTCATCGCCTCGGGTATTGTCTCCGCGTGGACATGGGCTGCTACACTGCTCCAGTCATCCACGGTAGCGTACCAGTATGGTGTCGCCGGGCCATTCTGGTACGCTGCAGGAGCTACTGTCCAGATCCTCATGTTTTCAATCTTGGCTTGCAAGGTCAAGCAGAACGCGCCTAGATGTCACACATACCTTGAGATCATCAAGGCGAGATATGGAACAATGGCACATTTGGTGTTCATGGTGTTCGCTTTTGTAACGAACATTTTGGTTGGCAGCCAACTTTTGCTAGGTGGAAGTGCGGTCGTCACCAGTTTAACAGGGATGCCGGTCTATGCGGCGGTCTTCCTCATTCCCGTTGGTATGTCAAGGCTAAAAGTTCTAACGTAGATCAATACTAACAAAAACAGGCGTGTGCGCCTATGTAATCCTCGGAGGCCTTCGAGCGACATTCATTTGCGACTACAGCCATACTTTGATCCTGATGATTATCATCCTATACTTCATGTTCAACGCCTACGCAGTCAGCCCACTAATCGGCTCACCGGGCCAAATGTACGAACTCCTCAAGAATGCCGGAACCCAGCGTCCAGTTGCCGGAAACCAAGATGGGTCATACGTCACGCTCAAATCCAACTTTGGACTAATCTTCGGTGTCATCCAACTCTGCTCTGGCTCCGGTACCGTATTCCTTGATCAAGCTTACTGGCAGAGGGCCATTGCTTCAAAGCCGTCCACTGCCGTACGCGCCTATCTGCTTGGCGGCATCGCTTGGTTCGCGATTCCATTTGGATTCTCGACAACCCTCGGCCTCGCTGCTGTCGCGCTCACTGATAACCCACGCTTCCCGACGTATCCAGAGGTACCATCCTCGGGCCAAATCTCATCTGGGCTAGCGGCTGCGTTTGCTGCAGAGACTCTGATGGGACAGGGAGGCGCTGTGGCGCTATTGGTAGTGCTGTTCATGGCCGTCACATCTTGTGCTTCTGCTGAGCTCATCGCCGTGTCATCGTTGCTGACATTCGACGTCTACAAAGCGTACATCTCTCCCAAAGCGGAGCCAAAACAACTGGTGTTTGTCTCGCACATGATGATATGTGTCTTCGGTCTGACCATGTCGGTATTCGCCTGCATCTGGAACGCAGCCTCGATTGATCTCGGCTGGCTATTCCTGTAAGCTTCCATTCCCCCCCGTCTTTCTCCTACCACGCACTAACAAAAGAACCCTAGTGTAATGGGTCTCCTGATAGGCGGCGCCGTCTTCCCCGCCGCCTTCGCCATAACCTGGCGCAAGCAGACCAAACTCGGCGCCATATCCGGCTGTCTCTCTGGCCTCGCCGCGGGTCTAACCGCCTGGCTCGCAACCGCCAAATCCTACTACGGCGAAATCACCGTCGAAACAACAGGAATGTCGTACCCGACTCTGGCTGGTAACCTGGCGGCCATCATGACAGGCCTCATCGTAACAACCACAATCACGCTCATCAAGCCTGACGATTTCGACTGGGAAATCACCCGCGCTATCAATGCTGTTGTTACGGATGGTGTAGGCGACGACGACACACATCCACCACCTACACCCGAACTCTGCGACTCGGGCGAGAAGAAGGTCGCAATGGACGCTCAAACTCAGCCTGCTGCCGTAGCACAAGCGGCAGACCTACCACCGCATCTCGCGCCTACGCTGGAAGAACAAGATGATCCCAAGACACTCCGCCGCGCCTTCAAAGTCGCCTGCGTATCCGCTTTCCTGCTCACTTTTATCCTTGATTTCCTTCTCCCCATGCCCATGTTCTTCTCGCATTACATCTTCTCCAAAGGTTTCTTCACGGGCTGGGTCGTTGTCAGTTTTATCTGGGTGTTTGCGAGTAGTGCGATTAGTTGCCTTTTGCCGATTTGGGAGACGAGAGGCAGCTTTACGACGCTTTTTAGGAAGATGGGGAGGGATATTGGGGGGAGAAGGGGGCAGTGAGTGAGTAAGTAAGGAAGCAGTGGATGAAAGGGATGTTGTAGGGGGGTTTTTCTGAGAGAGAGAGAGAGAGAGAGTAGCTGTGTCTTTTTGCAATGTACTCTGTACTTGGCCTATATTTGCGATATAGACATTACCATATCACCAAGGAGAGCCATTCATACCAAAACCCTCGCCATCTCATCAAGAGTTGAAAATTCTCGAATACAACTTCTCATGTCTTCCCACCCAAAGATCCATAACAGGCACACTCTGCCCCGCGTCCTCGACGGTACTATGCCACCCCTCCTGCACTAGCCCCCTTATTCTCTCCTGCAGCTCCGCGCTCGCAAGCACGGCTTGCGCCTGATACGGCCCCATGACGCTCGCCCTCACCGCGGCACTAACCACGGTCCGCGCATGCGAAAACAGAAACAGATACGCCGCCTGCTGCAGCGGCACAGCCAGGATACTCGTCACCAGCCCCCAGAGCGGCGCAAGATGTGCGCTGATATACTCGGACGAACGAAGCGCTTTTGAAAACGCCGCGAGCGAGTCTATCGCTACTAGCTGTCTCCCCACTTCCACATCATCACCACTGCTGCTACCGCTATACTCCCCTTTAAAACTGCGATCCCAAACCGCCAGCAACGCCCGCCCCTGCGCTACACTCGCCCGCCGCGCAACCGTACACGGCGTACTCGCGTCGAAGTCGTTGTCCAGCTTTTCTATGCAAGTCGGGTCGCGGTGCGCGGCGAGCACGTAGGGCAGCGATGTGCTGGCGAGCGTGGACAGCGATAGGCGGAGGAAGGTCTGGAAGGCTGGGAGTTGCGATGACGACGGTGGAGAGGGCCGGTGGTGCGCGAGGTAGGATTCTAGGCCGCTGCTGAAGGCGAAGGAGCCGAGGGGGAGGGCGGAGTCGGATAGGAGGAGGAGGGCGTGGAGGGCTGTTTATTGGTGGTGAGCTGGGGAGGGGGAGGCGGGATTGAGGGA
The DNA here is from genome assembly GCA_004380135.1 of Stemphylium vesicarium. Classification (NCBI taxonomy): domain Eukaryota; kingdom Fungi; phylum Ascomycota; class Dothideomycetes; order Pleosporales; family Pleosporaceae; genus Stemphylium; species Stemphylium vesicarium. The sequence goes on along the minus strand of QXCR01000107.1, from coordinate 45,026 downwards.
CGGACCTGCATCGGGAGTTTGCGATTGCGGTGGCGTGGGGACGGTGTGAGGGTTCAGTCTCGTTTTTGCATCGTGGAGACGTCGTTCGAGGTCCGCGACTTCTTCCTGCAGAGCGGCTTGGTCGTGGTGTGGTGAGCGCATCTTGAGAGGAGGGGCTGGGGATGCGGGTAGCGATGGGGGGTACCACAACGCGGCGGGTCTTGGCGACATTGCCGGATGTAGACTGCGGTATCCCACTTCAAGCGCAATGCATACTGTTTACATTTTGCAGGAGTACCATGCCAGTCCCCATCATCTCGTCTTCGTTTGTGTGAAGAAATTCATGATATTCGTTATGCAAAACCTAAACTTGGGTTTTTACCCAGAACAGAACAACGCCACGGAATCCCATCTGTGCCGTGTGAGGACTACTAGCTCCATTCCCATTTCCGATCCAATCCAGGTACAACCGGCACCATGGCCATAAAGGAGGGGGGTATAACCATCGTCATATGCGCCTAAAAGAAATCCAAACCACCATTCATTCCTCTTTGAACTGAAGAGAACCCATCGAATCCAGCCTCCTCTCTACGCCTCAGCGCTATCCTTCTTCGCGGCGGCGCCGTCTTTGGGAATATCAGCGAACATGAGTGTATCGCCGCCGCCACCACTCTTGCTCGACTCGAAGTTCTTAGAGCTCGTCTTCTTAAACAGAGTCTGTGGCTTCGATCTAAAAGATTAAATTAGCAAACATCCTTGCGATATATCCCATCCCATCCATTCGTCAGGTAAGCGTGGAGCAAAACTTACTTCTTCATCGCGTGCTTGGTCTTGAAGGCGGCCAGTTTCTGCGTCGCCGGACTCTGGATGTCGTCGGAGGGCGAGACGTACTTTTGCTCTCTGATGCAAAGGTTAAGACGCGACCATGGTATCTGGGTGAAGGGGAAAACTTACTGCTCGTCGTTCAGACGCGACTGTAGGACTTGACGGTGGTAGTCGAGGCTCTTGGTATCCTTCTTCTCCGCGTCCTCCTCGGGTGACGACATGGGCTTGACTTGCGCGTTTGTGTCGCGGGATGCGAGGACGTTGAGAGGCATTGCTGTGGGATAAATTTGCAGTTGCTGCAGGTGACGGGCGGCGATTTTGCTTGGGCGATCTTTTGCGAAAGCCTTCTTTTGAGTGGCGCGGGGGATGCAGTGGATGCAGGTAGCTGGATGCAGGTGTGATTTGAAAGGCTTCCGACGTGCGCGGCTGTCGTGGTTATAATAGTCGTCTCAAATGGTGTTTGTACTAGCAGCGTCGCGTGGGGCAACGGCGAGGGACGCGTTTGGCACGTCATTGCTCAGCCCTACACCCCTACTTCCAACGGGTCCCTGCACCTCACCATCCTTGGTTCTCACCCACTTTGAGCAACGCCTCTCACGTGGTTGGCTGTCACTTCACATTTTCATTAGCGTACCAGTTAAGCGTCCGCGGGCGACCAGCTTGATTCCGTGTGAGTCACCATATTCCATTCGCCCTGATTTGGCACAGACTGTCCATATTAATCGGTTTGGCATTCTCTCCCTCATTCATACCGGGCTCCGTAGAAGCCCGTCATATTTATCTAGCCCACGCCCATTGAAACATCGCTAACCGAATAAATACGCTCAGGTCGTCTTCTAAAACATGCGAATCCATGTCATCTGGACATGCACCACGGCTCTGATCGTACATGCTCCCATGCCGTCAAACACCAACGCCATGGAATGTAGCAGATAGCCATCCGCAAAACGCCAACGTATCCAAGGCACCACATAGTGCTTAGTCGCAAGAATTGCCCTCAACGCTGATGTAAAATTGTAGAAAAAGGGTACTCAAAGAAATGCAGTAATGTACAGGAGGCAAAGAGCTGATGAAAACAGGATGCAGGCCGAGTCCTAGACCCTACAAATGCACGCGCATGGTATCGTTGCTACCAAAGGCCTTGCCGCAGTTCGGGCACTTCCTCGCGCGGTTGGTGAGTCGGTCTTGTACGCACTGGTCGCAGAACATGTGCCCACAAGTTTTGATGACCGTGTTCTTCAGTTTGCTCTTGCAGATCTGGCACTGAATCAACAGTTCCATGGTCGAAACTTCAGAGCTCTGGTTGGCGGTGCTCTTCTTCTTGTAGATTTGCACTTGTTTCTCCAGTCCCGTCACCTGTGCGGCCAGCTTGTCTCGCTCAGTTTCCGACTCGCGTTGAGCATGCTTCGCGGCAGTGCACGTCGCGTCCTTGGCTTCGACAAGTTTCTTCAGCTCCGCTATTTGGGTGACCTGGCCCTCAGCCGTAATGGCATTCTCGTTGACCTTCTGTTGCAGCTGGCGGTGCTGGATGGAAAGTTCATCCATCTGGGACCGCATTTCCGCTGTTTGCTTCTCCAGTTTGTCTACTAATGATCGACTAAGAGAATCCGCCTCTTTCAATTGCGAGACAACTTCGGTCGCTTTTCTGGACTGAGCATGCAGGATTCGGATTTGCTGCTCTAGTTCCCCCTTGGTCTTCATGGCGGCGAAAAACTTTTGGTCTGCTTTCGCCTTATCCGCGTTCGCTTTGGCAATGTTCTCTTCCCAGCTGGCAATCTCGGCAATCTTCTTGCTCGCAATGGCCTGCGCCTTCTTCCATGCTGACTCCATAGACGGCAGCTCGTTACTCAAGATTTTGGCCTGGCTTTCGAGCTTCAGCACCTTCGCGCGCAGCTGCTCCGGTGTCAAGTTGTCCAGCTCCGAAGGTTCTTGGTCCATGGACGCCTGCTGTTCCGAAATCTGCAGGCGCAGTCGCTCGCATTCAGATTCCAGCGCCGCAATCCTACTGTCACAAGCACTCATGAGTTGTTTCGACTGCTCGATGGACTCTTTTGAATCTTTATGGCTGGCTTCCAGAACGTTGTTCTTGCTTACAAGCTCATCACGGGCGTTTCGGATGCGTGCACAGTTTGCTTCTGCTTGTGAAACATGGCTTGCGTGCTCCGCCAAAGTCGTACGGACTTCTTCGTCGACCTTGATCCGGTAGGCTGTTCGCTCGGCCTGGTTTTTTTGCGCCTCCTCTCGTAAAGAAATGTTTTGTGCTTCCAGGTTGTTGATGCGCTTAATGACGTCTTCGTGTTGACTCTTGATAGCCTTGAACAAATCTGTTTTGGCGTAGTCGTCGTCAGACAGTCCGGTAAGCTTGACTCTCAGGGCAGAAACCTCTTCTGTGAGCTTCTTGTTTTCCTGCTCAATCTGTTCGAGGTGTTGTTTCCTTTTGGCCGCCTCTGCTATAGCTTGGTTCTTTGTAGTTTCCAGCTCCTCGCTGATGGGTCCCGGTGAGGTGCCGTTGACTGCATCTGTTCCATTGCTTGCTGATGGTGCCTCCTCTTTCGCAGGGGCGCTAGTCCCGACTGCTTGTTGCTCTAGCTTCTGAACCTGGGCGCTCTTCAGCCGGTCGAGCTTCTTCTCGGCGACAAGATAACGGTGAGTAGCGGTGTCCAATCTGTCAGATAATTGCTCCTTCTCAGTCGCAACCCGCTGCAGACGAATGACATGCTCCTTCTCGCTAGTTAGGAGTTCCGAGAGCTTTTTCTGGAGATCTGCAACCTCGGGACTGCTTGCCGGAAATCTGGCAAAAAGATCGGATAGTGAAGATAGAATGCTCTCTTTGCGCTTGGACAGATGTCGCTTGAAAGTTTCATTCTCCTCGCAAAGGAGGGCTGAAGGTACCGAGGGAGAGGATTCGGACGCGCCTGAAGATGCAGGCAGCTGGTCAGCACCCCGGAGTTTGATTTCATCGATAAGCTAAGAAGCCATTAGCATCACCTCAATCAAAACCCGTGGGTATACTGACCTGATCAAACCAAGCATCAATTGTTCGCAGATGGTCATCGTGGTGCTTCGAACGGCCCTCCAACTCGCTCAGTTGTGACTCGACGGTGGCCTTCTCGCGCTTGAACTCGCGCATCTGGCGGAGAATGGCATCTTTCTGGAAAGCCTGTAGCGTTGCAGTGTCAGCGAGGGAGTGCGCCGGGGGCTGAGGGCGAGGGCGGGTGGTGATCGGGGGGCGAACCTCTAGGTCATCTTTCCAAGGCAAGTCAGCGTCTGGGTGGGAGCGAGCACCGTTGACAGTCACGGCTTGCCTCTTAGCAGGAGGAGCAGAGTCTTCGTTGATGGGCCGCTTTCGGTCCTCCATCTTGACAGCGTCAAGCGATGGGGGTGCGACTGTCCTGGCTTCGAGCCTCATCGAGGTGACGCCGGCTTTGTCTGAAGGGCACCGAGATGCGCGCGCGTTCAGACCATTAATGAGAGATGAAGGAGCGACTTTAATGAGGCAGGCGACAGGCGATCGAGAGGCAGCGGGTAAGGAGAGTAGGGAGGGTGGTTGGGTGTCGTGTGAGGCCGTAAGTAGCTGAGGAGACGGTGGGCGTGGAGCGAAGAGAGTTCCTTGGGTGCCAAGAGGGTGGCTAGTGGCGCGCTAGGCCGTGGTCTGTGTCGGGTTAGAAACGCGACGCCCGCGCTCTCTCTCTGTTGAAGTTGTGCCTGACCATTCCCCACCAAATGTGAGAAAGAGATTGACAGCAGCCATACATTGGCTTAGAGGCGGTTAATCAGAGTAAAATGTCTGCGGAGGAGCCATCCACGGGCGGCGACAAGGCCCCGGCCGCGGCGCCCAAGCCTGCTGCGACTTTTAGTTCTTTCATCAACAGTGCGTCGTCCCTATGTAGAAGCCCCGAACAGACTCCGCTAAGGCATGGTAACTAGAGAACACGACGGGCAAGAAGTTTGCTCCCAAGGCTGCACGAAGGCGACCAGGCGCTGCGCCTGCGCCCGCGCCTACACCAGCGCCCTCTGCACTAGAAACACCTTCATCGACTGCTGAAGCGCACCCGTTGCAAGCCGAGCCAGAGTCCTCCAATGCGCCCACTGCTGAGCCGTCGATTACCGCACAGCTACCTACGCCAGCTGCGACCCAGGAGCCTGTAGCAGAGAGCGCGCCCCAGCCAGTCTCGAGTACAGTCAAACCGGCGCCTGCACCTACATCCACGTCCACGCCCGTAGTCACGAGCGCTCCTCCACCCGACCCTACGCCTAGCGAACCCCTCCCAACTCCTGCCCAAACACAAGCGAATAGTGCGCCACACACTGCTGTGCAGCCTTCGTCGCCCCGGGGCCTCACTACCCAATACCTCGAGGACGACATCGAAGCAGGCAGATCACCCAAGAGACGGCGCATAGAACCACCCGCGCAACCAGATACCGCTACTAGCCGAATTAACGTCCCAAGTACAACCGGCCCAACTACCTCACTAGACGAAACAGCTTCGCAGCAGCCTGCAGTCGACCTCGCCCTCGCCGTTTCCGTACCAGCCATAAATGAAGATGGAGAACAACCAGCAAACACCGACACTGCGCAACAGCCCGACGACCCACAGGCTCTTCCACAGCCGCGAAAGAGGAGGCAACTACCATGGACGGCGGTAAATCACCCTACCGAGGGTAGCGAAGACACCGCGACTGCTGCACCCGCACGAAAACCCCGCCAACCTCCTAAACCACGCGCGAACCGCAGGTCTGCAGCAGACGCAGACCCTGATCACGTCGAAGAAGACGGCCAAGAGGTCGCAGCACAACCGAAGAAAGCAAGGAAGCCTAGGAAGCCCAAGGGAGCTCTAAGTAGCGAAGTAGTCGAAGGACCGGAGAGCGAAGTTGGACGGATCGCCGACGAGATTGTAGCGGCCGCCGTACGTCGCAAACCCAAGCCAAAGAAGCGGAGAAAGGCCACGCCAGAGGGCGACGAGGTTGATGGAATTGACGGTGAAGACGGCACGAGGAAAGAGAAGAAACGGAGAGGACGGCCACCACGCGAAGCCACACCGTCAGATGCCGAAGACCAAACCATTGACCCCGATGTCACCTACATGGACTCCCTGGCTGCTCGCACAGTTCGCTGGGGAAAACTATCCGCCCGTGAAAAGGAAATGCGAACCATCGATTGGGACGCAGTCAAACAGCGCCGGAGAGAGGAAGACTCCAAGACCATAGTCTCCAAAGCCCAACAGGAAGCAGCAGACAGAGCTTTAGCTGAAGCAGGAGCAGAGCTCGCTGCACAAACCGAACGGCGCCCCCAGCTCCGAGTAAATGCCGACGGCGTCATGGAGGTGGTGCCTGAATCTGGATTCATCGATCGCGAGGGTGATGCAGAGAGAGAACTCGAGGCCATGGTTGTCACCGAAGACCAAGACATCACCGCCCGCCTAACGACCCGCAGCTTCATGAAGAACAATAAGCGCTTCCCTAATGAATTTCTACTGCCCGGCCAAGGACGACGCTGGACCGCCGAGCTCACAGAGCTGTTCTACCAAGGCCTAAAGTCCTTCGGCACAGACTTCCAAATGATATCCCAGATGTTTCCCGGCTTCACCCGCCGCTCCATCAAGACCAAATTCACACGCGAAGAGCGCGAGAACCCCGAAGGCATCAGGGAAGCACTACAAAGCCGTAGCGAACTCAATGCCGGCGGCTGGGGCGTCTTCCTCGAGAAGTCGAACAAGACTGAGGAATCATTCGTCGATGCTGATGAAATCAAGCGCCAGATGGCAGACAAAGAAGCAGAGTTCAAGGAACGCATAGCAGCTGCCAAAGCAGAGACGCTGGAAAGAAAGCGCCAAAGAGAACTCGCTGGCATCGACGAGGATGGAAATCCTCTGGGTGATGGAGCGGCGAATAAGGACAAGGGAAAGAAGAAGCGAGGCAAAAATAAGCAGGTCACGTTTCAGGAAGAGCAGGGCGTGGAGATTGTGGGTGAGGTGGGCGATGATGATACTTGGGGTCAGGAGTAAAACACAATGGACAGACGTGTCGAACACGTAATGGAAACGTACTTTGATAGGAACGGTGGTGCAAGCAGTGGAGCGAGTTTGGTGATGCGCTAGTAGAAGTCGATGATTGACGAACCATGATACCCAGATATTAAATTCACGGCCTCGAAAGTAAAACTCAACGTGCATCCATTGTTGCTAACGATTTGCTGTGCATTCTCCAAGTTCAGCGAGTGAAAGTCAAGAACGACATTGCATTAAACGTCATGTGACATTATTATTACTATTACACTGATAATTACGAGTGGACAAACACCAGACGCCTCGCTACATTACTCAAAACAACAAAGGAAGATCAAACACCTCCCAGCGCATCTACCCCCATTCTCACTTGGCTGCAAACCTACTCTTAGCCCTCAACTTGGCCCCAAAGAAAAAGAGTACATAAACGCCCACGCTGCATCCAGCCGCCAAGCCAGCGAGCAACGAAACGCCACGATCCACACCAAGATTGTGGAAAAGCGGGTATGAGAAGTGAATCGCGCCCGTGGCAAGCGCACTCCTCAGGAAATCATTGCCCGCGAACAAGCTAGCCGCATACTGAGGATATACAAGCGGGAGGTACAAGAAGATACACTGGATGATGAGAAAGATGCCAACCGTCGTAATCACAATGCCAATGCAAGACACGATCCAGTGAATGTCGGGGTTGCTCGTCCAGCCAAAGATGAACAGGCCGATGGGTACAAGGAAGGTGACAAAGAGGGCGGGGATGAGGCGGCGTTCCGGGCTGCCGAGGCCGTGGAGACGAATCTCTGGTTCGACGCGGTAGTAAATGTACCACCAGTACCACGCTATGCTCAGCACGACACCGACTGTGACGGACAAGAAGGTCAGGCCCAATTCACCGAGATTGAAATGGTACATTTCCGAGTAGACGAGCGGGAACGCCTCGAAGAAGGAGTAGAAGATGGCATAGACGATGGCTGTGTAGACGGCTGTGAAGGCTATACTGGGGTCCAATAGCATGAGTTCGAACGGGCGCCAGAGGGCTTCGATGGCGATGGCACGGGGGGTGAGATTGGCCTGGTCAATTTCCGACTGGCTTTTCAGTCTGTCGTCGCCGGTGAGGAGACGCAGGCGCTGAGCGCGACGTAGCAAGATTGTTGCGGACGAAGTCTCCGGGAGGAGGAGGAAGAGAGCGATGAAGATTGGTGCGTTCATCCAGAGCATCTCCCAGAGCGACCATCGCCAGTTCTCGGCTGCGACGCTGAAGCCGCTGATTATAGGGCCGAGAGCCGGGCCGCAGGTCGCTGCAAAGGCCCATAGCGAGAGCACGTATGGGAGCTTGATCAGGCTGTACATGTCTTGGAGCGTTGCGCCTCCAGTAGCTAGACACGGGCTTCCGAAGAAACCTTGCAGGAATCGCAGCACGATGAGGCCGGCAAAGTTATCTACTAGCGCCGTGGGCACGAGCAGGATAACGAAGATGGCGTAGGAGACGATGTAAGGTGGGTTTCGACCGATGACTGGAATCTCGCTCAAGGGGGAGAAGAGCAGGGGCCCGATGCCATATGCGAGAACGTACATGGACAGTCCAAGAGATGCGGCACCAATGTCCACGCCGAACCGTGCCATGACGCCGGGTATGCTGGGGCTGTAGATTGCGCTACCCATATACACGCCCATGGTGTAGATCAGGATCAAGCCGAGGACGAGGCCCTTTTTGCCAAAACTCCAGTTTTGCGGGTTCGCTGCGTCGTCTGTGTCGTACCAGTCTACTAGTATTGTGCCGTCGTCAAGCGTCGAGGGCTCGATTGGTCGACTGGGCCCTCTCTTTACGGAGGCAAGTGTGAACTGCTGTTCAAGATCTGCCCGTGTAGTCGACTTGTGCAGAGCGGTCCGCGTCCCAACGCGCGATATTTGGGACCGTGCTGTGTGCTGTGTTCGTGCAGTCTGCACTTTTTCCAGATCGGCCGCAGAGTTGTCATCTTCGTTGTTCGACTCTTGTTTCTCTAGAACAGTCTCAGGGTTTTCTGCTTCCATTTGTGGGACTCGGGTGGCGGCTGAGCTAAGACGCCTCGGATCCGGTTGCACATGGAGAAAGTATGTTGCTGGGATCACGAAGTTTGGGAGCTCTTCGGGGTACTTGAGAATTCGGTTGTTGGTGAGGTATCTGAGGATTTGCCCAATCGGGGCGTCCCGGATGAGGGCCGAAACCATCTTGTGGTGTTGTCTGATGGTGTCCAATATATAAGGGTGGAGTTTGATCAAAGTCAACAGGCGAGAATGATAAGAGTGGGATTGCTGTGATGATGGTAGTTGTTGATAGAGCTTTACCACTGCGACTTCCAGCAATACTTATCCTCTTGGAGCACAACACCCTACGGAGATATTTTGTAGAGTCATCTCGCATATGCTGTTTCATAATCGAGACATCTCACAAAGCACAGAGAAGGTTACAAATCGCCGCACCAGAAACCCCGGCGATATGGCCGTAAGGCCCTGGGCAATTAATGAAATTCGTCCATCATACCGGGTTGCAGCATGGCATTCGTGCGTAGCCTAGAATGCATGTCGAATTTGCTGAGGCAGATAGCACGCAATTTGATTGGAATGGGAAAGAAATCATGGTTTACGACAGGTGTTGCTCTCTAAGCAGGCTTACAGTAAGCAGGAGCGCTAGCCGCGTTTGGTTAGAGGCGCTCTGTTGTGGTGGTTAGCTTCCTCCTTGATTTTTAATCCGGTACCACCCTAAACTCCGCCGGTACGTCATACATGTCTGTTAATGCTGATGCTCGTCCGGATTGGTTTTGCGGAGTGTAGGATGCGAATGGCTTGCGTCGGTGCGTTCATTGAGCTGCTCTTTTACTGAGCCCAATACCAAGAGATCGACGCCTTTGCGAGGGGGAAGCGTTGAAGCTGCTTGACACACGGCTTCGTTGACTGAATCGCAGCTATGCCTCAAAAATGATGTTATGGTGTTTCGTAAGGAGTCTGGCTGGACTTCGATGTTATTCGGAAAGTTGTAGTCTCCATGCGATTATAATTATGTCTTGCCTTATTGCAACTCTTGATCATGGGTGTTCTCAATTCTGCTGAAATCCAGCCTGATCAAGAAGACCCGGACGATAAGCTTGTGTCTGGAAGCGTAGACGACCCGTCGTTGGGGAAGTTATAACCGAGCGTCGCATACATGGCACAGCCCCACTCCTGCCCCTCTGTGACAGCTGCCCATTAGGCGACTGCTTCCATTACTCCAAACTCCCAGCGTCCCTTTGCAAATTATACTATTTTATGATCTATCCTAAGTGTCTTTGAAGGCCCAATCTTAGCAACGTCTGCACGGCATGGTAGGTATCCTTGCGCATTCTCCATGTTTTCTACGCGTCTCACTCGCACGACGCTCTGCAGCTGTTGCCAAAACCTAGTTTTCGTCGATCCTCGAGAGCTCAACCACCCATGTGTGAAGAAACTGTATGCTCATTGGATTGATAATAGAGCGGCAAGAAATCTTGTTTGCGTGCATCAACCTTCATGAGAAGCTCTGAAGCTCTCTACAACACATGGCTGTCGGTCATGCGCCTTAATCGCCTTCCAAATTCTAGAGCACCCCGATATCGAAACTTTTAGCAGCACACATGCCGTCGTACTTCATCGATCGTAATATGAACGATTAGATCCATCAGGCTGGTGTTGTATCTTCATCGCAGAACGTAAGATCGGAAGATTCTTCTTGACAGAAGAGCCTCTGCCTGGCATGATTGACCAAGCACCTGCCGATTTTGTCTATTGAATTCATTGTGTAGATGGCCTATCCGCTCTGTTCGACCGCTCTTGCGATCTTTTGCCACAACCAGAGGGCCAGCATCACCCCATCGGTCAACCAGTGAACAACCACACAGGCTCGAACCACAATATAAAATTCATCAAGACCTGGCTTCAAAATTGCCTAGATTTGCATAGCTTCTGTGCCAGCTGTCTATCTTCAGAGACGCTACCGCCATTACCCACAAGGGTCATAGATCTCATAGACCCACAACGACCTCACATCATTGAAACAGCGGGAAAGCGGACAGAATATTTCACTCTTAGTTATTGCTGGGGCAGTGGGATACGGCTACTGAGTACTAGAAGCACGGGATCTTACGAGGAAATTCAGCACAAGCTGCCCGTGGATGCCTCTCTGCCGAGAACGTTTAAAGAGTCTTTCGATGTGACTCGCAGTCTTGGACATCATTACCTGTGGATAGATGCTTTATGTGTCATTCAGGATGACCCGATAGATTTTGAGAAAGTGATGGCTCAAATGGGGAAAATCTATCGCGATGCGACTTTAACCATCGTGGCGGACGACAGTCCAGACACTGGTTCTGGTCTCTTTGCTGCACGAGACCCGCGTCCTTTGAAACTCTGCAATATCACCACGACATTTATTGCTTATAATCAGCGCTTCACAAGACATGACTATATTAGTTGCAGGGATCGGGGTGAGCCCCATAGATTTACTCGGGAAAGAGCCCAGACACTTCAAGAGGAGCTGATGTCAGGGCGCTTGCTCGTCTTTACGACTAAATATGTCGAATTTGTGTGCATGAGCGAGAAGGTTGACGAATTTACCCCACAGATGAAACCCTGGGACACAGAGGGTAACAGGGATGACGAACGTTCTTTTTGCAAGGCTCCTGAGCGGTTAATGTTTTAGGCGACGCAGTACGTATTCAATAGTCAAAGGAGTTGGAATTGGGCGTAATGATCATTTCGATAACTGGCATTGGCTGGTAGGAGCGAGATACAACCAACGAAAGTTCAGCTTTGAAACAGACAAGCTGCTAGCCATTGGAGGCTTAGCAAACTTGATGCAGGAAAGCTTCTCTGCAACCTACGTTGCAGGACTGTGGAAAGAAAACATACATGTCGGCTTATGCTGGCAGGTTGAGGTCGACGATATGGAAACGGGGGACATTAATGACTCTGTGCCCGAGTATGTGGTACCATCATGGTCGTGGGCATCCGTTCATGGTCATAGGATCCGATTCCCATTGAATTTTTCACGCTTCTCGGGCGGGAAAAAGTCATGGAAGTTTTGGATTACGATATTTGCTACCCACCCGGACCGCTGGCAGCTTTTGTTCGCATTACATCTGTCAAGCTGACTATTCGCACAATGGTACGGCGAGCGGTCCTGAAAAGCCAAAACTCCTTCCTAGAGGCTACAACTGGTTTGTCGAGGCAGTGGATCCGTCCACAGAGGGTTCTTTTGGAATCGTATCCCTCGACTCTTGAACATTGTACCGAAGTGTTATAAACAACGCCTTCAGCTGTACGGAATTCGATTCTCATAGCCTCAAAGGCGGGAGTGGAGGTCAGTTCCATGGAACCTGCCAGTCCTCATCGCAAGGTGTTGAGATTTGGTTGGCTTCGTGTCTTCTCAAAGCTGGGGAATACCCTACTCTTGCTCTCATTCTAAGCGATGAAGAGAAGCAAGAGTATCGCAGAGTTGAAATAATGAACTACGATAAGTGCATAAGGAAAGGCAAACGAGTGGAAGAATGGGAGGGGGAGTTTGATACCAAGATCATCCATCTTATCTGAAGCGAAAACAACATGCTTTCTGTACAAGCAGCGCACGGTTCTGATGTTGACAAGAAATGTTTTTGTTACTCCGCTACATGGGTACATGGATCCACGCGCTTCTCCTATCCTACCTTTATCCTAGGTGTACGCAATCGTACAACCTATGCTACACACGTGCTCCATGGCTTGTACGAGATCGTACTGGAGTTCCGTACCATACGGGCCCAATTCCGATCCCACCGCCCCATCTTAAGCCGCTAGCATCATCAGGACGCTCTACGAAGGATGCAAGCACGGTCGATGCATTGTTGCATCTAGATTTTAACCCTGGCAATGCCGATACGCTAAATCTCGAGCTTGGCATTAACCGCACAAGGACCAAGTTCGGCAGATAAAGCATTGAAGCATCGCGCGAGTTCGCAACTTGACTTTGCGGCCTTGAAGCCTATGTCTAAGATATTTAGAGTGCGCCAATCTAGCCATTGTTACCCGCGCGTGCTGCAGGAAGTGCGCGGGCTGAAGCTCATCGACCTTGATCTAGAGCGGGAAAGGATGTACTCCCAATGGACAATTATTACGAGATCTCGATTTCTTCGAATATTTAATCCGTAGGGGAGCCATTCGGATGGATAGCGATGGAAAGGGTATCTCCACTCGTGATGGGATGCGAAAGCTGCTGCGCAGAGTTCAAGACACCAGGAGATCCAGGAAGGAGCATGTAGATTGGAAGGCTGAGGAGGTCTGGATGCTAAAAGCCGTTGTCTAGGGTGACAGCTTGTGGAAAAGTAGGTTTGCTAGTACAGATGACCTAAAATCTAAGCTCGATATGAAAGAATACGTTTAGCTGACTGGAAAATGCATTACTAATCATGACACTCCGAGGTCCGAACCCAATTTGGTCCAGTCCAACTAAACGCTAATAACAGGGTCTTGGAAAACCAAACCCGCAAGCTACCTCATGAATCCTTCGATACACTGATTTCTACAGTTCTTCTTCCCCATGGCCCTTTGCGCTTTGACAAGCACAAGCGATGAAGACATGTGCGACGCAAAGTCTACATCGTGCCTTTGGGCGGCAGATTTACAAGCGCTCCGCCTGACAACGGATCCCGATACCAATTCTCTTCCGCATCGCCCAAGCAATCTCCCACTCTCACCAGCTTATATCCGTGTTCCCTGGCTTTATCGATCATGAACTGGGTGTAGCCATGCACCGTGCGCTTATGCGTATCGTGTGCTAGGTTCAGCCACGCTCGAGTCCTGTCAGCATTGGTAGTCTTAATCTTGTTAAGGAAGTGTTCCTCTGCGTGAGTAAAGTTCCCTTCCCAGTCTCTGCCGTCTAAATCGAACGAAGTCTGTCATTTATAGTTAGCGACTTTCCTTGTCTGGCTCAGCAGCGGTATCCTGCGGCACTCACCACGTGGTACCCTAGCGCTTCCATATCCTCCTGACAGCCAACGGTATTGCACTTGTTGAACGGCGGCCGCATGTACGTGGGAAAGAAGCCTAGTATGGCGCTGAGCGCTATTTCCGCCTTGATGTTATCATCTTTACGTTCTTGCGAGTTCAGCTGCGTGTCCATGTTCCGGTGGCTCCACGTATGTCCCGCGATCTGGTGTCCTTCATTGTACATCCTTCTGATGATTGCAGGTTTTTTGTCGCTCCGGTGATTGATCAGATCTTCATACAAATTCACAGTTCTGATGAAGAAGGTTGCTTTGACATCATTTGCCTTCAGGATGTCCAACAAGTCAGAAGTCCATTGCGAAGGGCCGTCATCGAACGTCAACGCAAGCGTGTCTTCCACGGTACACCTCTGAAACTTCTGACCATAGGGAACGCTTCCTAGCTTTGGCCGGGGGGTAATCGAAGTATTAAACCCTGGTGGCCATTGTGTTCCATCGCAAGCTAAACCGTACTCAAGAAGGCACAATGATGCACCAGCAAAGTTTGGATCTGACATGCGGTATCCCTACTCGGTTGGAGTCAATCAGAAAGTAGCTAATGCAGTGAGACCAAAACTACCTACCTCCTTCGAACAACAACGACTACAGGAAGGTTCTAGAACACCCGGTCCACATCTCCCATAGGTAAGGTTCTCAGCACGAAGCAGTGGCTGCACTACTGGACATATGTTCCCCACAGGATAGTAGTAAAATGGGCTGAAAGCTCCTACTGCGCTGCTCATGATGGATTGTAGGTTTGTTTTGCTACCCCAGCAAGTCCTCCAGTAGTAACAACCATCTTCAATATGAGTCCAGACCGCAGCGTTGCGTAAGCCTCTCGCCCGGGCTGCCGTTTTCAACGCCTGTGCTGCGCGCAAAGCGTATGCTCACCGCTCACGTCGTACATGGCTATGCCACACAGACAACAGTGCGCCACAGAAGGCCCGATATTGAACATCGAAAGGACATTACCCGGTTCTGAGTGAGACACTGGGGTGATCCAAGGCCAGAAGTTTCCGAGGAACATTGTGTGGGCCGAATGCGAAGCGTGATTTGCATGATCACCAAGTAGTGAGTGGACAGTGCGATCAAGTTAGAATGCTTAGGTCTCGCTACACTAATTATTAAGGTTATATGAGTCTAAAAATGTCCTGAAGAAGAGAATGCTTTGAACAACACACAGATCCCTGCTGGTATTGGCTAAAATCGCTTTTCCCAACCTAGCTGACAGTCTCCCCACCCTGAACCATATTTGGAAAATGATAGCATCTCCGTATACCTATCCGCTGTCATCGTTGCCAGATCTCAACCCGTACTCCTGCCAGATCTGTTAAAACGTCATAATTCAAAGGAGGCTGTTTTACTGCCACGACAATTGCGTTGAAATTTCCCAAGACTTCTGGTTTCCAGAGACTTTCTTGGAGCCTCGGTACCTCGGGTATCGCATCCTGGCTCACTAAAGGATCACAAAACATCAAATCCACTTCGCCCGAATGGCGCATAAAGTTGAGGAGCTGTAAGCCAGGCGAGTTGGACAAATCCGACTGGCCGGCCTTAAAGCCGACCCCGACCACGAGAAGGCTGGGCCGGTGGTTTGCCCCATGTTTCCGGTGATTTTCTTCCAGTATTGAGGTAAGGAGCTGACTGGCGATGCGTGAAGGACGTGTCATCATCCGTTCGTGGGCTTGTTGAAGTAATGGTAAGTTGCAAGTCGACATGAAGTATATTGGGTTGACGGGGATGCAATGTCCTCCGATGCCTAGTGAAGGGTACATTGGCAGATATCCAAAGGGCTTAGTAGCAGCTGTATGGGCTACTTCAAAAGGGTCGATTCCTAGCCCGTAACAAGCATCTGCCATTTCATTGGCATAGGCTATAGCTATTGTTCTTTGGCAGTTTTCGTAAAGCTTTGACATCTCCGCTACCTCGGGTTTGCGGACTGGGATGACGGTATCGAATACGGTCTCATACAACCGTTGGATCGCATCTAAAGACCCTGGGACGATGTCATCAAGTCCGGAAACCACTTTGGGTATCGATCTAGGCGGCGGTTCTATTCGTCCAGGGTCAATTCTCTATTCAGGTGTCAGATAATAGTCATCTTTAAGCTTTGCGAAGCTGTCTTACCTCTGGCGACATCCCAGCGAAAACACCACACGATCTAGCCAACGGCCCAACAAGCTCTCGCGTCATGCCTACTGCAACGGTACTCTCGATCACCACGATAGATCTATCGCTTACATAACGGTGGAGCATGCTCATTGCGCTTCGAACATGCGAAGAATCAACGTCGCCGTTCAGACCCAAAATCGTCGGCACGCAGACCAGAAAGTGAGAGGCGCCCTCCAAGTCTATTTCATCGTGGGAGAATTTGATTTTGTCGGATCTGGGATGCTTCAAACGTAGACTCTCTATTCGTGAAGCCGACACGTCATAACCGATAACCCGGAAAGCGGAGGAAAAGACCTCCATCAGATGTTCCCCAACATAGCCGACTCCGATGATTGCGATGGTGGTAGGTTCATTAGGCTCGGGAAAATGCAAAGCATCGGCTGCGCTTTGACATATTGACGGTATTGTGGAAGACATGGTAAGAGGATACTCGAGACGAAGAACGCGGAGAACCAGTAGTAAAGAGCGAGGACGATATCGGAGCAATGCATAGTTGACTTTAGGTGAAGCAATTTCAGTATATACCCGACTATGTACATGCCATCCTTTGAGACATACCAATGGGGTGGCAAGGTCCACTTGCGCACTGATGCATTAGGGCCGAATCTCAGTGCTTCCCTGGAATTAGCTTCGGCACTACTATAGCAGAGCGCTCGGGCCTGGTATTCGTAGACCATTGCGAGCTGACACATGCGTAGGAAGGTGAAGTGCCCATAGCAGTGGTAATGTAGGCAAGGAGTGCGATGCAGCGTCGCAGCCGTGTGAAGTCAGCACTGAACTTTACCCTATTCCGTAGGTACTGCCATCGCCTATAACTATGATCGGCTTTGGTCGTCAACTCGGAGCCAAGTGGAAGGACCTGTCCCGGCTCTGTCGTTTCATTTTGCCGTATTGCGCAAGTCTAGACCTGTTCTACAAGAGAAAAGTGGGCTGCAAACTCCAGACCACATTTTATTCTTCAAACAGCACTGATTTTCATACCCGAGAGATCAGCATATGTTCAAAATGAACAGTCTCGATACCAAAACCCCGGGGATTCACACCACGAGCGATTTCACGAACGCGCCCATCATGTTACAACGCCCATCACTCGCTATAACGTCCAAGACTTTGCGCACTGTCTTGGAGCATCTGCCTTCGGTAGATGCAAAGCGGTTAAGAATCGAGAAATATGTAGCATTTTCACTCCTCATCCCAATAAAGTAAGTGGAATATTCCTTCGTCATTCCAAAACGCAAGATCATGATCGCTAACTACCAAACCGCAGTCTCTTCATGGCGTACATGTTCCAGGATTATACTAGATTCTTCTGGTATCTTTTTCCACTTCTGATGCTCCGGTCCGTGGTAGATTTCATCGAGATTACCATGATAATCGTCTCCTACTTTGTACGGCGGGTTAATCCAGAAACTTCAAAGATTCCAGCAACATCAGAGAGTTTCGTCTACCTGCTTTGTTGCTACAACGAAACGTACGCGGAGATCATGACCTCACTAGTGTCCTTGGTCGAGCAAAAGTCGGTTGACGGCCACAAGAAAGCCATCGTCGTAGTCTGCGATGGGAGAGTCAGTAGCAAAGGCATGACCAAGACAGCCGCCGCACATCTGAAAGAAGACATCATCGAGCGCCCCACAATCATTCCCATGTCTCAGGCTTACACAGCTTGGGACAATGTACCAATGGACGCTGAGATCATCAAAGGAGAATTCAGGGGACTTCCAATCATCTGCATCATCAAGAACGAAAACCGAGGAAAACGAGATGGAATCGTCCTCGCACGCTCATTCCTCCACAAGTTCAATCACCGCGCTTCAAAGCCCTCGCTCGCAATGATGTCGCCCAAGCTTTTCGCCGAGCTCTCTGATTTCCTCGAGGAGGCATCCATTCAGTCGGTCGATTATACTGTTGGAATAGACGCTGATACTAGGTTCGACACAGAGTGCGTTTCCAACCTGATCCAGACTGTGAGGGAGGGCGAGCAGATTATCGGGGTGACTGGTTACATTCGAGCAGACCCCATGGCCTTAGGGCAATTCACCATTTCGTATCTCTACCAGAATGCGGAGTACATGGTCGGTCAGTACCGTCGTCGGCTGCGTCAAAGTCTCACTAGCGGGAGAGTGACGTGCCTGCCCGGGTGCTGTCAGCTTCTGCGCGTCCTGGAGTCCACGTGCGGCGACGACATTCTGCAAAAGTTTGGGTACTACCCCAAGCCCTCCGACGGCCTGTTTCGAACGATTCGGTCCATGATGAGCGAGGATAGAGATCACGTTTGTCTGGTTCTTTCTGAGAACGCCGACGTTCAGACACGTGTGTGTCACCATGCACGAGCGTATACTACAGCGCCACAAACTCCTTCCGTCTTCCTGAGTCAGCGTCGCCGATGGACGCTAGGTCCACTCACAAGTGACAGTCTCCTCTTGAGTCGCAGCTCGACCGGTTGGATGGAAAGGGTGGCTGCGTTTTCTTCGTTATTGCACTGGGTGGTGAACCCAGCACTCTTCTTCTCGAGGTTTTACCGTAAGTGCTCTCTCCAGCTGAACTTGGCAACATGCCCAGCTCTGACACCATACTCACAGGCGAACTTGACGCGCAAACCAAATTCTGGTTATTTTTCCTCGAAAACTATCGGGTAGTCTGGGACTTTCTGGTCACCATCTTGACATCGACTTCGATCCTTGACGCCGTACAGCTACTCATCGGATCAACCATGTACAGCTACTTCGGCCCCTTGGTCAACTTCATCACCCAACTCTACACCATGTACAACCTGGACGATTTCCGATGGGGTAAGACGCGAATCGGCATCGCGGAAAAAGAAGAATAGGAGGTTCTGCCGGGGCGTCGATCGCGGAGATCAGGGTCTTTGCACATGCGGTCAGGGGCGGCCTCGGGCGATTATGCAAACACGTACACGTATACGTCCATGTTTACTCATCAGCGAGTTTCAATTTCAACAACAGCAATCACACAACTTCATATGACCCACCTACCTGTTCACACCGCCATATTTGCTACGTAAGCTTTCTCAGACTAGATTAGCCGTAGAGGTCATTTCATAGCAGAGCCGCGAAACGCCAACGCTCTGATACCAAGGCCGTCGCGAGGATCTTTCTTGCTAGCAATGTCTGCACACCCACAGTTGTCAACAATCAATTAAGTGGGGATCGAGAGACGCAGCTTGACTTGATTGACTTCCTATTTGAGTCTAGCAGTTGCCTATATAGGCTTAAGTCTTACCCTTTTGCGTTAGTCACTCATCTGGATGTGTCAGATTGACTTGATTGTTGACAAGTCTGTGCACACCAGGTCGGACCGCCTCGACATTCAACACCGGCACGAAGCAAAATATCCGATCCGACGTCTCGGGGGGAGGTTGTACTAGAACAGATCATCCGAGCCCAATACGTATGCCCAGCATTAGACAAAGACCCCTAGACAAAAAGGGACAAGAAGTAAAAAACATCAAAACCCGGACATAATCAGTATAGCAGAAAGAACAATTGTTCACACAGCAAAGAGTAGCATAAAACCGTATACCACTTTACACAGAACACAGTTCCCTCCAAAAACAACACAACCAAAATCCCAAAACTTTCCTTTTCACTTTTATCCCTTAAACCACAAACAGCACGAAAGTAAAATAAAAACACCCCACCCAACACCGGTTCCGCGGACACAAGCCAACCTTGGACCTCCCATTCGCCAGAGCACCGCGCCACGCCGAACCCAAGACCGAGATCACGACTACCCGCCCCCTCCCCCCCCCAAATCAACGCAGCAAAAGATCAACAGCAAAAAAAACGTGCCACCCAAGACCACAGGGATCCCGCACACAAACAGCACCGTTTGACTCAGCAGGACTGACCGTGATAACGCCGCTGACAAAGGGACCTGGTGGGCTTATCGTAATAAGAATAAGAAAGAGGGATCAGCGTCTGTTTAAATTTTTAGTGGGATCGGAGTCTGGCCTTACACTTGTCATGTGCGGAGCAAGAACGAACGCTACTTGTGGTAACTGTATCGATTTCGTGTGTCGGTTCCGTGTGCGGAGTGGAAATGAGCGGGCGGGCTTGAACTTTTTTTTTTTGGTAAAAGTAAGCTATGAGATGTAAGATTAGGGCACGTGTGCGTTTTATGCTGCGTGTAATTCGATAAGAGTAGATGAAAACTGTAATGTGAGTGAGACCTTTTTTTCTTCTTTCATTTTGTGATACTTGGGGATTACGCATAGCTATATATTCATGGTAATGTAGCTTAGCTAGCCAGCCAAAATTACCAGCAGCGAGCAGCGAAAAGGGCTCCTGCGATAGTGGTTGGTAATACAGGACGGAAGAGAAAGAGGCAGGGTTCGGAAAAGAAAAAAAAACTGCCATCATGTGCCATGCAAGCACTATGGAAAAGATTTAACTCCATGATGATGATGCCACCCCCTTATAAAGAAAAACAGTTGGTACAATCTTTTTCAACTCTTTCGCTCGAGTCGAAGCCGTATGCTAGCATACACACGGTCGAATATCTCGGGGGTATCGTGATATATATGTATGCCTCTCTCTCTCTTGAGACCGCGATGGAAAACAACAAAAGATGAACGACGCCGCGCAATGCAAAAAAATCTCCGGCCCCAAAGTAGAAAAAACACAACTTGAACACATGAAAGGGAAATATAAAAAAAAATTAGGAGGGGGGGGGGGGAAGAGAACTTGCTTCGATGTGACCCATTACAACTGTTTTACTCATTCCGTTCCGTTCCGTTCCCGCTCTTTTATGCCCATAATCCTCCTCTCCGCCATGTCGTTTCCGCGACCCTCTCTGCTAATGATGAACGGTTCTACTTTCTTCTCTTAGGGTCACCGTTGTGACCTTGATCCAAGGGTTCGCGGCCCCGCTTGCGACCTTCGTCACCTCCCGTTCCGCCACCGCCTCGGCTCCTCCTATCGCGCTCGTCTCTTCCTGAAGCGCGTCCGTCGTCACGAGAGCCGCGCTCGCGTCGACTGCTCTCGCGGGGCTCACGGCCAGATCGAGACTCGCCTCCTCCTCCTTCTCGATCGCGTTCTCGGCGGCTGCTTTCTCGGTCGCCGCCGCGTTTTTCTCGTCCTCCGCGCTCACGCTCAGAGCCACGCTCGACTTCTACGCGCTCGGAAGGAGCGTTGCGGCTGCTTCGTTCATCGGGACGACGTTCGGATCGATCGGCTGAGCGCTCACGTCCTGAGCGATCGCTGCGTCTGCTTTCCCTGTGGCTTCGTGACTCTGAACGACCTTCTTCTTGGGGTGCACCTTCCGCCCTGCTCGGTGTCTCCTCATTCCGGCTACCTCTTGCATGTTGGTTCTCCACGCGGCTGGGTGTTGAGCCATGGGAAGGCGGCGGCATGGGGCTTGTCATACCACCTGATCCCTCCATTGGCCCATTGGCGCGAGTGGCGCCGCGGCCTCGCACGGGTGGGTTGGATGAAGGCGCGTTGCGGTCGCTCGATCGCTCAGCTGGCGCGTTCCCTGTCAAGACATTGTTGATAGCTCGCAATGGGTTACCAGCATTTCTTGACCCTCGCTCTGTAGCTGCAGGGCCCGTTGGAGGGCCTCGGCCAACTGGTGAAGATGGAATGGGGCCTTGAGGTGCTCTGTTAGAGCCTCGTGGGCCGCTTGGGGCGTTCGGTACGTTGGTCTGAAGCGGCGGTCCATTTGGTGCCCTGCCTTCAATGTTTACAAGTCTGCTGGGGTGGATGCCCGCAGGCAGTGATGTTGCGGGACCGCTTGGTGCGGTAGGCGCAGCAGGCTGTGATTGTGCGTGTGGTCGATCGCTACGAGGACCCGATGGAGGCGCTGGCTCGGAAGGCTGGTTCAGTCTCCCATAGTTAGGATCCTGGGCCTGATGTCCCGATGACCGCGGACCAGACGTGGGCTGAAACATTTCCCGGGACGCGCGAGAAGATGCAGCTGGGTCGTTACGTCCACGCGGTCCCGTAGGTGCGCCGGATGCCAGTTCCTCCCGTCGGTCTCGATTGCTAGGGGGTGGAGGCACGGGACGCTCGTCTCGATGGTCGCGCGGCGCATCGCTTCGCCCATGATAACCGGGTGCGCGCTCTTCGACCCTGCGGTCATCTCCACGCCTATCATCGCCGTGACGAGGAGAGTTTAGACGAGGCTCTCGCTCACGACGACTGTTATGGTCAGACCTTGGTGGTTCGTGTCTGCCATGTTCAGCTTGATTGATTAGAGCAGCGCGTGCTGGATTGACTGTAGGCTCTTCCTTAGCTGGGGTGGGCGGCTGGGATGGCCGCTGAGATCTGTCATTTTGCTCCGCACCGTAGGTACCATGAGTTGGCATAGCATCTCTGCGATATTCGTTGGCCAATGCCGAAGAAGACGGCATGCGACGTGGTTCCATGGTGGGAGGCACAGGATGCCCGCGAGGGTCGGAGCGCTCGCGTTGATCTCTCAGATCCCTAGTATCGCGTGTTTCCCAAGCAGGTGGCGGTCGTACTGGCGGCGCTCGTGTGTCGCGTGGTGGTGCTCGCAAAGCCCGGTCGTCGTAGTCGCGTTCTCTGCCAGACCATTCCCGATGCTCAGTCGCAGGAGGTATCCTCTCAGGGGTTCTACCGCCAGGGAGTCTGCCACGTCGACCAGGAGATGCTTCACGGTGACGCGGTAAGTCTGCAGAACGTTCAGGTCGGCCATAGTCGTTTGGTGGTGGACCTCGGCTATCATAACGGCCATGCGCGGTTTCAGACGCCCGGTCAATCACCGGCCCTTCCGATTGTCGCCCTCTCGATGGCCTGGAATCCGGCCGTGATGGCAAAGCGTGCGAAGGTCTTCCAGTTGAAGTGGGCTGTGCCGACGTGTTCCTGCTGTCCGGTCTCTGTGGTACAGACGATGGGTGCATCGGAGGGCCTGGTTTGGGGGCAGATCTACCCATCACCAGCTCCTGTTGAGATGGAGTAGATGAACGAGCGTCTGGATGCCTCGAAGCGGAGCTGGCAGGCTCTTTCTCCCTGGAAGAAGGCGCAGGTGTCCCGGGCGTCGATGCGTCCAATTCACGTGTTGGTGTTTGTTGGGCTCTATTGCTGAAAAATACCGATCAGTTTCACGATTGATTATAGGGGCGCGAGTCGTTCACTTACGTTTCGGGTTTTGGCTTGAAGGCAGGCGCAGTTGCGTTGAGCTTTGTGTCTTGGGGTTGCGGGGTCCTACCATTCTCCGGAGCGGCCTTGTCGCTTGCACTAGGTGTGCTTCCGGGTGCAGGTGTTGGCGCCGGTACCTGTGGTATATTAGCAGGCCATCGTGTGTAATGAAGCCGATGTACTTACGTTGCGGAATACATGGTCCTCTTGCCAGAGCTTTTCACCCTTGGTAATTGGACCCAGAACAGACTCCAACGACTTCTTAAGGTCACCTCTCTCCTCACCCTTACTCAGATGCTCGATCGTCTGCTTCAACTCTGTGCCCAAACTCTGGACCTTGGGGAAATTGGTGCCTAGCGCATGCAAAACGTTGATGGCATTGCGCATCTGCATGTAGCGCCCAGTCTCAAGACAGCTTTTCAGTGCAGTAGTAAGTGCCTTGTGCCACTTGAACAACACCATGCAAAACTGATCATACGTGAAGAAAGACGTGGCGTTCCCTTCTGCATCGTAGCTCCTTCCGAAACCAGGGAGATTCTTGTCGTGTCCATGTGCGTTCTTGGCGTAAGCATCGTCTTTGTTCTCATGCCAAACTTGCAACTCATGAAGTATGTCGCCGATGAACCGACCAAAAGACAAAGACTCTGCCTCGGTATACATGCTGATTATGTGCGTGAGCTTGTTAGTTGTGAACAGAACGTCCAATAGCCTGCTCATTCGGAACCCAGGCACGCCCGAGCTGTGCATGAACATGAGCATGGAAGATGCGTATTGCGCGTCTTCCAACGACATGCGACTGCGAGGAATGAAGCAGTCTTGGAGCAATGCATTATGCAGCGCGTCGCACTGCGGGCCAATCATTGGCACACCAGTGAACCAACCCCTGAGCTCAGCCCGCAAGCTGTCTTGTGTCGCAGCATTGGCTTTTGTGACGGTTTGCCGTTCTTCCTTGAGGAGAGGAATTTCACGCTTAGCACGTCGCATCTCCTCAGTCTCCGCTTTGGGAACGTTTGCTCGGTAACCGCGACGCTCGGGAACTAGGGCGGGGAGTTGACGCTCGAAGTATTCTATTGTTTCCTTGTATTGCTGGTCGATGCCACCAATGTCAACGTCTGGCAAGGATAGTTGCCAGAACGTGACGTAGTACGACAAGCATGGATGATCACCGAATGTATCGGGTAAATGTTGTTTGAGCTGATTCGCAAGATGCTCAATCTCCGTGTTTGGAACCTCGAGCAACGAAGTAGCATCCGAGACATCGGTAGCTTGGTTGACCGATTTTTCGCCAACGTTGGCAGCATCTGCCATTTCAACGTCTTCATCCGCCTTCGGTGTTTCAGTTGCCACTGTGTTGGCTTCAACACCACTCATTGTTGCATCACCATTTGACTGCGCATTGGTCATGAGCTTCGCACGCTGATCAGCTCGGAACGCATTGGCCTTGGCTGCTATACTCGTACGAGCGATAGTAAAAGCGACGTCTGGCTCGATGTTGAAGTTGGACATCATCTCGATCAGTGGAGGGAAAACAGAGTCGAAGTCGTCCACAGAGAGGTATGCCCGGAGGAGCTCCAGATATTGGAGGAGATTAGAACGAAGCTTGTCCACGTTGAAAAGAACCGGCTTATCGGGCACATCCTGCTGGTCGTCGCGGTGGACGTAGGCTTCCACATGTTGTGCAAGCGCAATGAGAATCTGCGGCCCAAGGCCCGTCTCCTTCAGACATCTCACAAGACGTCTTGCTGAAGAGCCGGCCAGGTGGCGGTAATCAGCCAAGCGATGTTGCAGGGTGAAGGTGCGAAGCGCGGGACCGGCACACAGTGCCAAAGTCATCGACTCAGAGACGGAACCACTGAGACCAATGCCGCCCATGGACTTAACCATTTGCTCAAGTACATCCAGCATGTACAGTTCACCTTCGGCAGTCAAGAGTTGACGCACGGTGAGTTGCAGTACGGGTACCGGATCCATCAAGTGGTACTTTGCGTAAGCTTTGCCAACAAATGTGGCAATATTCTTGAGCCATGGTGCGGATAGCATGCCATCGTCCTGATGCGAGCCTTTGTCGGGGCTCAGAAGGTAGGTAACCAGTGTCCAAGTCAGAACATCGTATCCGAGCAGGGTGAGGTATCGACTGCATTCTACCAAGGCAGTAATCATGTTGGGGTAGTTGACCAATTGCTTGACTGTCGTCTTGAAAACCCACCCGGGGCTGGCGTAAGAAATCTTGGCAATCTTGCGGCCGTATTCCTTCGTGTTGGTAGCAGAGATGCGGCTCATTGTCTTTTTGGTCTCATCCCGAACTTGTTCAAAGGCCTTTTTGCTTGCTGGCTTGAGAATTCCGTTGAACCATTGCTGATAAATGGTGTATCGAGTGGCCGTATCGAAATGCTTGAACAAGTCCCATACCTCGTTGATGATTCCAGGGTTTCTGCCGGTGAAGGATACTGCAGGAGCTATGAAAGTCGATGAGAAGTTGATCCATCGCTTTCGATTCTCCTCCGAGGGGTCGTCAGCAAGGCTGCGATTGCCGATGCGTATGATCTTGGTCAGAAGCACAGTGTCCTTGCCACACTCTGCTCCTACCAGGCCTAGAAGACTGGTGCAAAGTTTGATAACATCGTCCACCTCTTGACACACAGGCACGTTGTCTACCCAGTCCTCCCAGTAAAACTTGTAATCTACGCCCCCATCCTTGTCCTTTTGGTCAGGCCTGGCCCATCGGAGAGTCCGTCGAGGAATAAAGTCGCTTGGCCTCTGTGGACCACGAACACCGGAACCCTTGGAAGAGACGGGCGGTTCTACGACGGAGGGTGGCTTTGACGCTTCGTACACTTTGCTCAAGGAGTAGTGCGCTAAGCGGAATATGAGCGTCCGTAGCTCAGGATAGACTTCGAGGAACCAGGGATGTCTTCCAAGAATAAATAATGACTCGGGTAGCGCGCCGATACACAACAAACTCTTCAGAAGCTCGTATTTCTGGTCAGTGGGCTCGGGTAGGTCTTTCCTCTTTTCGGCAGGCTCATCCGGGTTGGCGGGAGTGTTTCTTCCAGTATCTGATTTTGACTTGCTTTCGGCGTCCCTGGGACGGGAAACAACCGGCTGCCCTGGTGCATCGTCGGGCAGTGCGCCAGCCAAAGTCAATGCGTTGACAACTGTACCACGTTCCTTCTCTTCCTTTTCCTTCTTCTCCTTGAGAAGTCTCTCCTTGTGCGCCGCCATGTCTTCCTCTAATGGATATAAATGTGGGTATAGGTCGAGAATAGAAATGAATCCTATCTTGATCAAGAGAGCGATCAAGAAAATGAGGTTGTCAGGAAGAGTGTCGGTCGCATCGCGGACGTCGGAAGCGTAAAATTGAAGCTTGAAGCCAAGAAGTTGCGCTGCAATGTCGTTTCCAGAAGGTGGTAGAGTCTTGGTCTGCTCCATCCATTCGTCTGCCCATTTGCGAGCTGCTTGCTGCTTGGAGAGCAGCGCACCCTCGGCAGGTAGAGTTTGGTCTGGTTGTCGGTTGTTCGCAGTGATGCGACGTCCACCGAGCTCGAAGAATGCCTGAATACCTGCTCGGTCGCCCAGCTCGCCGACACGCTGCCAGAGCTTTCGATCTCGGGCTTCGCGTAGCCTTAATTGTTCTTCCTTCTCTTCATCTGAGTAATACCAGAGTTTTGAACCTGGCTGTGCCCAACGTGGGAGTGTGGGGACATCGGCTTCCTCCCACTTGATGTTGTCTAGCCCGCGTAGCTCGGGCCACCAAGCGCTCATCCGTAGGAATTTGACGAAGAATCGACCGTGTTTGACCAAGAGGTTGGCGAATACATCAAGTGTTACATCAAGGACTCTTCCAATGTCCAAATCAAATGCGCCGATAAGGGCATTCACCCGCTGCCATGCCTCGCCCACAACTTCTTGATTTGGTGGTTCGCTGTTGACGGTGGTGAAGTACTCGGTCATGAGCTTCGAATAGCCCTCGGTTTCTTCGCGTAGGAGGTTGTAGTTGGACTGTCTGTAGAGGGCGTGGGTCGCTTTGCGGACGGCCATTTTGCCAAAGCTGTCGCGCACCAGGCCCAAAGACTTCAAGAGGTCGTTTTCGAGCTCGGTGCGCATTCGTGCCACGTCGATATCCGTCGCAATAAGCATCTGCCGTACAAGCGCCTGTTTGCTTTCATCCTGTGTAAGAGAACTTAGCGTATCGAGAAATGTCGACACCGGGTCCACCTGGTCGTCGGTCGGAGCGGATACAATGTCGCGCACTATTGATCCTAATTCGCCCGCATCCAACAGATGGTCCATGGATGCTTCGATGATTTCATGGAATACCACAGACAGAGTGAGTATGTCGCCCTCACGCTGAGCAGACTGCGCAGCCTGCACCACGGCGTCGCGTGCCTCGCCATTCCAGTGAGCAACCCGGTCTGGGGTCAGGTACTCATTGCTCTCGGGAACTTCACGCGGCGTAGTGGATGTGGGGGTTTGGGCGGGCGGCGGCGCGGGAGCAGATGGCGTTGCTTGGGGCAGCCTCGTTGGTGTGAAAGTGTTTGCGGGTGGTGACATGGCAGTCGGCGATGCATGTGAGACACTGGGGCTTTGAGGCATGCTGGAGCCGCCGCGGCCGTTGTTTCTGCTCTGTCGCCTACCACCGCCGCCGCCGCCGCGCGGGCTGTTGTTCTGCTGCTGGCCATGCGCGAGTCCGAGGTTCTGCGGGCGATGCGGCGACGGGCGTCCATTGCGGTCGTCGTCCTGTGAGTAGGTGCGATCGGGTCGCTTTCGCTTCGGCGGGGGAGCCATAATGGTACCCTCTCAGGATAGAGAGACCGGCGCGAAGTGAGGGTTGACAAATTATGTGGGGAGCATGCGGTGGTTGCTCGTGAATTACTTCGCGGGTCGGTGGGTCGAGTGCGCGCGCCGTGTAGTCGATGATTACTGTAGCGACTGAGCAAAAGCGCGACTGAAGGTTAGTTGGCGGCGCCAAGTGGTGAGAGTCGCGTTGCGGCGGGCGCGGTTTTGGTGATGAAAGCGTGTCTCGAACTTGGTGAGGCTCAAGACAAGTCGGGAGCTCCACTAGCGTCACTGGCTGACACCCTGACCCTAGCGTCCGGCCGCGCATTCACCCATCATCCATCGCTTTGTTCCGCAACAACTCAACTTCACCGCACATGTCATAATCAAGTGTTTAGGCAGACAGACAAAAATTGCATTGCGCTGCGCTCCGGTTTTAACGCTTCTCTAAACTAACTATCCAGGTCTCATATAACAAAACGAGCGGCCAGACCGTCATCACCAAGTCCCTCCTCGTCCATCTAAGCAGCAGCGGCAACAGCCTGTGCCGTAGCCTTGCGCTCGTTCTCGAGCACAGCCTCAAGCACACCAGTCGCGCCGTGGCCAGCCTTCATCTCCTTGATGACATCGACAAGACCAAGCTGCTCGTCCGTCCAGAGGGGCTCCTCCTCGACCTTTCCAGCTTCGCCGACTCCGATAAAGCCTCCCTCGGCAGCCCACTCACTGGTGCGCTTGATGCCGAGCTGGTTCCATACAGCGTCGACAGCTTCAACGAGATGATCGCGGTATTCGCGGATATGGCCGGGCGTAGGCGTGATGCGAAGACGCTCCTGGCCTACAGGGACAGTTGGGTAGTTGATGGCCTGGACGTAGATGTCCCAGTCCTCAAGCAGAAGATCCGACGCCTTTCTGGCGATTTCGGCATTGCCAACAAGGACGGGTACGATGTGGCTGGGGTTCGGAATGACGGGAATGTTCTTCTCGGTCAATGCATCCTTAACCGCGCGAGTGTGCAGCTGCTGGAGGCGCCTGTCGCCTTGGTAGTTGGCTTGGTATTCAATGGCTGTCTTGGCGCCGGCCATGGTCGCCGGCGGCAGCGATGTAGTGAAGATGAAGCCAGGAGCAAGCGATCTGATGGTGTCAACAAGTTTAGTAGAACCAGCAATGTAGCCACCGACGCAGCCGTATGCCTTTCCGAGAGTGCCAGTGATGATATCAATGCGGTCTTGAACTGTGCCCTGGGGCCGGCCTGCCTTGTGAGCTTCGTAGTCGAGGTGCTCAGCGACACCAGCACCGTGTGGTCCGTACATGCCTACAGCATGGACTTCGTCCAAAAAGGTAATGGCGCCGTACTTCTCAGCAAGGTCACAAATTTCCTCAATGGGTCCAATTGAGCCGCACATGCTGTACACACTCTCAAACGCGATGATCTTGGGGTACTCTGCAGGGATCGACTGCAGCTTTGCCTCGAGGTCTGCGACATCGTTGTGCTTGAACACCATTTTCTTGGCGCCGGAGTGGCGGATACCCTGAATCATAGAAGCGTGGTTCAGGCTGTCCGAGAGGATGACGCAATTGGGCAATTTACTTCCGAGCGTCGCGAGAGTGGCATCGTTGGCTACATAACACGAAGAGAAGACGAGCGCAGCTTCCTTGGAATGCAGCTTCGCGAGCGTGTCCTCTAGCGCCACAGCGTGCTGGTTGTGTCCTGAGATGTTTCTAGTGCCTCCAGCGCCGGCTCCGTAATTGTCCAGTGTCTCGTGCATCGACTTGAGTACCTGTGGGTTGCGACCCATGCCAAGGTAGTCGTTGGAGCACCATACGGTAACCTTCTCGTCGGTAGATTCCTTGTGGGCGCGCGGGAAGTCCTTCGCCAGGCGATTGATATTGTTGAAGTACCGGTACGATTTATCCTTGTGTTTTTTGTCGAGCTCATTGTGGTAAAATCCTTCGTAGTCGAACGTAGATGCCTTTGTGGCAGACGGAGCTGCAGCATTAGAAGGGGGGCTGGCGGCGGGCTTGAGGGATGCGTGGGGGAACGGAACGGGGCCTGCGCGGCGTTAGCTTGTCGTCGTCATATACAGTTTTTTGAGGTTTTCCATACCCTGCTTGCCTCTCAGGTTCTCGATATCGACGGCCTGAGCCTCCTTGGATGCTGTCGTGTGGAGCCTGGCCCGGTTCACGCGAGAGTGGTAAGCGCGTGCACCGCCAAAAGCACCCGCGAGAGCATTGTTGCCATTGCGGGCAGTCTGTACAGCAAGCGCCTTGCCCATTATGGGACAGCGACGAGCAAGGACCTGGAGGTTTGACATGCTGCCAGCGCCTGGGGAGACTTCATGGCGGGCAGCGGCAGCCGTCGTGGTGGAGAGGGAGCGGAGGGTGGCGGGTGACGTCTTGTGAAGGAACGGGCACATGGACTTTGATTGGCGCAAAAGTGCCTCCATGGTGGTCAATTGCGCGGTGTGTGGATTCGACGGGTTATGCGGTAACGGTGTGGGGAGGGTTCGAGAGGGAGAAGAAGGGAGGGAGAAGAATGTTCCGAAAATGTGTCAACCACGAAGACATAAGTTACATGCGGTAATAGCGCGGAGCCAAGTAGGCCGGGCATCGGCATCAAATGCACACATCATGATTGGTGCCTCGTATTAGCTAGCCGACGCCAGGTTAATAAGCGTTACTCTCAAAGTAATTACGACGACGGCCCCATGGCTTTGGAAGGACATGCACCTGAGGGGTACCGAGTCTGTCGCCCATGACTTGTGTCGCGTAAGCCGCTCTGCACACGACCTGTCAGACACTTGTTACGGCTCCGCGCAAGAGTCCACTTGCAGATGATGAGGATCTGATGTGAGAACGGCTCATGGCATTCTGCCTCGGTGAATGTCGAATACATCTACATGTAGGCCATGGTATTAGCGCACCCCGCCTTTTCCTGCGCCTGATGATCCCTCTAGTAGGGAATCGGGTCGGAGACGCTCCGTTCCTTTTTGTGAGGTTCACATCTGCAAGTCCGTGGAGATCTGCAACCCTCCCTCGCCATACTAAAAGTATCCTGAACCTCACACCTCGGCCTGCCATTGCTCAATGTCTGCAGTTTCCTGTTAGCGTGCAACATGTGTTGGCTAGCAGCCAAGGTTGCCGAAACACGCCGCACGTGGTCCGATATTTTCCATGTCGGCATCATTACGCGCGCCGAGGATTTTTAAGCGTGCCTGAAGCAGAGGCCTAGATGTCCTCCCATGACAGATCTCACTAGAGACAGAACATGTCGTTCCGAAACGTGTTAGTCAATCAGTTTGTGTTTTTCGGTCATCTTTGTCAGATATCTCAATGATTTCTGCTTAGGATGGCCGTTCAGGGTGCTGCAGAGCTTGCTCTCTAAATATAGTTCCCATGACCGTGTAGACGTAGTTGTAGAACGTAGCTGTTTCTGCAGATCCGTTGTCGATGCAATGCTTCAGCTCTTCGAGCTCCGCTGTGGACGTTTTGTGTCCGTTTGAGTAATTCCTGCAAAGCCACTACGACAAGAACAGATTGGTGAAGTTCACAATCTTTGGCAAGTCTCTGGGAAGGGTACCCGGAAGCTTTGTCTCCCCTCTGCGTAACATGTTGACGCATGCAGCAACCTCTTTCAACAGCCCGACCTTCCCAACGAGTCGAATGCGACTGCGAATTGATTCACGGTCGCTAGGTCTCATCTCGAGGAGAGTCTTTGAGACGATGCGCTTGCGGTCAAGATTCTCAGCAAGGTCTGCCCATCGCCAGCGGCGTACCGAGCTGATAGAAGCTTTCTCGGGCTCATCTCCATGGTTTGTGGGTGTGCGGAAGGGCAGTGTACTACTTGAACAAGTAGTATTTGGATTGGGGAGCACGTCGCGCTCGTCAAACGTCGGCTCGATGCTGTCAGCAACGACTGATTCTGGCGTTAGTGACCGTCTATGATGGCGTACAGGGTTGCCGTTGTTGTCAGATTCGCTCATGGTGAGACGGTCGAAAGGCGAGGCGTTTCTTTCTCCTATATCGGACGATTCAGATGGTGTGCCCAAATCGATAATCTCGGTGGCTGTCAAAGGCTGTAATTGCGGAAGTGGCATTTCACGAGCGCTACTGTTGTCGTGGCCCTCATGCTCATCGTCGCTTTCTGCGGCAGGATCCGGTTTGTAGATGTCTCGCAACCAATCAGCGTGCTCCATCGAGTCAACGGTTACCTCAAGGTTGCTACATTGCCGTTGTACTTGTTCCTCGGAGAGGATTATTAGTACTAGTCATGTCGTCTCCTCAAAATGACCACTCACCGCGTTGCTCCCTGGGAACTGGTCGATTTGATCGCACAGTCTGTCGAGACGCTCACTGTAGTAGGCGTAATCCGCGTCATGTTTCTGTGCCAGACTTTCTCGTTCCCCGGAAACTTCTGCCTCGTCCCACAGAATTTCCGGATCGGCAGTTTGGGGCGGTTTCCAGGCCTTGGCAAAGTCCTCGGTATGCCTGTTGATGATCTCAACAATCTCTTCGGTGGTGAGACGTGTCTGGCTAGGTACTTCTACCGTTGCTTCGTCGCCCTGGATGTCGTAGTCTTCATCGGCAGCATCCCATTGCCCCCGATTTTCTTCGTCTTCTAGACTGTCTTCTTCCGCAAAGTCTATTATCTCATCGTTGTCGGCAGCATTTTCCCATCGAAATAGGTGCGCGAACTCATCTGTCGCAGTCCTTACTTGCTCAGACGATGACGGATTGTTCGATAGTGCGCTAGCGTGATGGGTTCGGGATGTTTGAGGCAACGTTGTTGCTGGAACAAGTCCCAGCTTCCGTTTCTGACTGGCATTTACTTGAGTGGATTGCAAGTGCGAGTCTCTACTGGCATTCAAAGTCTGCAACACTCCTGCAGTGGCGGCAATGTGCTGTTGATAAGTAGAGGATCTTTGCCGAAGTAATCCAACCACGGACATGAGAGCTACTCGATGAGCCAATTGAGGTATATTGAACTCGTTCCTCACAACGACCGTATAGGTGTCGAGTGAGGTGAGAAACACCCTGCCTGTTGCATTTCGAGCACGGAGCTCGATTTCAAGTGCAGGACCGCTTAGTATATTAGTGGTAGAGCGCCACGCAGTCTCGAATAGCTTGTGCGAGTGGCATACTTCGGCAACGAGGTCGTCTACAGACCAAAGCCAGGGATCATTTTTGGGCATGTTTGGGTAGCGTCAGTGTGCCCAGAGGTTACGCGGGTGGTTCTGGGACTTTTCCCTCGCTTGAATGTTTATAGCACCTAGTGAGGTGGCAAGACAACGGTGGTAAGACGGCAAGGGCACTTGGAGAAATGGGTGTAGGGTAGAGGGTAAGGCATGTGCACATGCCAGAGTTGGGCCGACGCGCGAGTTGTGGGGCAGCCGACTTTGCTGCTTCTGAGAAAACTCGCTAAGCGCACGTTGTCACATGATAGCGCGAAGAGGGGCAAGTGCATACACTGCGAGTGACAAATGACAGTAGGCATGCAGTGTTGAGGATTTCTATGCAGGCAATTGTTGTGCGAAGATGTCTCACGACTGACTGATGAGGTGAGCAAGTGAGCAAGTGGGCTCCCGGCTTCGGCGGGGCAGATGAGGCAATCGCTCTAGCGCGGACAGCATTTGTAAGTCTCAAGGCGTGTCTCTCGAAGATTTATTCAAACTCTCCGTATCACGACCACCTGTTCAATAAACATGGCTTCGATATCGCACGCCGAGTACCCGCCAAAGCTATCTCAGCAGGAAGAGCAATACCTGCTATCAAACCTCAAGGACTGGTCAATAGCTCACGGCTTGGCGGTACGCCCGGCTCCGTCTTTCGTCCAGCCATCACAGGACCCCTCAGGTGTACTCGCAAGCACAGCACCAGTCACGTTATTTCCAAGTCTTTTTCCGCGCTCTTGCTTCGAGCAGGGCCTTGCCATACAACGGGCTTACAATGAACTGTATTCCGCAATCGCAAGGGACGAAGAATGGCTCAAAAGCATCGTAGAGGAGCTCTTGGACGTTGACGACTTTGTTGCAAAGCTATGGCATACCCATTTGGAAGTCAAGAAGGAGGGCTATGTCCAGGATCTTTCACTGGGACTTTTCCGATCAGATTACATGGTACACCAAGATTCCTCGCAAGCTAAGCCGTCATCTGGACTGAAGCAGGTCGAGTTCAACACTATCGCATCCTCTTTTGGCGGACTCTCCTCCCAAGTTTCCGCGCTACACAAGTATCTGCTCACCATTGACGCCTACCCGGAATCGACATCGTCAATCATCAAAGAAGAGGCTCTACAACTAAGCAAATCTGCTTCGTCGTTGGCAAAAGGTCTCGCCGCGGCGCACAAAGCATACGGACTATCGCGCACTAATCGTCCTCTATGTGTACTGTTCGTTGTGCAAGATCCGGAAAGAAACGTCTTTGATCAGAGGCATCTCGAATACGCCTTGCTTGAACAAAACGGTGTTCGCTCATTCCGTTTGCCGTTCGGCGAGTCCATGTCATACACGGTGCTTGACTCAGATCGAACCTTAATTTATACGCCACCAAACTCACCAGCGCTATCTTACGAGGTGACGACAATCTACTTCCGAGCGGGCTACTCGCCGGACGATTACCCGAAGGACGAAGATTGGGCGGCCCGCCTTCACCTCGAGAAGAGCCGTGCAATCAAATGCCCCAGCATCTTGACCCATCTCGCTGGCTGCAAGAAAGTCCAGCAGGTACTCGCAACACCGCACTCGCCGCACCTCAAGCGTTTCCTTCCAGACGACGAGGTCGCTGCACGCGTGCTAGAAACCTTCGCCCCTATCTACCCACTAGACAACAGCGAAGCTGGAAAGGAGGCGCGGAAGCTTGCGACAGACGCTTCAACAGCCGTCAAGTACGTTTTGAAGCCTCAGCGGGAGGGAGGCGGAAACAACGTCTACCGGAAAGCTATTCCGCCGTTCTTGCAGAAGCTTCCCGAGACACATTGGCCGGCGTACATTCTAATGGAAATGATTGAGCCACCTCCGCTAGAGAACGCCATCTTTCGGAACGGGGAGTTGCAGAGGGGTGGCGTGATTTGTGAGCTTGGCGTTTACGGTGCATGCCTTTGGAGGGATGGCAGTGGGGATGGAAAGAAAGGGGAGATACTGGAGAACTGGGAGGCAGGTTATCTTCTCCGCACCAAGGGCGATCAGAGCGAAGAAGGTGGTGTAGCTGCGGGGTTTGGAGCGGTGGATAGCTGTTGCTTGTTGGACGAGTGAGAAGCCGTTGAAGACGCATGCGCAACTAGCTACTGCTGCGGAGGTGGTCGGAGCACCCGGATAAACGGTAATCGGATCGGATTGATAGTTTGCGCCTTGAGTCAGTGAAAAGCCACCAACTGCAGATGTTTGTGATGTTGGCGCCGAGAGTCCACGATGCATCGACGTTTGTTCGCAGTCATATCTACACGTGAGTCGTCAGCGACGACATAGATTCACAAAGGCCAGCTTGCCCATGATGGCAGCATGTGAAGGGCCTAGTCCATCATGTAACGTATGGAGATGCTCGCGCTTCAGACTTGGAAAGACTTTTTGCCTGTATTGGCAATCTTAACGGACCCACTATCGGTTTCGGATGAACGTGCTTGCCCTGTATGGCATCATCATCATCAAGATCACGATCAAACTCTACTACAGTGCACCACGTCCAAAATATGAGTAAGACCAAATCTTCATCAACGGGCACGCAAAACGCTGAGCTCACGTCAGATGGCGGGCTTTACAGCCGTGATAGCTGTCTGCTCAGCTGATGAAACCCGTGACAAGGAGACTGACAGGCCCCTCGAATCGTCAGGTCAAGGTTCAGCGCACGGGGCTTGCCATGCAAAAGGCAGAACTGGATCTTCGGCACTGAGCACGGCTCACAGCAGATCTTCGGTTGCAGGATTTGCCCGTGCCGACTTGCTTGCTCATCCCTTTTCGGACGACGCGAGCTTTTCGCGACGGACGCGCAAAAATTTGACTTCTTCTCTATGGTGAAGGCCAAGCCGCGAATGACTATGTGTATTTTGCTTTTCGTGAGGCTAGGACTCGCCGGCACTCCCACGGCATTACCCCCACGTTTTATGTGAGGAGACCCCTTGTGGATGCACTTTATGCAAAGAGCCGCAGCTTATGCAGGCGGCGTAGCGCGACCCTAGCGCCCCTGTATGTCAAACGAGCAGCCCTACGAATGAGGGCTTCACACCTCGCGACGCGCTCTTGTCCATCTACTTCTGACTGGGTGGATAGCATCTTCGTAATCGCTACGCCATGGGAGCCTCAGCCAGCTCAGCCAGCTCGTCTCGCATATGTTCGCTTAGCAGCTCAAGCCTCTCACTGCATCAACGGCTCGCAAAGGTAAACGACCTCGCTATCATGTCGCAGTTGCACCATATGCCTCCCGGCACCGGGTAACGTCCGAGCCCTCTTTGCGTTTGTGTGCCAGTGCTCAATCGGGATCATCAAATGTAACACTATTCCTTTTTTCTTCTAGGCAGCTCGAGGTCGGCCTCGCGAGGACGTTAGGATG
Source organism: Stemphylium vesicarium (assembly GCA_004380135.1). Taxonomy (NCBI): domain Eukaryota; kingdom Fungi; phylum Ascomycota; class Dothideomycetes; order Pleosporales; family Pleosporaceae; genus Stemphylium; species Stemphylium vesicarium. Next base: position 8,612 of record QXCR01000107.1, on the reverse strand, counting down.
ACTGGTGGCTGACATTGCAATCTTAAAATGAAGATTTCCAAGGACCAAACCACACCACTTGCAGTATGGGTCATCCCAAGAATGGACGCCGTTCTGACGCCGCCAGTTCTATGGCTCAGCTTCCCTCCTCATTGCAGGAATAGGGCCGTGCCAGCTAAGCCCCTCGCTTTCTGCGACTGCGGGTAGAGCGTCGATCGCCTGTCAAGCCGCGCCGACCCAAGCCATGGCTTTTATCGCCCGATATGCACCTGCATCACCCTTCACCTGTTTACTGCACTTCCTTCTGCTCAGTCTCATCGCTCATAGGCCTTTGTGCCGACCACACTCTTTCTTATTCGCTCCTTACACTACTAGTAATCCAACACCGCTCTTTGAAACGCACATACCGACCTCTGCATTCCTTCTTTTGTAACTTTGTGCGCCCTGTTCTCGCAAACACCAAGTCAAAGTCGCGCCCGTCCCGTTCGAGAGTCTTCGCGGGGAACGTACATCGCAGACCCATTAATCTTAATACTTTCATGGCAGCCGTCTGCCATTGTTAGGCACCCCGTCTCCATCTCGTCGCCATGCGCTTTTCCTATCGCTACTTGTTCATCTGTCTTGCGCTCTTGGTGTGCCTGCAATCAGCAGTAGCAGCCCCTCATGCTGCCGTACGTCGACAAGATGATAGTCCTTCCGACGAGTCACCAGCCTCCACGGCACGAGAGAGCGCCTCTCGACGACCTTCGGCTACGCCAACACCTACACCTTCCGAGAGAGCAACATCACGGAGAGAATCCGATCGTCCATCTTCCACTGTAGTATCCTCAACCAGGCCCTCGGAGTCAGCAACCGTCCCGACCGAGGTCCCTGCAACAGCCCCCGATGAGCCTGCTCCCTCTAGTTCCGCGAGTAAGTCATATCGCATGAATTGTGATGATGTGAAACTGACGATACCATTCAGCTACTGACCCTGCGAACCCACTGCCAATCCAACCAAAGCTCACTCCTGCTATGGGAATAAGTGGGGTATTCCTACTGCTCAGTGGATTAGCATATGCCATCATAGGTATCAAGAAGAAGATGTATGTCAAGAGCAATCGCATGCAGACGCATCACTAACAGTCAAAAAGGGTTTACGTTTTCGGATCGGCTGCCTATCTGACTGCTCTTGCCGTCACGGTCTTGATAGTGTACTTGATGAACCCTCCGGTCTCTGATGCTATTCAGGGAGCTTTCTTCGTGGCCGCCTTCTTCACCGGTGTGATCTTCGGCATCCTATCTCTGGTCTTTGTGGATATCACCGAGGGCTTTGGCTGTCTTCTTGGCGGATTCTGCTTGAGCATGTGGTTCCTTAGTCTCAAGGACGGCGGCTTGATTACTTCTGGCACCGGCCGCGCCATCTTCATCGGTTGCATGGCAGCGGGGGGCTACTCCTTATCTTTCAGCCACTACACCCGTACCTACGGTCTTATCGCATCAATTGCCTTCTCAGGCGCCACGGCTTCGATCCTTGGGATTGACTGCCTAGCAGGCTCAGGTTGGAAGGAGTTCTGGCTGTACCTCTGGAGTATGTCGAAGAAAGACATTTTGTGGAAGATTACTGACATTTTTAGACCTCAACGACTCTACGTTCCCGCTGAACACAAACACGTACCCAGTTACCAAGAACATTAAAGCGGAATTAGCTGGCGTGGTCATCATCGCTGTAGTTGGAATCGTCTCACAGTTGCGGGTTTGGAAGATCGTCAAAGAGCATCGTGCAAAGAGTGCCGCCCAGCAACTTGAGCGGCAACAGGATCAAGACCGTGAAGAGGAGGAACAAGGTCGCAAGGTTGAGGACAACTTCCAGAAGGAGCGTGCACAATGGGAAGCAGCCTATGGTGGAAAGAGCATGCCCGATTCCAGCATTCGATCGTCCATCACAGGTCACAAGAACTCTACCAGCGTCGAGGAGAAGGAGGTTTCCGGAAACGACAGCCTTGAAATGGTCAATATGTCAAACAGCGGAGTTGTGCGATCGGCTAGCAGCAACAAGGGACCAGGAGCCACAGTCACCGTCGGTGTCCTCAATGATGACGGTATCCAGCACATCGACGAGCAAGGCAATCCGACAACCGAGGCCAACGAAGACGCGGTTCCTGAAGCGGGCAACGACAAGACCTTACCCGCTGCTCCGGAAGACGCATCACGACCAACATTAGCCAAAAGGAACAGTCTTCGCCCCTCAGTCCCACCACCACCTGCCGTTGTTCCGCTCCCGTTCAAGGTACCAACCGAAGATGATGCGCACAGCGACGATGACAACGCTTCCATCTCTGCTGTACCGGAATCCGATCACGATGCAGACCAACGCAAACGTGTCTCGAAGCGCGTCTCCGACGTATCCGCAATGAGGCACCGCATCTCGCGCGATATAGCAGCCTCTCAGGAGGCACTCATCACAGCCCGTGATGTTGAAGATGACTGTGCTTCATCAGTCGCCGCTACCTTGGATAACGACGACGATGTGCTATCTGTACGCCAGCTTTCCCCAACAACCTCACCCATTGGAACGGAGCGTCAAAATCCCTTTGACGAGGCAGACACTGCAAACAAACAGGGAAAGCAGAGTACTGTACCGGAACAACCCTCCGCCTCTCTGGTTGCCGCACGCCAATCTCTCACTACTAGCACCAGCCCTAGACCTGAAGAACAACGCAAGAAACAGGCAATCACGCAGGATGCCGGGGTGAGGGCTGACACTGTCATGTCTAGTTCCAAAGCAAGCACCGCCGACCCATACTCCAAGTCCACTTCATCAGAGGGCCTTTCTCAGGGCTCACAGACGGATCAGGGCGAATCTCGTGTTGGCACTCTGCGCGACGGCGCGCTGCCAGAGAACATGTCGAAAGTAGCCCTGTCCTACCGCACAAACGAGTGGGCGAAGCATCTCGAAGCGGCCGAAAAGCCCGACTATGAAGACATGTTCTTGCCTTCATCACCTGGCGTTATCCTAGCAAACGGAACTGAAGAGAAGCCAGCACCCGTCAGCGATGAGCTCGTGGCGCCACTCAAGGAAAGCAATCGCAATTCCAAGAGGATGTCGCGGAACAACAGCACCAGCCTTCAGCGGAACACTTCAACCTTTTCCCAGGATTCCCTCCTTGATCAGCGGACATACACACAGTCTCCTCCTGCGGCTCTTTCCCGAGCCAACTCTAACGCAAGACTGGATATTCTCACACCACTACCATCCGGTACGCTGTTGAGCAAGCGCGAGAGTCTGATCAAGAACCGGGCGTCTGCGCTTTCACTGACGCCACATTCTTCGGCAGCCAACCTCCTAGCGGAAAATGACGAAGAAGACATGACACTAGCACAGCGTCGTCAACTGCTCCAGCAACCGAGTCTCCAGCGCGAAACTTCTTTCACTTCACCAAGAAAATCCCCGCCTTCTACATCGCAGAAGTGGCAGAGCAAGGGCTGGGCTGGCAAGGGTGCGCCAGCGGGCTTTAACTCTCATCAACCTCAGCGTACCAACAGCGCACAATCCACGCAGAAGCGCGAGCAGCTGTACGCAGGCTGGCGCGGTACCATGCGCGAGGTCTCCCCCCCGCAGACGGCGAACAACATGGTAGAGCAACAGCGCGCGGCTCTCCTGAACGAGAGAAGGCAGATGGAGATGGAGAAGCAACAGCGCGAAATGGTGCAGCAGCAGCGAGCCAGCCAAATGGACAGCATGATGCGCAGTGGCCAGATGATGGATGCGCATCGCGAGGCGATGAGGAAGATGCAGGCAAACGCCAACAAGCACACTTAGCTGTGGGTATGTTGTCGAAGAGGACGAGGACGAGGACCCTAGGAGCTGGTTTAGCTTCAAAAACTTGAGATATCCCACTATATGTAGATTTTATGCGAGAGCCACGGGGCTATACGAACGAGGAAACACATTCTCTTCACGGATTTCGGAAAGACACGAAAAAAGGACAGATCTTTGAACGCACACATATACCCCATTCGCACATGAGGGGGATTTTGACTTTTTATTTTATTTTAAATCAGCAATCGAGATTATATGCATTATGCCATGTTAACACTATAGTAAATACCATGGCATACAAGCAAGCAAGCGCATACGAAAGGCTGTGAGCATTGACTAGCAGTATTGAAATCCAACCGTGATGGCTATAGAAAGGCAAGATAATATGCTAGGAAATAGAGGACAAATCACCGACCACAAGGCGACGATGACTTGGCGTGTGAAAAGTGAGGCTAGGGCTCGTATACGCTGTGCCGCCCGCAGCCACATGTCTCGCGATTCAAGGTGTCCCGTGCCGTGCGTAAGCCCATGCCGCTTTATCATGGCGCACCCGCGCAGCAACGCCCATGTCGAACAAAGGCAGATTGTCGCGGTTGAGCCCTATGCACGGATGTGATTCACCACCGCCCATGATGCACGTCTTGTGGGTAGGCTCGGGAGACATGGCATTGAAAAGGGGAGATGATGACAGACGGGTCTTTGCGGGCGACGTCAGAGCAAACACGGACGAACGTGTCTCGACGGATGCAAGTGCGCGTTCCCGGCAACACGGATCTGGGATGGCGCTTATACGATGCTAGGCTTGTGGCAATGTGTGTGGCTTGCTTCGAGGGGAATTAGAGGGGTGGATAGATTATTCATGGGCGAAGATTTCTCAGCTCAGAATCTGGGTGAGATGGGCAGGGTAGGGGGAGAGTGAGCTGGGGATCGGGGGAAGGTGATGATGATGTCGGTGGTGTCGATGACGAAAACGAAAGGGGAAGGGTGGATGGACTATCGTGTATTGGGGATCGTCGTCTTGTCTTTTCAGCCTCGACACTTTGACGGCGGGCGGCGTGCTGCTAAAGGAGAGAGCAATGACATGGTACCGCAGGACCGAGTCGTCTAGCACGCATCTATGGGGTGAAACATGGTCGTTCGTCGACGTCACAATGGGCGTTGAACGGGCGCAGCCAGGCCGTTGCGAAGTGCCCGCGACGCATGGCAAAATTTGGTAGCAGACGCAGGGCGACAAAGTATGCCATGGATGCCTGGCTGGATGTTCAAGAAATATAGGGCGAGGTGTGAAGGTGCGAGGTGTATATGCTGGGAAGAGAGACGGTACAGACAGGCAACCATGTCTCGCCGCGTCCGCTGGTGGTGACGGTTACGGTTAAGGTACGGGGTTAATGCAGGCACATGTCCAGCATCTGCAGGGGTAGCCGTTATTCGGCAGGGCTGTCAGAAGCCAGACCACCACACAGGCGCACATAGACACGAGCCACAAACGATCCAATGTTGCGCCGGGACTCAATGGGAAATCCGACTGGGGGCGCGCTGTTGTTGCGTGCAGCGCCTTGTCTGGGTGGTGCCCAAGTTTGGCCGGAGAGCAGGCAAGCCTCTGCTGGCTGGTGTGCGTGTCCACGGCCTGTTGTTTTATACAAGAAGAAGGAAGGCCCTCTCCCTCCCCGCCGCCCCCGAGGTTTTAATTGATGCGTGTGCCAAAGTTTATATCGCCGTATCTGCCATTCCTGCCAAACCGCCGGGACGTGTGAGACATCCATCGATTCTGAAGTACCAGACGACCACCACACCCTCCACCACCTGCACATTCTCTTCGCTTTCGCTCTTCCCTCGCCTCGCCTCTCCTCGCCCCATTCCTCGCGCAGACAAATTGCAGTGACGATCTCCTCCTGCTGCTGCCTCTTCCTTTTTTACGATTCCGACGGGTCGACGCCAATCTTTCGCGCGCCCTCCCTAACCAACCCCTTCTCTCTCGCCGCGGCGATCTCTGCAGGCTAGTTTTTTTTCTCCACGCCGTCGCCTGGCGGCTCGCTGCGCGCTGAAATCCCCCCCTCCCCTCGTCTCCCGGCTGTCGCTGCTGCAGGCCGAATGCACGCGGGAGCATGGACCACATCGACTTTGGGCCCCTAAGGAAATCATCATCACGCTCAACATCCACGACGCAGTCACCACGACGACTTCACGCACGCCCTCCGCTTCTTACCCGCCGGCTTCTGAGACGCCAGTGCCCGCCCGCTGGTCGCTGACCAACCGCATCTTCAGCCTCAACCTGCGCTCACTGTACCAGGGCCCGCCGCGCCTGCCCGCCTCGCGCCTCTGGAACCCGGTGAATTCCTCACCACGCACCCTCCAGATACAGAACCCGCCTGCAGCCGCAGTAGCGCCGCCTCCGCTCAGCCCGCCGCACGACGAGTATTACCCGAATCTGCCCATCGAGAGGGACGCAGGTGCGCGAGAGGAAAGCCGCGACGAGTATCCGCTCCTGACCCTGCCTCAGCAGCGTCTCAGCCGCCAGAGCCCTGTGCCGAGCTCCCTCGCTGTCGAACGTTCCACGGGCGAGGACAGCATCAGCGGTCGCACCAGCATCGGCCTTCCGCGTGATCGAAGAAGCCTGCCGCCCACTCAGCCACCCACCCCGGGGCCTGCTGCAATGGCATCGCATCATGACCCCCGTGACAGTGCATCTGCCTCGCCCGCCCAGCACGTCGACAAAGACGTCGAGGCCGGCCACGCTCACCCTCAAGTCCCAGGCCTGTCGCGCGTCTCGCTGCCGGGCTCCCGACGCACCTCGATCGGCTCGAGGCCATCAGCCTCCGCGGCTGCTGACGACGACGGCGATGGGGCGTCAGAGTTCCCGTGGGGACCCTCGCATCCCTGCTTTCCCCATCCCAATCCCCATGTTCCACTCAACTCCGAGCTGTATCGCACGACACGCATCATTCGCATAAAGCGTGATTGGATGATCAAGGGCGACCTGGCCCCGACGTTTGCCAATCTGTACCCCGAGATATTGGACCCACTCGTTACCGAGGACGACTTCCGCATTCTGATCAAGAAGATTAATGATACCCTGGTCGACGCCTTTGACCCGTTTACCTTCCGCGCCGCTCTCGACACCGTCATGGGTGTGGCTACTTTCTGGCTCTGGGAGGACGCAGGGTTCACAGGCGTCAAGAAGCAATTAGCAGAGCTGGAGCGATGGATCGAGGACTGGAACCGGGATGTTGGCGCCAAAGAAGCAGTCAAGATCATCCCATTACGGCGGACGGGTTACCTAACAGTATGTATTCGCTTTATTGGGCGATATAATGTCCCCGACTAACAAACGTTTGTGTAGCTCGACGTACAGATCCCAGATCCCCATCTCGGTCCTGACACTGGCACACGGCCCCAAACGCAAGAAGACAGCCATCATCATCACATGGACTCTTCTCAACAACACAACGAGCAATACCTACCATACCCCATTACGCCTTCACTGCAGGTTAATTCTCAACCAGCCACGGTCGAAGCGCATTCGTAGTGACCATTACATATACATATACACAGCCACGAGAGAAGACGAAGAAGAAGAAGAACAAAGCAGACACAAGACAAGACGACAAACTTGAGAGTTTTTAGCGGCATGAGCAAAAGGAGTTTTTTACACAGTCTAATTGAGTTGGGGCGGAGATCTGTTTACGTTTTCGTGTTCGTTTTCTTTCTTTTGCTGGTTTTCCTCGTTTTACTCGTCTTTTCCTCGCACGAAAGAGCGTGCTACGACTACAACTGTCTTTTCCCCTTTTTTCCCTTGGACTACATTTACACGTATCTGCGGCGACGCAAAAAGGAGCATAATGTTTTGTTGTTTCTCTGGTTTGAGTATACTACTCGTTCTCGTCTCTTGTCGTTTCAGCGCTTGCTTGCTTCGAGCGCTTGCTTCCGTTATTTTCCTTTTACCCGCTGACATTAAATTTTCCCTTTCTCTTTCTCTTTCTCTCTCTCTCGCTTTTCCCATTGTTCTTGTTTTCCGATACCCAAAGCTTTGCATAGCCCGCCTCCCTGCATGGCCCGTCCATCACTGCAGAACTGTTTTGCTTTTAAGCTGGTTCCCTCCCCTGTTAATATGCGCGCGTGTACAATCGCGTAGAGAACGCTTGTGTGTACGTACGTAATCGTCCTTTTTTTTCCTTTTTTCCTTTCTTATCCATCTTAGACGCCGATGCAAAACACGCCCCACGTTGTACGGATGAGCGTTGAGCGAAAGCAAATATAGATTATCAAAGAACTTATTCATTACGCCTCAACGTCTTTGTCTCCCACGTTTTTCGTCTTTTTTCTACTTTTCATCTCTTTCGGAACTGGTTTGCTTCTCAACACATGCATGGTATTTCTCCCCTCACGTGTGCGCGAAAAAAAAAGATAGTGAGGTGTATCTTACCGTTGATCTCGGTGTTGATCTTGCCGTTGATCTTGCCGTTGATCTTACCGTTGATCTTGCTGTTGATCTTACCGTTGAGGCATATACTGACGTTGACGTTGATCCCCTAACCCTAACCGCCGATGTCACATTGGCACATACTCGGTCTTATTATTCCACTCTCTACTCTCCACTCTCCCCTCAAACAGTTAATACGCAACACACGCACTGACTCATCTCCACTCTTTTCCTCAGCCCTGCGTCAGCCCTGTTCTGCGCATTGACGATAACAAACCCCTTCTCGTCGTTCATTTCGCCGCCCCCGCCGCCGCTGCAGTTGCTGTCGTAGGCTTTGTCGTCATCGCATACCCTTTTTTCTTTTTCTTTTGCTTGACTTGACTCAATCAATGTACATGTACATGTGCTCAT